>JAPMUY010007642.1:0-114296 GCA_026901105.3 Galaxias olidus | reverse complement strand
CTCGGTTTAATAAATAACTTAATTTTTTTGTTTTTAATATCTGGCCGTGCCGAGAGCGGATATAGAGGGGGGTGGCTCTGAGACGTCATTGCTCACCGTTAAGCCTTCTGGAGGTGTCGTGGGCTCAAATTAACGAAACATCTGGGATGGAGGGTGCCCACTTGATAACCCCAAAGACATATCTGCTCTCAACCCAAGTCCATTCTAAAATAGTCTTTTGAAGTGCTCATCTTGGAATATGGCATAATGGATATTATAACATCCTATTCTGTGTATATTGAAAAAAAAAAGTATAGTCCATAGGCAGGAGTGAGGCTGAGGATTGGGATGGTTAATATTGACAAACTAGCGCAGCCTTTGTAGGACAACGTAATGTTCATATAAAGAAATTCTAATCACTAAACGCAAACAATAATGCACAGCGGCATGGCTGTGGCAGGTGGTTTGAAATTGAGTTTTAACAATCCAACACATTAAACGATATGTTAGCCGATACTGTTTTTGATGTTTATGTTGCAAATGTAACCAACTTAGATGTTAAAGATCATTGTTTTTTTTTATTTAGGTAATTACATTAGGGAAGGCTTAGCCTTTATTGCATATACTATATTCATACACTCAGAGGCGTGTCTAGATCTTTGAAACACCCGAGGCACAGCCCTAAAGAGATAAATAGCTTACAAATTATTCGGAATTAATTAATTAGCCAATGGTATCATCAAGTCTCTCAACTGTATTAAATAAAATCCAGTGTATAAATAAATCCAGCCAAACAATTGGCATTTCATAAGAAAGTAACTAATGTAAAAAGCATATTATAACATAACATACAGTACTACATATACAAAAAACATTATTTTATAAAAAAATATGCTTGGTTTATTTAATTCCACTTTTTGTGTGAGCCTCACTTATTTCTGTTTTTGTCCCTGTTCTCCTCCTATGTTGTCTGACTTTTCTCCTCCTATGTGTCCTGACTGTTCTCGTCCTGTGTTGTCTTTCTGTTCTCCTCATGTGTTGTCTGCCTCCTTGTACTCTTGTGTTGTCTGTCTGCCTCCCTGTTCTCCTCCTGTGTTGTCTGTCTGCCTCCTTGTTCTCCTCCTGTGGTGTCTGCCTGCCTGTTCTCCTCCTGTGTTGTCTGTCTGCCTCCCTGTTCTCCTCCTGTGTTGTCTGTCTGCCTCCCTGTTCTCCTCCTGTGTTGTCTGTCTGCCTCCTTGTTCTCCTCCTGTGGTGTCTGCCTGCCTGTTCTCCTCCTGTGTTGTCTGTCTGCCTCCTTGTTCTCGTGTTGTCTGTCTGCCTCCCTGTTCTCCTCCTGTGTTTGTCTGTCTGTCTGTCCGTTTTCCTCCTGTGTTGTCTGTCTGTTCTCCTACTGTCTTGTCTGTCTGTGTGTCTGTCTGTTCTCCTCCTGTGTTGTCTGTCTGTGTGTCTGTCTGTTCTCCTCCTGTGTTTTTCCCCTGTTCTCTGCCTCTGCTCCTCATGTGTATTTCCCCTATTCTCTGCCTCTGCTCCTCCTGTGTATTTCTTCTGTTCTCTGCCTCTGCTTCTCCTGTTCTGCCTTGCTGTCCTCGCCTCTTAAAAAAAGTGTCTTATGTTCATATCTACAAAAGACAGGTTTGTTTTAAATTATTCAAAAATAATTCGCAACGCAACACTGTACTGGTGTTTCTCTGACCAGGAACCACTGACAACGCTCAGCTTAGATTTTTTAAAGGTTTTCATGAAGTCTGAATAGCAGTAAGTAGGTCTATTTAATTTTAGAATTGTGTGAAACTTAATAATTAAAGGAAAGCTAATTAGCTATTATCAGTGTTTATATTTAATCCATCCATCCATCTATTAACTTTACCGCTTATCCTGTACAGGGTCACGGGGGGGGGGGGGCTGGAGCCTATCCCAGCGGACACAGGGCGAGAGGCGGGGTACACCCTGGACAGGTCGCCAGTCTATCACAGGGCCGACACATAGGGACAGACAACAAATATTTAAATTAAATAATAATCAATAACCCTAAACCCTGCGACAATTTCCTTCACAGTACACTGACCGACCACTCATATTTTCATTGATTAATATTGAAGTAGCTAGCTAATTTTATTGCCTTAAAGGGGCCATGTTCTGCCCCCACATTGCTTGTGTTGTGCTTAGTACCACCTAGTGGTGTAAGGTGTATTGCATTTGCGTTCTTACAGTTAACCCTTCTCTCTGCACGTAGTCCTTTGTTTTTCTAGCTACAACTGAGAAATATGCCAACATAAGTGCTGCAGTAAACGTTACCTTTCATCTTTGTTAGCCTTTGAAAGTCTAAGTCTGTAAGTGTTTCTGTATGTTGCATGTAAATGTTTACTTCGATATATTCTTATACTTTGTATGTTTTGATTTGGCATCGTTTCAGAATAAAGTTAGTCCTAGTAATATATGCTAATCGCTAATAGCATTTATCCATTAACGTCAATGTTACAATTAGCTTCATTGCTAACTGATCGGCAAGTTCGTGATTATGACTAGCCTAGGCTATGTTACTTACGTGATGGCAATAGGCTATTCTAAGTTATACATGTACATGGACAGTTTGTAATGCCATATTTTCATGTTTTCACAGTTTTACAAAGAAAGAAACAATTAAGGAACTAAAGGTCCTCCACTTTACTCCGGTTTCCTGGGTCTTTATTTCAAGAATTTAATGTTAGCTATCTGCTAAGCTAACCTAATTTAAGCAAGAGCAGAATAGGAAAAAGACTCAACTTTCAGTCTGCTATCAAAACGAAGGTGTACTACAAACACTGCAAAACCAGAAATACAAGCTAACATGGAGGAACATATCGAAGAAAACCCTCTGCCAGACACATGATGGGCAGTCTCAATGCTCCTGCTGTTCCAGTCGCTCAGGTCGTTCTAGCTGTGCTTCCACACAGAATTCTGCTGCCACCAGAGCAAGAGCCAAAGCCGAATCTGCAAATGTCAAGGCTTCATATGCTCAACGAGAAGCAGACATGCTGATCAAACAGGCATGGATAGAGGCTGAGGAATTAATGAAAAAAGCAGATCAGCAACGAAGGGCAGCTGAGTTACAAGCCAACCTTCATGCATTAAAAATACAGGGTGCCGCTGAAGCTGCTATCACAGAGGCTGAAATACTAGAAGCAGCTTATGAGAAAGAAAGTGGAGAACCATCATGGCAGAATGTTACAAAATTAGCTCCGTATCCCTCATCTCAACGCACCAGTGAATATGTGCATCAACATTCTTTGGACTATAGCCCCCAACTCATGAAACGAGAACTCGTCTCTTTACCAGAGCGCCAGCTAAACATGGACAACGGTGATACAGAGAATCGGGATATCCAGAGATGCAGTTTGGAAGAATTAAGCAACCTCACACTCGAAGAATTACCAGCACGCGCATGAACACAGATTACATTGGGCAAGACCATGAGCCCCTTGAAGTTCCTCCAAGGAGAACAGCGTCCCATCCAGACTTGCATAACACCC
Organism: Galaxias olidus; assembly: GCA_026901105.3. NCBI lineage: Eukaryota > Metazoa > Chordata > Actinopteri > Galaxiiformes > Galaxiidae > Galaxias > Galaxias olidus. Next base: position 110,808 of record JAPMUY010007642.1, on the reverse strand, counting down.
TCCGATGGTACAAACCACTTCACACCCTCTAGAGCGCCCCTACATGAGCTGTCAGGCGCGACCGACTTAGCCAAATACCTAATCCGCAAAGAAATTGTTAGCTCTGGACTCCTAAAGTTTGATGATAGAACGGAGAATTACTGGGCCTGGAAAGCTTCTTTTTTCAACTCCACCAGTGACCTGAACCTGACCACTGGAGAGGAGCTAGATCTACTGACCAAATGGCTTGGATCACAGTCTGCAGAGCAGGCCAAACGCATCCGTACAGTCCACATCCATAATGTCAGTGCAGGACTTCAAATGGTGTGGCAGAGATTGGAGGAATGCTACGGATCAGATGAAATGATAGAAAACGCTCTGTTGAAAAAGTTAGATGAGTTTCCAAAGATCTCCAAAGCTGCGGGAGCTAGGGGATCTATTGATGGAGCTGAAGGCAGCTAGGAAAGATGGATTCTTACCTGGACTTTCCTACCTCAACACACCTCGTGGAGTTAACTCCATCGCACAGAAGCTTCCCCATAACCTTCTGGGGAAATGGATCTCAGTTGGTTCTACATACAAAAATGACTATCAGGTTCAATATCCTCCCTTTTGCATCTTTGGAAAGTTCATTCGAGACCAAGCAAAAACACGTAATGACCCCAGCTTTGTTGAACTTATCATGGGTGGGTCTAACAAGGCAGATAAATCTCCGAACCCCATCAAACCATCTGTGTTCACTAGGAAGCCTGAAGTTGTCTCGGAAGGGGAAGACAAGCAAAACAACGTCAAAAGAAAGGTTGAGGATCCTGACAGACTGTGTCCATTACACAATAAGCCTCATCCTTTACAAAAATGTCGTGGATTTCGCAGCAAGACCGAAGATGAACGGAAAGCTTATCTCAAGGAAAAACATATATTTCAAGTGTTGCGCCTCAACAAGCCACCACGCCAAGGACTGCGACAAAACGGTGAAGTGCAAAGAGTGCAACAGCAACAGACACCCATCAACGCTTCACCCAGGGCCACCATTATGGAAACAAGAGCTCTGCTATTAAGGAAGACCAAGGCTGGGAGCAGCAGGAGGGAGAGACTACAGAAGTTATGTCAAAGTGCACAGAAGTCTGCGGGAACTCATTTGGTTCCCGATCATGTTCCAAAATATGCTTGGTCAAAGTCTACCCAGCTGGCCAAAAAGAGAAAGCTGTTAAAGCATACGCTGTTCTTGATGAACAGAGTAATACGTCCCTGGCCAAGACTACACTATTCAATCTTTTGGGCATTGGAGCGGGTGCTGCACCATACACCCTTAAAACATGCTCAGGGTATCACGCCGGGGGCTCACACGCTGGTAGTGGTGACCCAATAGCGGACCTGAACCCGATAGGTTGTACGGTAGGTATTTCACAAAGAACACACGGAACACGGAGTAGTCAAAGACAAGGTTTCGCTCTTTACTGGGAACTCAACAACACGTAATGACAGACAAAGGATGGGTAACACAAACAGGGCTATATAAAGGGCAAACGAAGCATAAGGAAACCAATTAACCAAACGACACACAGGTGAAAACAATAGAACACTAATGAGATGAGGTGCTGTTGCCTCAGGAGCTGTCCTCGGTCCTGATCCTCCCTCAGGTAGGCAAAGGAGGATCCTGACCCTGACACAGGGGTTGTGGAGACATCAGGACGACGTGCAAGCAACCTTATAGTTGAGTCAATAGAAGGGAACGTGCAAATCCCTCTTCCCACAATCATAGTGTGATATGATGCCTGATGACCGTCTGGAAATCCCCTCTGCAGAGATGGCACATTATTATCCCCAGCTTAGACCAGTGGCTGATTAAATCCCTGCCATTGATCCTGATGCAGCCATTCTCCTTCTCCTCGGCAGAGACATACTACGTGTACACAAAGTACGTAAACAGTACAATGGACCTAACAATGCACAACAACTTGACCTTGGTTGGGTCATTGTTGGAGAAGTATGTCTGAGGGGAGTCCATAAGCCAAGCAGTATTAATGTCTACAGGACCAATGTCCTACCTAATGGACGTACGTCGTTCCTTCAACCATGTGCCAGTGTGATCCACATCAAAGAGAAGGTAGTCAAGAGGACATCGTATCAGAGAGTGCCAACCTCCAAAGTGATAGACCACCTGGAAGACGACACCGATGACCTTGGAAGCAAAGTATTCGAAAAGACAAAAGAAGATGAGAAAATAGCCTTGTCCATTGAAGATGAAGCCTTTCTTGACATCATGGAAAAAAATATCTACATTAACGATGCTAACAGCTGGGTGGCCCCTTTACCTTTTCGTTCCCCAAGGCGCTGTCTCCCAAATAATAGAGAGCAAGCAGCAAAACGTCTCGTCCCTATGTCGCACACTGGAAAGAAGGCCAGAAATGAAAAAACTATATATTGACTTCATGCAGAAGATCTTTGAGTCAGACCAGGCAGAGCTGGCGCCACCTTTAAAGGGGAATCAAGAGTGTTGGTACCTACCAACATTTGGCGTCTACCACCCCCAAAAGCCAGATCAAATACGGGTGGTGTTTGATTCCAGTGCCAAACACGACTGTCTCCCTCAACGACGTCGTTTTGAAGGGACCTGATCTGAATAATACTCTTCTCGGAGTCCTTATTCGCTTTCGCAAAGAGCCTATTGCAGTCACAGCAGACATAATGCAGATGTTTTACTGTTTCACAGTCTCTTGTGACCACCGTGACTACCTGAGGTTTTTGTGGTTCAAAGACAATGACTTCACAAAACCAGTGACTGAATACCGAGTGACAGTGCACGTATTCGGTAACAGCCCCTCACCAGCTGTGGCCATTTATGGCATGAGGCGGGCAGTGCAAGAAGGACATAAAGAACATGGCATGGATGCTATGCAGTTCGTTATGAGGAACTTTTATGTGGTCGATGGAATTGCCTCATTCTCTACTGTGGAGTGTTTTTTCAGTGTTCTGAAAAGAACGAGAGATGTTAGCTGAGTCAAGCATCTTGCTGCACAAGATAGCATCCAACAATAGCACTGTCATGGATGCTTTCCCCTCTGAAGATTGTGCCAAAGGTCTAAAGGATCTGGACCTGACATTTGAACCTCTGCCTCAACAATGCAGTCTAGGCCTCAGATGGGATCTACAAACAGACAGCTTCTCCTTCTGCGTGTCTGAAAAGGGAAAGCCGTTCACTAGAAGGGGCATCCTTTCAACGGTCAACAGAATATACAACCCCTTGGGATTCGTGGCACCAACCACTATTGAGGGAAAGGCACTTGTCAGAGACACCTCCACAGAAGAGTATGATTGGGACCCTCCACTACCAGAAGAGAAGGAAACTCTTTGGAATGTCTGGAAAGATTCTCTAACCGAATTAGAGCAGGTCCAAATACAGAGGACCTACATTCCTGTTTCTCTGCTTGCCACAACACACGGAGATTTGTGTCTTCTCGGATGCATCAACGATGGCTATATCAGCTGTAGCGTACCTTAGGGCAGTCGACACAAAAGGACACAGCCATGTCGGGTTCATCATAGGGAAGGCAAAGCTGGCTCCACGTCCTGCACACACTGTCCCTCATTTGGAGTTGTTTGCAGCTGTCTTAGCAGCAGAAATGGCGGACCTGATAATGGACGAAATTGATGTTGAGATCCACAAAGTCAAGTTCTACACAGACAGCAAGATTGTATTGGGCTACATTCATAATACATCCAGGAACTTCTATGTCTACGTGGCACAGAGTGACAAGAATTAGGAAGTCCTCTCACCCAAATCAGTGGAACTACATCAGCACGAAGCATAACCCTGCGGATCATGGATCTAGGTCTGTCCCAGCCGCTCTTCTTAAAGACACCAACTGGTTTTCAGGTCCGGCCTTCCTGACAAGACTTGAAACTGAAGAGTTTCTTCAGCCAGAGATATTTGACCTTTTACATCCAGAGACTGATGTTGAAGTGCTCCCCCAAGTTGCGACCTATGCTACAAAAGTTACAAGTGGTCTTCTCGGCTCACATATGTTTGAAAGATTCTCCAGCTGGAAATCACTTACCAATGCCAGGCTCGTCAAAAAGGTAAGAGTCTTCTCCAGAACCTCATAGCATAATCAGAGAATGGATGAACTCTCTCAAGCAAGACTCATAATTATGAAAAGTTTTCAACAAGACGTCTTCAAAGTGGAAATAAAGGACCTCTCAAAGGGTGTAGAGGTCTCAAGACGTAGTCCAATCAAGTGTTTGGACCCCATCATTGATGACTATAGTTTAATGAGAGTCGGAGGCCAAACATCTTCAGCAATATGTCCTGGGAAGAAACGCATCCAATCGTTCTTCCCAAGAACCATCATGTCTCTATCCTACTAGTAAGACACTATCACGAACAGGTTGCTCACCAAGGTCGACACTTCACTGAAGGTGCAGTCCGGGCAGCTGGACTGTGGATAACAGGAAGTAAAGGATTGGTGTCGAGTGTGATACTGTCACGATGGTAAGCGGTGTAGTAAGACAGACCCACATGCAGTAATCCGGACAAGGCAAAAAGAGGTAGTCGTAATCCAAAAGGTAAGTAACGTGGCTTTAATCGAGGTACACAATATAATGACCGCACAAACACCAAACCAAATAGTGTGACATACAGTACTGTGCATAAGTTTTAGGCAGGGGATGCTTTTTGAAGGCGAAGGGTGGTTACCCCAAATGTTGGTTTGACACAGATTTGCTTTTACCTCACTTTGTATTTTAGGAATTGATAAAAAAAATAAACAATTAACATAAAAATCTTTATATATATTTTTTCTAACTTTAAAGACTTCCCACCTGCCTAAAACCTTTGCACAGTACTGTATATACACGGGAAACACCAATGGTAAGCAACCCCAAAAATCCCACAGGTGTAAAACATTAACCCCAATTAGGAACCCGTGTGTTTGGCCTGCTGCCTGGTGTGAGGCTGTTCCAGGACGTCATAGGACCCCCTCCCCGAGGCCCCGGACGGTCCGGCCGAGCCAGATGGAACTCCCGAACCAGGTCCGGATACAGAATGTGGGCGGCTGGAACCTATTGCCGTTCCTCCGGACCGTACCCCTCCCAGTCGATAAGGTACTGCACACGACCGCGGGTCAACCGGGAGTCCAAGATCTGCCGCACCGTGTAAACGGGATCCCCATCCACAATCTGGGGAGGTACCGGCGCGGGATCCGGGGCACAGGCAACGGCATCAGGGTTCCGGTGGGCCGGCTACGGAGGCTTTTGTTCTGGACGCAGATGGGACAGGCGCCCACGAAAGCGTCCACCGACTCCCGCATCTGCGGCCACCAGAACCGCCTCCTGATGAACTCCAAGGTCCTCAGACGACCCGGGTGACACGCCAGCCGTGAGGTGTGGCCCCAAAGAAGGACCCCCTCCCGGACCCCTGGCGGAACGAAGAGTCGATCCGGGGGCACGCCGTCCGGCAGAGAAACTCCCTGCAGGGCCTGGCATACGGTAGCCTCGATTCCCCACTGGACCGGGGCCACCACCCAAGCCTCCGGAACGACGGGTTCCGAGGCGTCCAAAGACTCCACCGGGTCATGGATCCGGGACAGGGCGTCAGCCTTCAAGTTCTTGGAGCCAGGCCGGTAGGTAAGGACATAATCGAACCTGGAGAAGAACAGGCCCCACCGATCCTGCCGAGACTTCCGCCGCTTGGTGGCTCCGATGTACTCCAGGTTCCTGTGATCTGTCCAAACCGTAGCTGGATGCTGAGCGCCCTCCAGCCAGTGCCTCCACTCCTCGAAGGCCAGCTTGACGGCGAGCAGTTCCCGGTCCCCCACGTCGTAATTCCATTCCGCTGGGGACAGCCGTCGGGAAAAGAAGGCGCAGGGATGGAGCTTCTGATCCTGCTGGGACCTGTTTATCAGAAAAATCCCAGTGGCATTGTAAAAGGTTCATCATCATCGTCATCCGCTTTGTCCGGGGTCGGGTCGCGGAGGTAGCAGTTCAAGCAGGGCATCCCAAACTTCCCTTTCCCGGGCCACATTAACCAGCTCTGACTGGGGGATTCCAAGGCGTTCCCAGGCCAGTGTGGAGATATAATCCCTCCACCTGGTCCTAGGTCTGCCCCGCGGCCTCCGCCCAGCTGGACGTGCCTGGAACACTCCTCCCTAGGGAGGCGGCCGGGTCGCATCCTTACTAAATGCCCGAACCACCTCAACTGGCTCCTCCTTTCTACGCAAAGAAGCAGCGGCTCTACTCCGAGTCCCTCACGAATGGCTGAACTTCTCACCCTATCCCTAAGGGAGATGCCAGCCACCCTCCGGAGGAAACTCATTTCCGCCGCTTGTATCCGCGATCTCGTTCTTTCGGTCATGACCCACCCTTCATGACCATAGGTGAGAGTAGGAACGAAGATAGACCGGTAGATTGAGAGCTTTGTAAAAGGTTGTCGAATCATATTTATATGTTGTGTACATACTTGTTGCGCTTCTGTCAATCTCTCTTCCTTACTAACTTCCAGTTTGCCTCAGACAACCCCTAGTTGATGATCTCGCCTGATCAGGTCCCAGCTCCTCCTCCTCCAGTTGGTCTTCCTCCTGAGCGGTCATGCCACCATGGTACATCTCCTCCTCTGCTATGAGCCTCAGCTCGTTAGCAGTCAGAGGCATTTGCCCCTTGAGGGTCTGCAGTAGGCTGTCATAATCTCTGTCCATCTAAAACGTAAAAAAATACTATAAACTCGCTGTGCCTACTTCACAAATATACACACTGAATAAAAAAAGGTTAAAGGATTAGTTGTATCCCAATCATATTCTCTTCCAAAAAGCCCTTTAGCTCCTTTTTTGTGAATAAGCAACAACCTAGAAAATATATTCCTGATTAGCAATATTCTGACAGGATTTTCCAGCGATAAGAATAAGCATTTATCAAGTGATGATCTGGTAAAAAAAAGTAACAGTCGACCAGCTAGAGCTAGCCTAAAGTCACCAAGCCTGTCGTTCTGCTCTCACTGCTCACACTTCTTATAAAACTATTCAAGTGAAAAATAGACTAAATAAAATATTAACATTACGCAAAATGGGTCCAACTCAATAACTGAAGTACATATGGCAAGTTTCACAGACATTTTTACCTCAAAATCCAATAAAATTAAAAGGGATGTTGAGCTCGACAACTCACGCTAATGACGTTAGACAGTTTTACAAAATATTTACTGTGATAAATTAAGACTAAATACCACCATGCTTTTGTTTTTCAAGTCATGTAATTTATTAAACATGAAATATAACTGGTCTTACCTCAAACACACACACAACCCCTAGAACCCCCGCACTTTTAAAGTCGCTGCTCCACCCCTGGTCACAGAGCAGGATGGATTAAGGTGTGCGGTGTTAATAAACGAGAAGGAAAGCAACAGGTGTCCACTTAAGTGCTGGTCAGAGTCCGGTGAAAAATTCAGGGTGTTAAAACCTAACACTTGTAAAATAGTTTATAAGACAATATAACACTTTGGTGGTGTTGACTTCGAACACAACAGGATGTTAAAATGTAAGATTATATACTGTAGGCTAAATAATGATAACTGTTAGGTGTTTACTTTAATTTGACAGAACACATTAACGTAGCTAATGTGTCAAGAACATCATAACAACAGTGAAATTTAATATAATGATGGCGCTCACTAGGTATCTTCAATAAATTACGTTTCTTAAGGTTACGAACGATGGCATCTGGCTTCGGTGCCAGCAGCGTGGACTATTGTGTGCAACACTTAGGTAGTGTTTAGAGTGTGCATGTACACTTTGCTCAAACAACACCGAAATTGTACACTAGCAGTTGCAACACTAGGTGGGCTCTGAACTCATGTTGGTGTACAGTTCCGCAAATAAACTCCAGAAATGTAACACCGGATTTTCAACTCCCAAAGTCACTCCCGAATTTGCTGTGTATTCTAACCTTCTGTCTTTAATAAAATCACTGATCTATAATATTTTATGCCGATTTTTTTTTTCTTACGTTGACTGTGTGCTAAGTGAGGTGGTGGGACTTGATGCAACATGATTTTGCGTAGATGAGTTATGGGTCAAGTAATACTGTCTGACTAAACTGAAAAAGAAAAATACTGTATTATACCGTAAGAAGGTACTGAAGCTTGCTGTTAATATTGTGTTCCTCAAAGTCATCAATATTTGCAGTATTCAACTGTATTTACAAAGAACAGTACATTACTGTACAAAATGTCCTGTATTTTTACAGCAATTTCTTTTAGTGCACACTTTGGTGTTGCCACCCCTTATGCCCTTATTTTTCATGACACCCTTTCGCCACCCCATTAATAAGTGTTTTGCTCTGCCATTGGGTACAAGGCATGATTATGATGTAACTAAATGTATTTATCTGGCTCAATAAAATATGTAGTATAATGAATCGTGTAGATTTTTTTTTTAAATATATATAAAACACGTACAGTATGTGTACGTGTGTTCGATACTGTATATTTTAGAACTTAACATGTACTAAGCATTATCCCCTCGCTAACGACGCCAAAACTCGCGTCTTAAACTGCAGTTCACATGCAGGGTCGGAACTCTGTTAAGGGAGGCTGTTACAAGCGGAGCACCTCGCAAGTACACTACTTGTGCAAAATAATGGAGCTGGAGTCGGCGACAAGAACCGAACTCGGGGTCATGGGGGATTCATTACAGCCCCAGACCCCTAGTAGACATGAAAAGAGTCTTGGTTTGCTCACTACAAAATTTGTAACTTTACTACAAGAGGCAAAGGATGGAGTTCTAGATCTAAAAGCAGTAAGCATACACAGTTCTTTGTTGCTAGCGTGCGGATGTCAATTTCAGCTCGCCTGCGATTTCAGCTCACGTAACTTTCTTAGCGTTAGCTAACTAGCAATGTGGCCAACGATGTTAGACAATTTGTTAGCAAAATTGCTTACTTATTTGAACTAAGCCAGGAGTGGATTTAGCGGCGACCAGACGTCCCCGTTTTCCGGTGGCAGTTCCCGTTTTGGGTGGCCTGTCCCCGGCTGGAGCTGTCCCCGGAAACGTCCCCGTATTTAACTGTGCTTTAAAAACCTACAGCTTTGTGAAATAATATTAAAAGTAGCAAGAAAGAAAACGTTTAGGAAGCCAGGACAACTCCAACAGCTACAATGTAGTTAACGACAGCACGTTCACGCAGTGCAGTTGTGAAGAAATTCGCGCTGTGTATTGTTTTGAAACTGTTTTAATCGACGTTGTTTGTTTGTCCGGGTCTTTTAAGTCATACAAACGTAAAACGTAGTTTCACAACATAAACGTGTTAGTAGCTATACAGCTCTTGCTAATTCACAGTTAGCTTCCAAAGACCGTGTTCTTACATGAAAAAATCCTTAACTTTGAGCAGTTTAATCAAAAAAATATACGTTTTATTTCATATCAAAGCACTGATGAACTGGTTTAAGTATTTTTAAATCACTGAAAAATGCAATATTTACCTATTTATATTAAAAGCATTGTATTGTCATTTTAAAACTCACGACTGCGCAGCGGTCGTCGCTGGACTTTGAAATTATCTCAAATTTAAGGCCAAACGGACACATAACAACTGGGCGCTCCTCTCGCTTAAGCCAAAATTCCTACCTTGTCCCATCACATTTGATGGTCAAACTTGGATTCATTTTTTACTAAACCCCTGTCGGGACATGACCTTAAGCGAACCCGTCAATCAGTTAAATAAAAACGTATTTAAAATAAATTTCATACACTTTGTTTGACTACGTGCTACCCTAAATGAGAAGGTTCGCATGAACCCTTTGAACACTGACAAGACAAAAGCCACCTTAAGAAACTGAAAAAAATAAATAAAAAAAATCATCCTAGGAAAATGGAGATACGCCCTCTTAAAACGACCATGCGCCCCATCCATTGCTTTCTAACTGCGGTAAGATAACATGCAGTTTGAGTAATTAGCAAAGATGTTTGTATTTAGAATTGTGATCGTGTGGGTTGAAAATCAATTTTGCGAAGTTACTGTGATATACAGTTATGTTGTGCTATTGGTATTAGCAATATATGATATATACTGGAAAGGGAAACTCACTGAGTGTTCATAGTTTATTTTAAATGATGCGTCCATGTCTGAAGCAAGCTAATGTTAGCTACGTAGTGTTATTAATGCTATAATATTATAGAAACGTTTAATGTAGCCTACCCATTGTAGACATACAGACGGGTGACAAATTAAAGGAAAAACCTGAATAAATGAGTGGAGAAACATAACGAATGCAGATGCTTCCACACAGGTGCACTGCATGGTACAATTAAGCAATTAACATCCAATCATGCTCTGTGGCATGTATAAAAATGCTGAGCCGGCCCAGTTGATTCTGAGTTTGTATCAAGATGGCAAGAGGAAAAGATCTAAGTGACTTTGAAAGAGGGTTCATTGCTGGGGCACGGATGGCAGGAGCTTCAGTCACAAAGACTGCTCAACTGGCTGGTGTTTCAATAGGAACAGTGACTGAAGTGACATCTGCATTTAAATCTATGGGAAAGACATCAGTAAATAGGGTCGGAAATTGTGGTTGACAGCGCACATTTGATGACCGTGATGCTCGGGCATTAGTGTGATATGTAAGGAAAAACAGAAGAGCAACTCTTCCTCAGGTGACTGAGAATGTCAATGCAGGACATGATCAGACTGTTTCAGCAAGAACAGTCCGTCGACAATTACATAGAGAGGGGTATTATAGTAGGGTTGTAGTGCATAAATCCCTCATTACAAAGATGAATGAACATTTGAGAGTTCAGTGGTGCAAAAGCCATAGGCATTGACTATGTGGATAGACAGAGATGTGGAAAAAAGTGATATGGTCAGATGAGTCATCCGTCACCATATTCTCGACAAGTGGGCGAGTGCATGTGTGGCGTACACCAAGAGAACGGTACAGGCCTGAATGCTTGACCCCCAACAGTGAGGGGATCCGGTGGCTCTGTTATGCATTTTGCTGGCATGGGTTGGGTCCACTTGTCCCCTTAGAGGGAAGGGTCACTGCAAATCAATCTTTTGGAAGAATGGTGTTCCATCCCTCCAGTAGAGTTCCAGAGACTTGTAGAATCAATGCCAAGGCACATTGAAGCTGTTCTGGCAGCACGTGGTGGCCTAACACCTTACTGAGACACTTTATGTTGGGTTTTCCTTTAATTTGTTACCCGTCTGTATATTTTAATGCTCAAGTTAACTTAAGTTAGATATGGAATAATTCAACTGCAGCTAGGAGCAATGATATTGTTTCTTTCTCCTTGCTTTTAGGTTTTGTCCATATCCTGGCCTTTCACTGGCTGTCTTTGATATGTCTGTTATTTAGGCCTATTTAACAAAAATTATAATCCAGGATTTATCAAAACGAACTGAGATGTCAATGCCTAAATTAATGGTAAATGTTAAACCCATTTTTGCATGTTTTCATAACAGCACTTGAGTGCACAATGACTGACTTATTTTGTCTGCTTTACAGACTAACATTACCAACAGAGATTTTAGAAAACCAACAAGACCCTAAAATGATCTGTAGCGGATGCTTGCAAGTAAAATATTTTGGGTAATCGATTAACCGAGATAAAAAGATTATATAAAAACAATATATAATTTCTTTTTCTTTTTTTTTCTCTCGCTATAGCGCACTTGTAATGTAGCCTGAAGGGCTTCCGTGATCTGGCCTTCGCAAAATAAACATATTCCTTTTCCAATAACTGAACATTTCTTACTCTGACGCATTTTGACAGATGAAGCGCATGTGTTTGTATCGGTGATCCAGCGCACTAGCATAGAACGCTCTCGTGCCTTCAGTTGGCGCGCTGCCTGCAAGTTTAAACTACTTGATGTGGAAAGCAGGGATAATGTAAGTGCAATGGCATTGGTGTACATGTTATAAACAGTATGTAATCAAAATTGCTGTAAGGGATTTGGCTCACTACTACTTCGTGTGTAAATTACTCTCATCAATTATTAGATGATCAATTAATTCATAAATTAATATAATCGATCAAGGTGATTAAGTGTAATTACCTATACGGAGAACCACCACACAGAATTTAGCTTAAGCACGGCTCTGAGCGACACCGAATATTTATCATGAATTTAATAATGTAATAGCCTAGTTAACGTTTTCGATCTCAATTCTGAAGTAGTGAAGTTCTCTGTTACGAGAATAAATGATTGTATGAAACGAAGCGACACAGTTGGGTTTAAATGCAAGCAATTATATTTATTTACTAGTTTAAAGAAAGCATAATAATTAGGTTACTAAGAATGACTAAATGATAACACTGATCAAAGTGTTTAGTAGGCATTTAACGCTATGGTTAGCATCTAAACATACACAGTATAACAGTTAAAATATTGGCAAATTATGGTAAGCACAACACAGTATATAGGCTACAGCATCATGAACGCTCAATGTTCGAAAAGCATGAGTTTACGTTACTTTGAGGCGATAGACGGCGCTGTGTAGCAAAGGAGTGAATTTTGATTCTCGGTAGTGGGCCAGTTCACCTATCTTGGCTCCACACTTTCCTCAGACTGCTCCCTTGACACTGAAATAAACAGCCGCATCAACAAAGCCTCATTAGCCTTTGGGCGACTCAGCAGAAGGGTTTTTGAAAACAAAAACCTGAAGGTCAGCACCAAGGTTGCCGTATACAATGCGGTATGTGCCTCCACTCTGCTCTATGGGGCAGAAACGTGGACCCCATACAGACAGCACATCACAAACTTGGAGGCCTTCCACATCCGATGCCTTCAAAAGATCCTCGGCCTGTCTTGGGAAGATCGAATCCCCCATACTGAGATTCTTGTCATGACCAACTCCACCTGCATGGAAGCAGCAGTGGCTAAAAAACATCTTCGCTGGATAGGGCATACCATCCGCATGCCTGGCCACCGCCTACCCCACCGAGCCCTCTATGGGCAACTCAGCGCTGCAAAACGGGCCGCTTGTGGACAAAAGAGGCGCTACAAGGACTACACCAGAGACCTCCTGAAGCGCTGCAACATAAACCCCATCCAACTAGAACCTCTGGCACTCGATAGATCGGCATGGCAGGGCACCTGTGCCAGGGTGGCCGAACAAATACATCACACCATGCAAAAGAGGAGGACCGAAAGACGTGCCCAACGACACCAGAGGGCTGCCGCCGGCATTACCACAACATCTGGGCTCCCTTGCCCCACCTGTGGACGAGTGTGTGGCTCACGCATCGGCCTACACAACCACATAAAGTGGCACCAGCGTCAACAACGCTGAACCCCCCCCCCCCCCATCGGACACGATGGACAGCTAAACAGTGTGTGTGTGTGTCTGTGTGTGTGTGTGTGTGTGTGTGCAATTCTTTAGACCGAGGTAGCCCGTGGCCTACAGGTAACTTAGGACATTCAAAAGCAAAGGCTTCCTGGTTGAGAACCTATTTATCGGAAGTATAGAAAGGAGGTTCCAGAAGGTGGCCGGGGTCATCTGATTGGCTGCGCAGGCCAGTGAATGGAGGTGTAAATTATCTCACTTGATAAGATAAGGATTGCCAGCCAGTTTACCTTTTGTTTCTACAGTGCATCTGGAAAGTATTCATACCCCTTCACTTTTTCCACATTTTATTATGTTGCAGCCTAATTCCAAAATGGATTAAATAAAAAAAAATTCTCGACATTCTACATACAATACTGCATAGTGACAAAGTGAAAAAAGTTTTTTTGAATTTTTTGCTAATGTATTAAAAATAAACATAAAATATCACATGTACATAAGTATTCACACCCTTTGCTGTGACACTCAAAATTGAGCTCAAGTGCATCCCGTTTCCACGGATCATCCTTGATGTTTCTACGACTGGATTGGAGTCCACCTGTGGTAAATGCAATTGATTGGACATGATTTGGAAAGGCACACACCTGTTTATATAAGGTACCACAGTTGACAGTGCATGTCAGAGCACAAACCAAGTTATGAAGTCCAAGGAATTGTCTGTAGACCTCCGAGACAGGATTGTATCGAGGCATAGATCTGGGGAAGGGTACAAAAAAATTTCTGCAACATTGGAGGTCCCAACGAGCACAGTGGTCTCCATCATTCGCAAATGGAAGAAGTTTGGAACCACCAGGACTCGTCCTAGAGCTGGCCGCCTGGCCAAAATGAGCAATTGAGGGAGAAGGGCCTTGGTCAGGGAGGTGACCAAGAACCCGATGGTCACTCTGACAGAGCTCCAGTGTTCCTCTGTGGAGATGGGAGAACTTTCCAGAAGGACAACCATCTCTGCAGCTCTCCACCAATCAGGCCTTTGGTGGACCAACGCTCCCCATCCAACCTGATGGACCTTGAGACGATTTGCAAAGAAGAATGGGAGAAACTGCCCCAAAATAGGTGTGCCAAGCTTGTAGCATCATACTCAAGAAGACTTGAGGCTGTAATTGCTGCCAAAGCTGCTTCAACAAAGTATTCAGTAAAGCGTGTGAATACTTATGTACATGTGATATTTTTTATTTTTAATTTTTAATACATTTGCAAAAAATTCAAGAAAACATTTTTCACTTTGTCATTATGCGGTATTGTGTGTAGAATGTTGAGAATTTTTATTTATTTATTCCATTTTGGAATTAGGCTGTAACATAATAAAATGTGGAAAAAGTGAAGGGCTATGAATACTTTCCGGATGCACTGTATTTAAGCATATATACTTGGAATATGTTCTTCATAACGTCTGGAAAGTTTACGAAAAGTCATGGTGGACAGCTCCATACCAAACACTACTGTGCTAGCTATGACAGTTCACTTGGAAGAACAAATACACATTATACATAATATTAGAAATAAACAATTGATATTACAATTTCTTCTGATTGTTAATGTCCAATAATTTCATTGATTGTTCCTTAAGCAACAATTTCCTAATTCTAATTTATTAATCCTAAAGAGTAGCAGCTGGAATTGGTTTTTATGGACTTTTGTGTTGCGAGCATGCTGGTTCCTCTTGAATGTTCCCCAGGGGCCATTTTGGGCCTGAGAGGGAAGAATTGGGGATTGGTTTCCTTACATCGCTAAAGAATAATATTTAAATTAAGTGTAGGCAAAGATATAAATAAACTCCAGCTATATATTCGAATACCCACATAATTTTGAATAATCCAATGTTCGAATAACCGTGCCCTTCCCTAGTTCAGACATGACCTTAAGGGGACTAACCAATCGATAAAAAATTATATATTTATAATATGTCTTGCATACTTTGCTTGAATCGCAACTACCTTTAATCAAAAAGTTCCATTGTGGCCTTTCAACTCTGTGTAGACCTCTGGAAAATATTCAGCTAAAAAAAATTATTTTTTTGATCCAAGACAAAAAAAAGATCTGCCCCCTCAAAGTTTTCCCTTCACTTCTTCAGGACAGCGGTAAAACAAACATCATTCTCCACCATGGCTTGCTAGCAAGTTTTGGTTTTGTTTTGGATTAGTTTTCAGTCGCTTTGATTGAAATCCATAAAGCGAGACATATATTTTCATTGTTCTATGTATTATTATGTCAGTCAGTTAAACAATCTGTTGATCATTTATTTGATTAATTGATGAATCTGAAAAGAACAACATCTATTTCCATAATTTAATTTAAAAAACTAAATGTATTCCAAATTGACAGTATAAACTAGGGTTGGGCGATTGAACGAATACATCGGCTATTGACGATTGGCTGAGTCCATCACAGGTTGTTTTTTGGGCGATTTTCGAAGGCAATATTTGTCATTTTGTTTTGCTAATTTAATGGCCTACCTCCTCGAGATTTCAACTCTGTAAATAATTAACCTAATTCAAAGCCTACGTGAATAGGAACCGGCTGTTGGTGTTGGGCCATATTATGCACGTGTTTGTTGACTGTCTTCCTAGGCCGAAAACAGGGCAGTGACGAAATGACAAGGGGACCGCTGCCTTCGGTGTTAGTTAGCATAGCGTGCTCAGCAGGATGGTGTATGCTCGTACAAATTGGTAGTGTTACTGTTTTTGCACGCACAATAGGTTTGCAAAGACAGCAAATTGCTTAATCTAGGTTCTTCAGCTTGCTGGTTGCATCCTGTCTAAAACCAAAATAGTTCCAGGGGATTTTATATAATTTTTCGCAATGAGCTCTTCCATGATTGCATTTGCTAAAACTAGCATACATACGGGAGTGGAGAATCCCCCTGCCCCTTCGCACGCTGCATACATACCTGCGCGAATATTTTGGCAATCGCCGGTTGTTGGGCAGCCGGTGGACGATTGGAAAATTTTAACATATCGCCCAACCCTAGTATAAACACAGATAACAGAGACCTCAATACATGCTATACAGCATGCATAAAATATACTGTATATGCTCAATTGTTTAATGAAGTGCACCAAAAACAAGTATTTTGCTGACTGTCTTAAAACAGAAACTGAGTTTCTTACTCCGATCTAATCTCAGAAAATGTACTATTTTAAATAGCTTCATCATTAAATTGACAAATTGTAATAAGTGATAAGGAATAAGTTAGGTTTAGCGTAGCCTTGTTTTAAGTAGCATGTCCAGTATTTGTGACCACAGATGCCACTTAAGCATGCATGAAAAATCAGTGCATCAAGAAAACAAGATGTATTAGTCAGATGGTTTATTGTCTTGTTTAAATTTGCTGACTAACAGACTGCAGAAATGAGCAGATCAACTGCTTACAAAAGTCGTATGTAATCAGACAGCTAAAAACTCCAGATCATCATTATAAATTAAATATAAGAGTTTGTTGGGCAGAGTGGTATGGAATACCAAATGTGCCAAAATTAAATAAATAATCATATGTATAGATATGTATCATATGACAATCCCCTGTTGTCAAAACGACCACGCCCCCTTTCGGGATAAACAATCGCTGTAAAGTAAAACTGCAGGTGGAAAAACTAGTGTCACTATGCCTAAAAGAGATTGAATTTATAAACATAGCTGAACAATCAGCTGGTTTACGGTTACTTTTAATTAAGTTAGTAACTTTTTATGTGGGCTTTAGCTTACTAGCCTAGGCTGCTAGGCTAGCATACAAAAACATACATTGCGGCTGCGTTATTATGGATCTCACTGCTTTTTTACAAGACCCACCTCTCAATCGCGGAGTGTACATTGGTGTAACGCATCGTACTTTTACTGGGACAGGTGAACAGAACAATGCGGACACCAAAAGCACAAGCTATGCCCATTTTATTACAGACACTTTAAATTATTTAAAACCTTTTCCAAATTTCCTGCCTAGCTAAGGCTTGCAACTACTCGTAACTTCTTCAGCTGCATCTAACCCTTCACCCTTCCCGAATATCAGGTCCAAAACCCCCATCCCCAAATATCTAGTCAGTTGCATAAGTCGGCCCAAGGTGGGGAGGCCAATGAGAGGGACAGGTGGTTGAGAGGAGCGTCCTGCGCAGGTTTCTACGGCTATTACTCCAACATAGGGCCTCCGCATACTGAGTCCGAAAGACAAAGAGTTCATCCCCCCTCGACGCCGTCGCAGTCTCTGCTTGCTGGACCAATTGCGTCTCTGGCTTAGCTCTTGTCTGTGACTTTGCTCTCGTCAAGATCCCTGTACTGTTCTCCAAACCCCAGGTGTTCCCAATCAGCCCACATATCAATTGCCCTCTTCTTGGCCCGGCTATAAACTCCATTCATCACAGTATGCTAGCAGCCTAGGCTAAACTAGAGCCCACGCACAATGTTAACTAAATTACACGAATATGGGTTAACAATTAAAAGTAACCGTTAGCAAGCGTAATGTTCAGCTATGGGTGCGTTCATACATTCAATCTGAAATGGTCAGACAGCTTTTAGGCATACTAGTGACACTAGTTTTTCCACCAGTAGTTTTACAGAATTTGTTTCCCCAAGGGGGCGTGGTCGTTCTGACAACAGGGGAGTGATGTAGGCTGGCTCTCATCTTGATTGACAGATGGGAACGTCATTATAAAAAGAGCCATTATGAAATAAATGTGGCATTCGGAAAAGTACCATTGTGAAATAAATAAAAAGTGCCATTTAAAAATAAAACATTCACTATGAAATAAAAAGTAAATTAAATGTTTTTTTTATTGTTAAAATGCCAATTAGTTCATAATTGTTTGAGTATTATTTAATTATTTAGTGATTTCACAATTTATTTACCCATTTATATATATTATTTATTTAAAGAAGGAATATTTATTTATTTAATTTTGGCACATTTGGTATTCCACAGAGTGGTTACTTTTTTGCAAGCACAATTGGACAAGAACTACTGTGGGGGGAGGCAGGGAAAACAATAGTATTTCAACGAGAGACTATGCCTGTTAATTGCCGTCATCTAGGCAAAATAAGCAGATATGTACAAATATTGAGCTAGTGTTTCTGCCATGTACATTCTCAGGCCTGGACGCAATTTGGGCAAGTGCCAGAAGGGCCGGTCCAATTTTTTACTGTTCTGGGCCGGTCTGCCTTGTAAGTTGGAAAATTCCTCTCGTACAGTAATAGGTCTATTGCCTATACAAATTGCCTATTACATTGACTTTAGGTAAAAGACAAGGTATTGAGGCCGATGTAGCAAAATGTGCAAAACTCACAACAATGTTTTTCCCCAAATCCGCCGAAGCCAGGCCAGTAAATATACAAATGTACCGAGCAGCATTAGTGCCTTTTTAATCGGCGGTACGAAGAGGAGGAATGAGACAGAGCACCGTATTGCCAAACCCGCCATCAGTAATCTATTGTCTGAGCCTTATGAACTCGATTCTATTTTATTCTATGGACTTTTTATAATGGTGGCACACTCCTCCTGCTCTCGTTGCCCTTTTTATGCCTGAGCCAGACCTTTTTTGTGTGTGTGTGCACCCATGTGTGTCGGCTACTTCATATTCCAGTTGTTTTGATTGGCAAGCTGTGACAACAAATTTGGACTATAGCTGTGGTGAGAGAGTCCGGTGTCTAAGCGCTTAAGCCAGACCAACATGCCGTCACCGGAGTAATGCAATAATAATTACTAGGCAAAAAAAAACATAGTTCACAATACTTGTGGTTGAATATAACATCAACAATGTTTCAATAATAATTTGCATTCAATAGGCTATATATACAATATGCATCAAACAGAAACATTCTAAAACACTTTTACTAGATGCGCAACAATAAACGTTGAGGATATACAGTGGGGTCCAAAAGTCTGAGACCACATTGAAAATCTGTAATATTTTCACGTAAACCTGGAAATAATCAGAAAATTGAGGGTTCAGAAACATTTAAAAACATAAGAAGTTATGTCATGTAAAATGAAGAAGAAATATTTAAGATTCTGCACAATTTCTAGGTCAGTAATCGAATTTAAGCAAATTTGGGGCATTGACCAACTTTACTCCTTGTACAAAAGGTCAGATTTCCTTGAGTTGCATCCCTTCCATTGAAGTATGCGTTCAGATGACACATCAACCTTAGTTCCCTGGGACATAGAAAAGCAACGTCATCACAGTTACAGAATTTGCTAAATAAAGAACGCAAGATTCCAATCAGTACTGTCAAAAGAAGACTGTTTTGTAGTGGTCTCAGACGAGTAGCAGTTTGTAAACCACTTCTCAGGAGGGGAAACAAGGCCAAACGCTTGTAGTGGGCTAGGAAATACCAGAATTACACAGTGGATGACTTGAAAAAAGTCCTATTTACTGATTAATCTAAGTTTGAGAGTTATGGCAGTAACAGAACAGTGTATGTAAGGAGATGAACAGGAGAGAGAATCACACCGCAGTGTATCAAACCAACAGTGAAACATGGTGGGGGGAGGATTCAAATCTGGGGGCATTTTGCCTACTCTGGAGTTGGACACCTGCACTGAATTGAGTACAACCTGACCAAGGAGAAGTACCACTCCATTCTTCAGCAACATGCAATACCCTCTGGTTTGCATCTTTGTGGAGAAGGATTCATACTGCAGCAGGATAATGACCCCAAACACACCTCAAAGCTTTGCACGAATGACTTGGGCAGCACGGTGGCTCAGTGGTTAGCACTGTTGCCTCACAGCAAGAAGGGCCTTTCTGTGTGGAGTTTCCTTGTTTGTGTGGGTTTCCTCCGGGTACTCCGGTTTCCTCCCACCATCAAGAAACATGCTGCATCCTCCTGCCAGTGACTTGACCAGTCACTGCCAATTCACCTGGAGTTGGTCTGTCTGTCCTATCTGTGTGAGTCTGTCGTAATATCTTGGGTGAGCAAGTCTGGCGCAAATTGGCTGCCGTGGTGTCACTCAGACTGAGTGTTGTGTTTGATAACATAACACTCAGTCTGAGTGATACCACGGCAGCCAATTTGCGCCAGACTTGCTCACCCAACATATAGCCTAGCGACGGACTTGCTCACACACATAGGACACACAGACCGACTCCAGGTGAATTGGCAGTGACTGGTCAGGGCACTGGTAGGAGAATGGAGCATGTTTTTTTCTTTTTCTGTCTTTGAAGTTCCTCACGGGATAATGAGAATGACTTATGTAACAACTAGTAAATACATTTTCTGCATCCTGATCCTGATAATAATTTAAAAAAGACACTACCTTTAGGGCTGATTCTGCCACCAACCCTACGTTCACTTTATTAGGATGGACCCAGTTATATTTGTCGCCAACATCAAGTAGACTGATGTCCTGGAGGACCTACCTCTTCCTGAAGCGCCTCAGAATACACTGTGAACAGGAAAACAAAAAATGTAACCCAAATAATTCCAACCAGATTCATTGGTTACAATATTAGCACTGTTCCTTGCTTTATTTGTCTTTAAAATATGACTAATATTATTACCATATCATAATAATATATACATAATCAGAAGTACAATCAATTAACATAAAATGGCCTAACTAACTGTACAATACAGTACTGTAATATAATTTCCTTTATCCATCCATCCATCCATTAGCGATAACGCTTATCCTGTGCAGGGTCGCGGGGGGGCTGGAGCCTATCCCAGCCGACATAGGGCGAGAGGCGGGGTACACCCTGAACAGGTCGCCAGTCTTATCACAGGGCCGACACAAAGGGATAGACAACAACTCACATTCACATTCACACCTACGGACAATTTAGAGTCACCAATTAACCTGCATGTTTTTGGACTGTGGGAGGAAACCGGAGTACCCCGGGAGAAAACCCACGCAAACACGGGGAGAACACACAAACTCAACACAAACAGACCCTTGGGTCAGGTGGGGATTGAACCCAGGACCTTCTTGCTGTGAGGCAACAGTGCTACCCACTGATTTCCTTTATCAACTCTGCTAAATCACTTGCAAGGAATGGCATCACTGGCTCATCTGACTGGTATGTGGTCAAGAAAGGACAAAAGGTACAATACAAGAGACATGTAGAAGTACAGTTTTGCCAAGATGAGAGGATCTTTCTGTGCTGCTTCGAGGGTGTCAAAAGATGATGTCCCTGGATTTGGTAGCTTCTTTGTCCTGACTGCATTCATGTATGTACATGGTCACTGAAGGCCACATCTCTAGAGCCCTCTCCACAACTGGTAGGTTTTCAAGCCACCGGTGGCCACAGAATTGAAGTGGAAATTTTGTGGATTTGGTTAAAACCGTGAAGTCCTCCGTCCTTGCAGGCGTATTATGGAAGAGTGTGTGTATGGCCCTCAACCTTCTCGAGTTGCCACATGGTGAAGCCAGCTTTGCATGCATTATGCAATGTGTGGAGGCCACAGCTTCCCACCACAATCAGTTAAGCCCCCCCATACTGCTCTGCCTGTTCTTGCTGCAGTAGATCCAGGAAGTTACAATTTACGTTTGGTCCGTCCATGGACACAGACAGCAGCTTGGTGCATCGCACCACCTGATAAAACAATGATTCATAAAGCATATAACAATTATAATAATTATAAGAACAATAATGCTGGATTCATGTGGTATCCAGTAATCATTTAGCAGACGTGCAAACTGTAAGAGAATGTCTTCGTAATGGGAGGCCGACACGTAAGGTATCAAAAATATTATTAATAATTAAAGCTGCAAGCAGCATTTTACAGGTCCTAGCCGTATGGCAAGGCATACAAGTGAAATAAAGTTTTTTGTTGCATGTTCCACCGAAGTTTTTACATTTCCCAAATGTAACATCAGCTTAACATATTTCAGATAAAGCAAAAGAGGACTAGGACCCTTAATAATAATATTAATAACAATAAATTGACACCATTATGACAGCCGTTAGCACGAAGCTAAAGCAGAAACAAGCTAAAGTTACTGTTAAGCGTGACACTGCTTGTTTTACCATACTCAATTTGTGCTGGCTTCTTACTTTGAAATGGTGCAGTATCTCCTGGGCTGTTCCATGTCCCATGAACTGTGAACTCAAATATCTGGACTGGACGTGATCTTCGCACCACTAGCAGACATGCAGATCTATCTGTTTAGTTTTTGTTTGATTTAAGCTCTCGTCAAACATTAAAAAAAAGTTGTTCTTGTTAACACTCACAACAAGTTGATCTGTGATGTATGGGCCAATCCAAACTTGCTGATGTATGCCGTCTCGTCTGAGCTGCATGCAAATGTGTGAGCAAAATTGGAGTCTGGGAACATAGCGCGGAATAAGTCTCCTATGCCCCCATTCGACTTGATTGGTGTTTTATCACTGTACTGTGTTCAGACACCAAAGTACCTCGGCTTTCAGTGTGGGTGTACACCCGAATGCTGTCCATAGATTCGTTGCTGCTTGCCTTGGTGCTGGTATTGGAGATGGGGTTGGAGGCGCGGTGGAGAGCAGAGTAGAACAAAACTGAGAAATGCCCGGCGTCTGTTGGTGCGTTAACTTGGCCGCTTTATTTTTCTCACGCTTCATGTGGGATTCCACTGCCTTGAAACCCCTTGTGCCGAGTTTAAAACATTTCGGGCATAACGTGTGCCTCATTTACCTTGCCAGGTACAGGATTAAGCCATACCGCGATCTCTTGAGTTAAATAGCCAATTTTCATAAAATGTACACTTGCCCATTTTCTCGGTAGCTAGCAGAGTGCACAAGCAAAGTGTCCTGGCCGCAAACAAAATGTTGTTGCTGGTTCCGCTACCCTGATCAACGTGACGTTCGCATTCGAAACAAAATACGTTAACTGTCATTTTGGAGGTTTAAATTGCAAAGTCAGGAAAAACGATTAATAGAATTGTACTTCCCACGTCTTAAAATTTTTTAAGACCTTTTGAAAGATTGATTTAAGACATTTTAATACCAATTAAGGCCTTGTTTTTAATTAATGAATTCAATGCTTTTTAATACTTTTTAAGAATCCATGGAAACCTTGTCCAAATGTTCTGTAGATATGGTGCATAAGACTAGGCCTACTTGCTAGCACTGTAACGAATGACAGTCATGCAAACACATTACATAATTATCTTGATTTGCTGCGTAGCTAGTGAACATGAAACACTATGCAACTGCAAATAGTTAGACGTCATGGTTGACTCAGGTCAATTAGGGGCAAATATTTATTTATTAGCAAGCCCATTTTTCTCTAATTTGACAAACGTCTTAAAAATTTTGTCAGCTAAAGAACTGAGCTCCTTTAGCTAATGAGCAGCTGGTCTACATTAACACTAGCCGCTTGAAGTCGTAAATTAAATACATGGGACCATTTCTTTTCGCTACGTGACGGGCCAGGGCATATCACAAATTGTTTGTGCTGGCAACCCCATAACCAATTATATTTCTTTATAGTCAATGTATCCGGCAGTTTTCAGAATAAAAATATGTGATTGGCCGGCTTGTCTGTTACTAACATGGTCATCGGCACTTTTGTTAGAAAATTAGAGTGTGTCGGCTGGAAAGGGTTATAGGAAGGGGATCCTTCAGCTCTTAACAACCACTGCCCCATGTCAAAACTCTCTGTACTTGCAAAAATCTTGGAGTCACTCGTTAATGCTCAACTTAAGGTTTATCTGTGAAACAACAACATACTGTGCTCTGAACAGGTTTCAGATCTAGTCACAGCACTAACTGCTTCCTCTCTGGTATTAAAGGAGGGGTAGGCAGTTTTCTTTTGGCATCATTAGGCAAAGAAATCTATATTAACACTGCATCATATTGTAATTCAAGTGGTCTGAGTGAAAACCTCTATGCCTGCCCTCCTCTTGGCGCTCTTTAAAGGCTTCAGAAAATCTAGGCCGTGATGGTAGACTTTGGCCAATCACAGGTAATTTCAGAGAGGGCGTTCCTATTGGCTGTTCTACACATGCAGATTCACGTTCACGTCTCTTCAGACAGTGAAAGTGTGATTCAATGGCAGACAATCCTGCTAAAATGTTTTGCTATGCCAGCATTAGCAACAACTGCCTGCACTACAAAGCAACTCTAAAAGAGGAAGACGGACTTATCAAAAAGAGTCTGACAATAAGCGCAATAGAGCACGTGTAAATATCGGTGAAGAGTTTCAGAGATGGAGAGAACTCCAAGATTGCCGACCACAATTTGGATTCGGAGATTGCCGTTGGCCGATGGTTGCTTCTGGCTCTGGTCAAGCCGAGCAACCTTGTGTTGCGCGCGTATATAAGTGCGAGCACATGCCCGTGCTCGTCTGTTGGGAGGGGCTTAGGATAGGGAGAGCTGCAGGAGGACGGTATTTTCAAATTCAGGCGTTTTGTTTTTTTGCCTTTTCCATAAAACTGCCTACCCCACCTTTAAATGATATTGTGGAAGCACTCTATAACAAAATGCATTGTGCTGCTCTTTTCATTGATTTGTTGAAAGGTTTTGATGCTGTTGATCATTCTACCCTGATGACTAGACTGTCTAACTTGGTGGCAAATGGCACCAAAAATCTGTTCACTGCCATAAAAAAAAAAAAATATTGGTGGCAGTGCTGCCACTTGATTTTTGTTAGTGTTTTTTATTATTATTATTATTATTATTATTATTATTTAGGATTTTATTAATAAGTCATATTTAGTCAAACAGTTGGCCGAATATTTATTATCCTCCTTTGAACTACCCACTGGCACAGGAGTTTTGGTAGCATATGCTACTAAAAATGTATTCGGTGCGAATAGAAATGACAAGTGGGTTGCACTGGTATCCATTAATTTAAACAGAACACTACGAACTAAGTAAATAAGTAAAGTTTCTTTGTATAGCGCTTTTCACAGACATAAGTCACAAAGTGACTGCCGCTTCTATTGATGAGAAAATGGTTGTTGTTGTTGTTGGGCCTGAGAGTGTTTTTGTGTGATGCGTATATCTATGCGAAAGGTCACGTCACCTAAACCAAAAAAGCCTGTTAACCAGTCGCCAACTCATTAAGTTCATAAGTTAGCCAACTGACATTTGCAGTGACTACAAGCTGTAAGATAAGAATATATTTTATGAATTGTTGAAATTGTTTAGGACTACGTTATGTAACCTATAGTTAAGATTAGCCTACAGCACAGCAGCCTACAGCACAGCGGCGAGCGCAAGAGTAGCTGTGCATTGTAAACGTTAGCAGCAGGAGCGTTGCTTTCACAGAAACATGATTCCAACACATTGTTGACATAAATAAATACAACTGCAAAAAAAAATTAAAGGAACACTTTGAAAACACATCAGATCTCAATGGGAAACAAAATCATGCTGGATATCTATACTGATATGGACTGGGTAATGTGTTAGGAACGAAATGATGCCACATCGTTTGATGGAAATGAAAATTATCAACCTACAGAGGGCTGAATTCAAAGACACCCCGAAAATCTGTGAAAAAATGATGCAGCAGGCTAGTCCATTTTGCTGAAATTTCTTTCCAGCAACTCAAAATGGTATTCAGTACTGTGTATTGCCCCCACGTGCTTGAGACGACGGATGGTGTCCTGGGGTATCTCCTCCCAGATCTGAACCAGGGCATCACTGAGCTCCTGGACAGTCTGAGGTGCAAACTGGTGGCGTCGGAGGGACCGAAACATAATGTCCCAGAGGTGTTCTATTGGATTTAGGTCAGGCGAGCGTGGGGGCCAGTCAATGGTATCAATTCCTTCATCCTCCAGGAACCGCCTGCATACTCTCGCCACATGAGGCCGGGCATTGTCGTGCACCAGGAGGAACCCAGGACCCACTGCACCAGCGTAGGGTCTGACAATGGGTCCAAGGATTTCATCCCGATACCTAATGGCGTCAGGGTGCCGTTGTCTAACCTGTAGAGGTCTGTGCGTCCCTCCATGGATATGCCTCCTCAGACCATCACTGACCCACCACCAAACCGGTCATGCTAAACGATGTTACAGGCAGCATAACGTTATCCACGGCCTCTCCAGACCCTTTCACGTCTGTCACGTGCTCAGGGTGAACCTGCTCTCATCTGTGAAAAGCACAGGGCGCCAGTGGTGGACCTGCCAATTCTGGTGTTCTATGGCAAATACCAATCGAGCTCCATGGTGCCGGGCAGTGAGCACAGGGCCCACTAGAGGACGTCGGGCCCTCAGGCCACCCTCATGAAGTCTGTTTCTGATTGTTTGGTCAGAGACATTCACACCAGTGGCCTGCTGGAGGTCATTTTGTAGGGCTCTGGCAGTGCTCATCCTGTCCCTCCTTGCACAAAGGAGCAGATACCGGTCCTGCTGATGGGTTAAGGACCTTCTACGGCCCTGTCCAGCTCTCCTAGAGTAACTGCCTGTCTCCTGGAATCTCCTCCATGCTCTTGAGACTGTGCTGGGAGACACAGCAAACCTTCTGGCAATGGCACGTTATGATGTGCCATCCTGGAGGAGTTGGACTGCCTGTGCAAACTCTGTAGGGTCCAGGTATCGCCTCATGCTACCAGTAGTGACACTGACCCTAGCCAAATGCAAAACTAGTGAAAAACAGTCAGAAAAGATGAGGAGGGAAAAAATGTCAGTGGCCTCCGCCCGGAAAACCATTCCTGTTTTGGGGGTCGTGTCATTGTTGCCCCTCTAGTGCACCTGTTGTTAATTTCATTAACACCAAAGCAGCTGAAACTGATTAACAACCCCCTCTGCTACTTAACTGACCAGATCAATATCTGTGAAGTTTAATTGACTTGATGCAATACTCTGATTAAAAAGTGTTCCTTTAATTTTTTTGAGCAGTGTATTTTAATGAATAAGGTGATAATCATGTAACTAGCTTTTTTTTGTTTGAAATGGCCTTGCAGTTGTGTAGCTCGTAGTTTCTTCTCAATGTTTTAGGTTGACATGCTAATATAATGCCAGCCCCAACCCCCTCCCAAAAAAGAATATAAGGGATTATTTTTGTTTCATATTGGCTCTGCACATGCTTACAGTAGCCTTTATTAAAATCCCTACAAAAAAGGCGATAGAGATGCACACCCAAAAAGTTAATTCTGTCTTTTTTGACTTATGAAACGTGTTAAACTGCCCACCTGTGTGTGCTACTAAATATTTCCCTGTGCTACTGAAATCTTTAGCTTGCTAGCACTGGTGCTACCACCTAAAAAAGTAAGCATGCAGACCTTCACTGGCAGAATTTCTTTCTCTGTTAAAAATTGTACGTTGATTTCATATGAGACCTCAAAAAAAGCTGCCACCAGTTTTTGTGCTACTGCCACTAACTGAAAACGCACGGGCAGCAACAGTGTAAAATGTTAGTGTGGAGCCAGGGGTCAGGGGTCAATCCTCAGCCCCTTTTTATTCACCATCTATTTTACATCGGTTGCTTAATTCTAAGATTCATCTTTATGCTGATGACACTATTGTCTATACTTGTTAATTTTCTCAAGCTGTGTATGACCTACAGCAGTTTTTTAATGTGTCGATGGCAGCTTTCTGTAATCTTAAATTGGTTTTGAATGTTGTAAGAACAAAAGCTATGCACTTCTCCAGGGGGGTATTCCATCAAGCTAGATAAGCGAAAAGCCTGGCTTATTTTGATAAGTCTCGCTGATTTTAGTGAGAGATCCGTTCCA
The DNA here is from genome assembly GCA_026901105.3 of Galaxias olidus. Taxonomy (NCBI): domain Eukaryota; kingdom Metazoa; phylum Chordata; class Actinopteri; order Galaxiiformes; family Galaxiidae; genus Galaxias; species Galaxias olidus. The sequence goes on along the minus strand of JAPMUY010007642.1, from coordinate 82,910 downwards.
TTACTGTGGCTAATACGAATCCCTGCTCAGTTACCAAGGTAATTTAGACCACTGAACTAGGCTGCTCCGTAGCAGGCTAAATGTTAAGCTTAGTTTAGCTGTGTAACAAAGAATATCCAACAGGCGGAAACAAAATCCCAAAGGACAGTTCCGTCAAGTATCTATTCTTGCTCGCTCCACTTTGTCACTTAACTTATTTCCGTGTCTGGAAACATACGTAGGTTCAGACCTTTTTCTCAGTGTGACCAAGCATGAATATAAGTGTTTATAGTTCTGCATTTCCTGTGTTTGCAATAACCTTCCCGCATCAAACAAAAAAAATGCTGAAATGACAAATCAATGTCCTGCAGTGGCATTCGATTTGCTAATTGTAATTGCATTATTTGTGACAGAAATCTATATAAAATACAATGTTACATTGAAAATGCCATTTTTTTGTCACCATATTTCAAATAAATATTAACTACCCAACTATTATGTTTTAATGGAAAGATAGACAGGAGACAACTTTCAGCTGACGTCGAGCCGGGATCGAACCCGGGCCCCTGCTATTAGGACTGGTCATCTGATATCAGGGAACGCTGTTCCTCTGAAAATTAAACACATCTCCGATATTATCCCACCTGCTGAAATAGCCACAATCTCTTCATAATGATTTCAATGTTAATTTATATTAAAAAGTAAGCGTCTAAATAACGCATTTAATCTGTCTGCCATTTTTGGCCACGCACTTTCCTTCGCCTTGAAAATCGCAGCAGTATGGCCCTTTTTGGTGATGAGACAGTCAGTGGCGAAGTCCTTTGACGTGTTTTTCTCGCGAGAATAGCACCGCTCTTTCTGGTTTTTGCGACATTTTATCTGCTTTTTGACAATCGATTGTTCCGGGCTGCTTCTGTTCTCCGTGCGTGCACACAATGCCAGCTTGTACAAGCCTGGCTTGAGTTAACGTTGGCTGGAGACGGCCGAATTGTGTTCATGGAACGGCTTGAGGCTGAAGTGAAAGTTGACGTTTGTTCATGCCAGGCTTTTTCTATTAAGCGCCGATATCATTAGCGTGGTTGATGGAATACCCCCCAGGTCTAATGTTCAGCATGAGTCTAACTGTATTGTTTCAACTGTAAATGGACAAGGTATTGAATGTGGTCCTTCTTATAAGTACTTGGGGATCTGGCTTGATGAGAAGCTTCGTTTTTCTGTCCATATTGACATAGGGCTGAGACGATGGACAGATGCATAAATCGTATAAACAAAAAATAGACAAAAAAACATCTATTTTTAACAACAGAGATCTTGACTGACTTGAAAAAAAGAGCGCAAAAAAAAGCCTTGACAATCACAACCGAGTTTTGGAATAAACAATCTCCTATATCTACCTCTATTTCATACAATTGCTGTACTTCCTGTAGGGGTTTCACAGACTAGTCGACTATCAAAACCACTAGTCGTTGTAGACTCATCGTTCATCGGTTTCTTGAGCACAGTGAGGTAATAAAGCAGTGGCAATGCATTTACAGTAGTTATGCAGCTGGGGACGCTGTAGGTAAATGTTTACATAGTTGTCATGGTGACGACACTGCTAGTGTGAGTAGCTAAAATTGTAAAAGCCAGATATGCAACAGGAGCAGCAATGAAACTGTTCATCCCAAATCAATAGTATGGAAGTATTTCAACAGTCAGTACTAGGCAATGAGGTCAGCTGCAATATATATGTAAGGCTACCCCAAAGTACAACAACGGTACCAGCGCTTTGCATACCCATAGAGACACCCCCTTATGGCAAGCGCTGCTAGGTACTAGCAGCGGCAACGTTAACGAGAAGCCCCAGAGTGACAGTGATAAAGAGAAAAATCCAAATGGCTTAAACAGAAGCGCAAAACTTACTCACCATAATAATTCAACGTAAACGCCATGGTATCACGAACAATAGCCTATATTTTGCCACACAGTGGAATACCGTTTACCACTATTTGCAGCGTTCATTATTATGGTGAGTACGTTTTGCGCTTCTGTTTAAGCCACTTGTATTATTCTCTGAGTCTTTACACTAGTAAAATGTATGTTAACAATACATTTTAAGCATGTTGGTCTAGCTGCAGGCTGGTCTGCCTCTCCATCTCGCGGTTGTTAACGATACAGTAGATCATTTTGCGGTGTCAATGTGTCAGCTAAGTCACTATTGACATTTTTAAATTTCAATAAACCAATAGGCCTACATATGTAAACTTTATGCAACCTGTGGACATTCGTGTTTATTGGCGAGATTGATACCTAGTTTCACATTAGTTAACGCTATACTGGTTGTATTTGAGACCCATTTGATTGAAGTGTATCATTGTTATTGGGTGAAAAAAAATATATCTCCCACAACTACTCGAATTGTTGACTACTTTTCGGGAGTAGTTGTCGACTACTAAAATGCAGCAGTCGTGAATGCCCTACTTCCTTGTACAAGATTAAAAGACACACCCCCATGTACTGAGTGAGCGTGCATGCACTTCAGAATGTGCTTTTCCCCGTTAGCAGTAGACACCAAAGTTTTATTCAACAGTCGTAATTTTTTTTGAAATGCCGTCGGATGTCTGGAAAGGATTTACAAAGGAAGCCAAATCGAAATGCGTCTTTTGCCATTACTTTGCATATATTTGTTGTTTCCACCGAAGCTCAGCAAAGTCTAGCAAAAGACACATTTTACCTTTAAGTTGGCTTCCTTTTAAGGAAAAGGTAAGAAATCTATACAAATCTATCTAAATTGTTCCCAGCTACAGTACCAACTAAAATAAAAAAGTAGTAGTAGGCAATGCGGTTTGAGATGCAGCGGCAACGGTCCCCTTTTAGTCATTTAGTCACTCCCTTTTTTGCGACTCGGAAGATTGGAAGCAACAAAAATGTGCATAATAAGACCCCTCTCCAACTGCCAGTTCCTATATGCGCAGGCTTTGAATTGCGCTTTACAGGTTAATTATTTAAGGAGGCAGACCATTAAATTGGCAAAACAAAATGTAAAAAATCGGCCAAAAATACAACAACCAGTGATGGACTCAGCCAATCGATATATTCGTCCAATCGCCCAACCCTAGCTTAAATTTCTTGTTGTGATTTTAAAAATGCACTTTTTTCTTTAAGGAGATATGTTATTGTTTTGCTTAATGTGTCTGTAATATCATGCTGAGACTGCTTTAGGGTTGTACTGTCAGTTGTTTTTATGTTGCTGGTTGCTTTCTCTTGGCAAGGACTTCCTTGGAAAAGAGATGTCTATCTCAATGTGACTCACCTGGTCAATTAAAGGACACATAAAATAAAAATGCTGTTAATGTTACGTACAGCTGTAATGTTTAACTAAAATGCATGCTTTTTAATTATTAATAAATGCACACAGTAGCACAAAACTGTTTTGTAGCAAACACAGGTGGATGGTTTGCCTCTTAGGGCAATAGGGTTCTTTTTTTTAAAGGTGCAGTATGTAAGTTTGAATTTCTAGCAGAAGAAGCTAACACAAGACATTAATACAATTGTGTTAGGCCTAGTTTAAAATTGTGGATTAGAATGCCTTGATGTGGTTTAACTTACTTTGGGGATGAGTTATCAAGATATTATATCTTCCCTTGCTTTACGTGGTGTGATTATTAGTGAGGGTATTCAGGGTTTTTACAGTCATTGGGGTTAGGGTTAAAGGTTCAGTATGTAAGTTTGAATTTCTAGCAATAAATTAAATTTTTTATGTTTTAAGTTTTTTACATACCTCCTGGAGGATATCATTAAACCAAATGCTCAGAGAGAAGGTGTGCTATATATGAGCGTCCTGGGCCCTGTATTCAGCTTTTAAAAAATCTAGGGACGCCTGCCTATCACCAACCAATCAGGAGAGCTTTTGCAAGGAGTAAGGGCTACCTGCCTGTCAATCACCTTGCAAGCACACTCCTGCTTACAACGTCACTCTCCAAGCAAGCTTGTTACAATTCGCGTCGCAGACAAAAGTAGCAGCGGTGTGTGAACTAGTAGTTGCAAGGTGGCTGAAGTCGTTGCATGTCGTTGCAGAAGACTTGGCTTGTCAAATCGCCAAGTGCAGTTTTGGAACGTTAGGATGTATTGTGCCAGATTTATGTCAAAAAGGCATTATTCGTATACATATGTATGTTGGTGTGAGGGTTGTGTGGACATCCATCCGGTAGAGGGCGCTGGAGAACTGTGGTGGTGATGTAGGCCAGACTCTGACAAGGCACCAGAGTGCGAACAGGTGTGTTCAATTGAGTGATTAGTCAGAGGCTGCTATAAATGGATGTCTGTTTGTTTCAGTAGAGAGATCTGACTGAGACGCCGGAAGGCTGCACAACGGATCCCACACCAGGAGACAGGACAAACGGCCAAAGTACTGGCTGGGTGGGGGTCGTGCTAAATAAACTGTGTGCCTTGAACCTCACAGTTGGATATACTCGGCAACGTATAGTAGCTGCCTATGGTGCCAATCGAAGCTAAATAAAAACTATTGTCATGCACTAGCTCATACTAATAGGGTATAATACAATTTTGAAATTGTTTTTGTTAACGTTAGCTAACTGTATGCCGTGACTATGGAAACGGTCATTTGTGTCTTTACTCATTGCTTTGGTGTGAACCACTCAGTTTTAGAGCGTTTGCAATCAGGCGTTCGGGATTCTTTTTTCTCACCTCGGAATCAGACATTGCTTTATGCGTTGTTGGTAAGAACCAAAAATATGCACAACATACACATGATTCATGGAACACTGCCTTGCTCAGGCTCATGAAGTCAAGCCAGAGCGCGCACGGGCATGTGTGGGATGGAGGAACCAAAGACTCAGGAGGTTAGCTTTTTTGAGTGCTGTGATTCAAATTCTTGCCGTTTTCCCCCAATTCTCCAGAACTACACACTGCACCTTTAAAGGTCCATCTAAAGACATACCTAAATTGAATGATCAACTGAAGAAGTTATGGTGTCGTATGCGAGTATGTAGTATTGTTTGAAAGCTAATACTTTGAAATTTCTTAAGGCAGCTCGAAAACTCACCTAGAAAACAAGAAATAGCTACATCTAATAAGAAGCCATCCCTTTTAGTTAACCCCTTAGCAGCCATCATAGTTTGTATGCTAGCATTTACCACTTGGTCAAGCACAAGATATTCCCAATACTATTCCCAAGTAAAGCTTGAGTGTCTTGATGTGTTTTAGATTTTCCTCACTATAAAAACATAAACTGCTCAGGGATAAAAATCTTAACACACCGTCCTTTGCCTACTAATTTACAACTCCAGCATTAACCTTTGACCTCCTGTTCTTCATCAGGCTGCTGATACCCTAGCTGTTCGTCAAAAAAGACGTATCTATGATATCACCAACGTGCTGGAGGGAATTGGTCTCATTGAGAAGAAATCTAAGAACAGCATACAATGGAAGTGAGTTGGAACACACCACACAACACAGACATACGTACTCTGTACGTAACTGTGGCTGGGTATAACATGACATAAAAGTTGGAACTGGGTCATCATCATCATCATCATCGTCATCCGCTTGGTCCGGGGTCGGGTCGCGGAGGTAGCAGTTCAAGCAGGGCATCCCAAACTTCCCTTTTCCGGGCCACATTAACCAGCTCTGACTGGGGGATTCCAAGGCGTTCCCAGGCCAGTGTGGAGATATAATCCCTCCACCTGGTCCTAGGTCTGCCCCGCGGCCTCCGCCCAGCTGGACGTGCCTGGAACACCTCCCTAGGGAGGCGGCCAGGTGGCATCCTTACTAGATGCCCGAACCACCTCAACTGGCTCCTTTCTACGCAAAGAAGCAGCGGCTCTACTCCGAGTCCCTCACGAATGGCTGAACTTCTCACCCTATCCCTAAGGGAGATGCCAGCTACCCTCCGGAGGAAACTCATTTCCGCCGCTTGTATCCGCGATCTCGTTCTTTCGGTCATGACCCACCCTTCATGACCATAGGTGAGAGTAGGAACGAAGATAGACCGGTAGATTGAGAGCTTTGCCTTCTGGCTCAGCTCTCTCTTCGTCACAACGGTGCGATAGAGCGACTGCAACACCGCACCCGCTGCTCCAATTCTCCGGCCCATCTCTCGTTCCATTTTACCCTCACTCGAGAACAAGACCCCAAGATACTTGAACTCCTTCACTTGGGGTAAAGACTCATTCCCTACCTGGACTAGACAATCCATCGGTTTCCTGCTGAGAACCATGGCCTCAGATTTGGAGGTGCTGATCCTCATCCCAGCCGCTTCACACTCGGCTGCGAACCGATCCAATGAGTGCTGCAGGTCGCAGACCGATGATGCCATCAGGACCACATCATCTGCAAAAAGCAGTGATGCAATCCTCTGCCCACCAACCCGCAGCCCCCTCCCCCGCGGCTACGCCGTGAGATCCTGTCCATGAATACCACAAACAGGATAGGTGACAAAGCGCAGCCTTGGAGGAGGCCAACCCTCACCGGAAACGAGTCCGACTTACTGCCGCAGACCCGGACACAGCTCTCGCTTTGGGAGTACAGAGATTGGATGGCTCTGAGTAGAGACCCCCTCACCCCATACTCTCGCAGCACCTCCCACAGTATCTCCCGGGGAACCCGATCATACGCCTTCTCCAAATCCACAAAACACGTGTAGACCGGATTGGCATACTCCCAGGCCCCCTCAAAGATCCTCGCGAGGGTAAAAAGCTGGTCCGTTGTTCCACGACCAGGCCGGAAACCGCATTGTTCCTCCTCAATCCGAGGTTCGACTATCGGTCGAACCCTCCTTTCCAGCACCCTGGAGTATACTTTCCCGGGGAGGCTGAGTAATGTGATGCCTCTGTAGTTGGCACACACTCTCCGGTCCCCCTTTTTGAACAGGGGAACCACCACCCCGGTCTGCCACTCCTTAGGTACTGTCCCCGACTTCCACGCAATGTTGATAAGACGTGTCATCCATGACAGTCCCTCAACACCCAAAGCCTTCAGCATTTCTGGGCGGATCTCATCAACCCCTGGGGCTTTGCCACTGTGGAGTTGTTTGACTACCTCAGTGACCTCCGCCAGGGAGATTGACGCTGATCCCCCATCATCCTCCAGCCCTGTCTCTACCATGTAGGGTGGGTTTGTCGGGTTCAGGAGTTCCTCAAAGTGCTCCTTCCACCTCCCAATCACCTTGTCAGTTGAGGTCAACAACGTCCCATCCTTACTGTAAACAGCTTGAATGGTTCCCTGCTTTCCCCTCCTGAGGTGTCGGATGGTCTTCCAGAACCGCTTTGGCGCCAGCCGAAAGTCCTTCTCCATGGTTTCTCCGAACTCCTCCCACACCCGCTGCTTTGCTTCTGCCACGGCCGAGGCTGCAGTCCTTCGGGCCTGTCGGTACCTTGCAACTGCCTCCGGAGTCGCCCGGGACAGCATGTCCCGGAAGGCCTCCTTCTTCAATCGGACGGCTCCCCTGACCACCGGTGTCCACCAGGATGTTCGAGGGTTACCGCCCCTTGAGGCACCTAAGACTTTGAGACCACAACTCTCAGACGCAGCTTTAGCAATGGAGGCTTTGAACATCGCCCACTCCGGTTCAATGCCCCCAGCCTCCACAGGGATGCCAGAGAAGCCCCGCCGGAGGTGTGAGTTGAAGACCTCCCGGACCGGGGACTCCTCCAGACGTTCCCAGTTCACCCGCACTACACGCTTGGGCTTACCAGGTCTGTCCAGAGGCTTCCCCCGCCACCTGACCCAACTCACCACCAGATGGTGATCAGTTGACAGCTCTGCCCCCCTCTTCACCCGAGTGTCCAAAACATATGGCCTCAGGTCCGATGATACGATAACAAAATCGATCATCGACCTTCTGCCTAGGGTGCTCTGGTACCAGGTACACTTATGAGCATCCTTATGTTCGAACATGGTGTTCGTTATGGCCATTCCATGACTAGCACAGAAGTCCAATAACAAGCCACCACTTGGGTTCAGATCGGGGAGGCCGTTCCTCCCAATCACGCCTCTCCAGGTGTCTCCATCATTGCCCACATGTGCGTTGAAGTCCCCCAGCAAGACTACAGAGTCCCCTCAGGAGCCCCATACAAGGCTCCATCCAGGGTCTCCAAAAAGGCCGAATACTCCGAACTGCTGTTTGGTGCATAGGCACAGACAACAGTCAGAGTTTTCCCCCCCATGACCCGCAGGTGTAGGGAGGCGACCCTCTCGTCCACTGGGGTAAATTCCAACATAGAGGCACTTAGCCGGGGACTCGTGAGTATCCCCACACCCGCCTTGCGCCTCTCACCCTGGGGAGCTCCGGAGAAGAATAGAGTCCAACCCCTATCCAGAAGTGAGGTTCCAGAGCCGAGGCTGTGCGTAGAGGTAAGCCCCACCAGATCCAGCTGGTAGCGCTCCACCTCCCGCACAAGCTCCGGCTCCTTCCCTCCCAGAGAGGTGACGTTCCACGTCCCCAAAGCCAGCCTCTGCCACCCGGGTCCGATCCGTCGAAAACCTCTGCCTTCACTGCCACCTTTCTGGCAGCGCACCCGACCCCTTGGTTTTTCCCGCGGGTGGTGAGCCCACGGGACGGAGAAGGCGAGACGTTGGTGTTGTCCACGTTGCTTTTTCGGGCTATGCCCGGCCGGGCTCCGTGGCAAGCCCGGCCACCAGGCGCTCGCTGACGGGTCCTCCTCCTGGGCCTGGCTCCAGAAGGGGACCCCGGGCTTCCTCCGGGCCGGGTATCATCCTCTCTTTTAGTTTTTTCCATGAGGGTTTTTGAACCATTCTTAGTCCGGCCCCTCGCCCGAGACCAATTTGCCATGGGAGACCCTACCAGGAACACAAGGTTCCAGACAACACAGCCCCCAGGTTCATAGGGACACACAAACCTCTCCACCACGATAAGGTGATGGTTCCCGGAGAGGTGGAACTGGGTCATTGACGTTAAATCAAAAGTAAAATTAACATTGCTTTTTCATTCTCAATTTGGGATACATTGGCCTTACACCAACATGGAAATGAAAATACAAACACCTTTTTTGCATTTGGATTTTAATTATGACCCGGATTATCCGCACATAACTTGAAAACAACTTTTGGTTAGACTGACTTTGAAAACAAGTCGTTATGAGAATGACACCAAGTTTTGACGAGAATGAAAACAACTTTTCGTTAAACTGACTTTGAAAGCAAGTTTTGGTGACAATGACCGCAAGTTTTGATGAGATTGATACAAAGTAGGACTGAAACTGACACATGTCCTAAAATGGACACCGTATGTCTTTAATGTAGTAGCCAATGCAGTCACCAAATCTCAACGCTATTGAGTTGTTGTGGGAACAGCTTGGCCGTATGAAGTGCCTATCCAGCCAATTCACCTTGTGGGAGGTGCTTCAGGAAGCATGGGGGGGGGGGGGGGGTTCTTCAGATTACTTCAACAAATTGACAGCTAAAATAATAATTCATTGGATTTAGTTTTAGCGCTTTTCTCAGGACTCAAAGCGCTTTACAAATTTACAGCTAGAATGCCAAAGGTCTGTAATTGTTGCAAGTTGAGGATGATGAATAAATTGAGCTTTCACGAAAAAATACATTGCATCAAACAGTGATGTCGTAAAGTAATCATTTAATATTAGACAATAAACAATACCAAAAGTGAAATATAATATTAATAGGCTCAGTCCTAGTACAAGGTGGTCTGTCTGCGCAGGCCTAATTGACAAAATAAAGAGACAGCATGAAGCTAGTTATTGAATCAGGTAGGGCTGGGACGATTTGTCGATTCTTATAGATTGCGGAAAGACGTTGATTTGCTTCACATGAGTAGATACATCACAATCAAGTCAAAGAAGAAAGTGAGGATTCCCACTGAAAACAAGATGCAGTCTGGGTTTTGTCCCGCATATAGATTTACAAAGTGGCCGCTTCTATCCAATTTTGTGCCGCGGTCCAGCTCTTGACCTATGACGAGCGTCTTCATGGAAAACACTATTTTCTAAGAAGCGTTGCACTTGGTGGATATCTGATGGATTTGTAGCTGCAAATGCATCATTATGCTGTCGCCGATGTGGTGGCGCTCTAGGTCTAAACTAATTTATTACATAATATTTAGATTCTAATAAAACTGTTTTGACTAAAAAGTTGCAATTTGGTACGTGTGTACATGTATGACCGCTAGTCTCCGCTTTAAAACAATGCAAGCATGATAGAAAACTTTCGCTGTTTGGTCGGGTCAGACTTAAGGCGAGCTCGCTTAACGGTTTGCCTGCCTGTCGCCTTGACGAGAGGCAAGTTTCTGTCACTGCAAGGTAACGAAGAAAACCTGGTATGACTTTTCAGAAAGTTGGCCTCTCCTATTATGAAAGCGGAGTGGATTCATATGATTTGAGTCAAGTGATTCACATCTTTTGTTATTTTAGAATAATTTTATAGAAAAAGTTTATTTTATAAATAATTGTATTTAAAACCAATTCATATGCTTGATAAAATATGGTCTGATTGGATTATCTTTATTGTCAATCTGTGCAGAGCCTTCATATACGCACACAGATTACACCATATAACACATGTAGCACCATATTTGACAAAATACATGACACAATTACTAGGGGTTCTTGTTTAGCAGTGCTATGGCAGAAGGAACAAAACTTGTGCCATAGCATGCCCGTTTCCAGGCCAGAGACCTGTATCTGTGCCCTGATGGAACCAATATGAAGAATGGGTTGAGAGGGTGTCTGAGGTCAGTTTATTGTCCATGATGAGTCCAAGGTATTTGAAGCACTCCGCCATCTCAACGACTTCATTATTGATCCAGATGGGGTTGAGGGTGGAATGGTGGACTGTGTGTGTGCTGGAGTTGTTAATTAACAGTTATTTTGTTTTCATAATAATACATTTAATTTGAGGGCGCCTTTCAAGACACTCATGGTCACCTTACTGTAAATATTACAATTACAATATACAATACGAATGAAGATTAAATATAAAATAAACGTAATTCAGCAACAGAGTAACAATACAAAAGAGGGTGTAGGGTAGGAAAAAACAATGTAAACCATCATCATCATCATCATCGTCGTCCGCTTGGTCCGGGGTCGGGTCGCGGAGGTAGCAGTTCAAGCAGGGCATCCCAAACTTCCCTTTCCCGGGCCACATTAACCAGCTCTGACTGGGGGATTCCAAGGCGTTCCCAGGCCAGTGTGGAGATATAATCCCTCCACCTAGTCCTAGGTCTGCCCCGCGGCCTCCGCCCAGCTGGACGTGCCTGGAACACCTCCCTAGGGAGGCGGCCAGGTGGCATCCTTACTAGATGCCCGAACCACCTCAACTGGCTCCTTTCTACGCAAAGAAGCAGCGGCTCTACTCCGAGTCCCTCACGAATGGCTGAACTTCTCACCCTATCCCTAAGGGAGATGCCAGCTACCCTCCGGAGGAAACTCATTTCCGCCGCTTGTATCCGCGATCTCGTTCTTTCGGTCATGACCCACCCTTCATGACCATAGGTGAGAGTAGGAACGAAGATAGACCGGTAGATTGAGAGCTTTGCCTTCTGGCTCAGCTCTCTCTCGTCACAACGGTGCGATAGAGCGACTGCAACACCGCACCCGCTGCTCCAATTCTCCGGCCCATCTCTCGTTCCATTTTACCCTCACTCGAGAACAAGACCCCAAGATACTTGAACTCCTTCACTTGGGGTAAAGACTCATTCCCTACCTGGACTAGACAATCCATCGGTTTCCTGCTGAGAACCATGGCCTCAGATTTGGAGGAACTGATCCTCATCCCAGCCGCTTCACACTCGGCTGCGAACCGATCCAATGAGTGCTGCAGGTCGCAGACCGATGATGCCATCAGGACCACATCATCTGCAAAAAGCAGTGATGCAATCCTCTGCCCACCAACCCGCAGCCCCCCTCCCCGCGGCTACGCCGTGAGATCCTGTCCATGAATACCACAAACAGGATAGGTGACAAAGCGCAGCCTTGGAGGAGGCCAACCCTCACCGGAAACGAGTCCGACTTACTGCCGCAGACCCGGACACAGCTCTCGCTTTGGGAGTACAGAGATTGGATGGCTCTGAGTAGAGACCCCCTCACCCCATACTCTCGCAGCACCTCCCACAGTATCTCCCGGGGAACCCGATCATACGCCTTCTCCAAATCCACAAAACACGTGTAGACCGGATTGGCATACTCCCAGGCCCCCTCAAAGATCCTCGCGAGGGTAAAAAGCTGGTCCGTTGTTCCCCGACCAGGCCGGAAACCGCATTGTTCCTCCTCAATCCGAGGTTCGACTATCGGTCGACCCCTCCTTTCCAGCACCCTGGAGTATACTTTCCCGGGGAGGCTGAGTAATGTGATGCCTCTGTAGTTGGCACACACTCTCCGGTCCCCCTTTTTGAACAGGGGAACCACCACCCCGGTCTGCCACTCCTTAGGTACTGTCCCCGACTTCCACGCAATGTTGATAAGACGTGTCATCCATGACAGTCCCTCAACACCCAAAGCCTTCAGCATTTCTGGGCGGATCTCATCAACCCCTGGGGCTTTGCCACTGTGGAGTTGTTTGACTACCTCAGTGACCTCCGCCAGGGAGATTGACGCTGATCCCCCATCATCCTCCAGCCCTGTCTCTACCATGTAGGGTGGGTTTGTCGGGTTCAGGAGTTCCTCAAAGTGCTCCTTCCACCTCCCAATCACCTTGTCAGTTGAGGTCAACAACGTCCCATCCTTACTGTATACAGCTTGAATGGTTCCCTGCTTTCCCCTCCTGAGGTGTCGGATGGTCTTCCAGAACCGCTTTGGCGCCAGCCGAAAGTCCTTCTCCATGGTTTCTCCGAACTCCTCCCACACCCGCTGCTTTGCTTCTGCCACGGCCGAGGCTGCAGTCCTTCGGGCCTGTCGGTACCTTGCAACTGCCTCCGGAGTCGCCCGGGACAGCATGTCCCGGAAGGCCTCCTTCTTCAATCGGACGGCTCCCCTGACCACCGGTGTCCACCAGGATGTTCGAGGGTTACCGCCCCTTGAGGCACCTAAGACTTTGAGACCACAACTCTCAGACGCAGCTTTAGCAATGGAGGCTTTGAACATCGCCCACTCCGGTTCAATGCCCCCAGCCTCCACAGGGATGCCAGAGAAGCCCCGCCGGAGGTGTGAGTTGAAGGCCTCCCGGACCGGGGACTCCTCCAGACGTTCCCAGTTCACCCGCACTACACGCTTGGGCTTACCAGGTCTGTCCAGAGGCTTCCCCCGCCACCTGACCCAACTCACCACCAGATGGTGATCAGTTGACAGCTCTGCCCCCCTCTTCACCCGAGTGTCCAAAACATATGGCCTCAGGTCCGATGATACGATAACAAAATCGATCATCGACCTTCTGCCTAGGGTGCTCTGGTACCAGGTACACTTATGAGCATCCTTATGTTCGAACATGGTGTTCGTTATGGCCATTCCATGACTAGCACAGAAGTCCAATAACAAGCCACCACTCGGGTTCAGATCGGGGAGGCCGTTCCTCCCAATCACGCCTCTCCAGGTGTCTCCATCATTGCCCACATGTGCGTTGAAGTCCCCCAGCAAGACTACAGAGTCCCCTCAGGAGCCCCATACAAGGCTCCATACAGGGTCTCCAAAAAGGCCGAATACTCCGAACTGCTGTTCGGTGCATAGGCACAGACAACAGTCAGAGTTTTCTCCCCCATGACCCGCAGGCGTAGGGAGGCGACCCTCTCGTCCACTGGGGTAAATTCCAACATAGAGGCACTTAGCCGGGGACTCGTGAGTATCCCCACACCAGGCTTGCGCCTCTCACCCTGGGGAGCTCCGGAGAAGAATAGAGTCCAACCCCTATCCAGAAGTGAGGTTCCAGAGCCGAGGCTGTGCGTAGAGGTAAGCCCCACCAGATCCAGCTGGTAGCGCTCCACCTCCCGCACAAGCTCCGGCTCCTTCCCTCCCAGAGGGGTGACGTTCCACGTCCCCAAAGCCAGCCTCTGCCACCCGGGTCCGATCCGTCGAAAACCTCTGCCTTCACTGCCACCTTTCTGGCAGCGCACCCGACCCCTTGGTTTTTCCCGCGGGTGGTGAGCCCACGGGACGGAGAAGGCGAGACGTTGGTGTTGTCCACGTTGCCTTTTCGGGCTATGCCCGGCCGGGCTCCGTGGCAAGCCCGGCCACCAGGCGCTCGCTGACGGGTCCTCCTCCTGGGCCTGGCTCCAGAAGGGGACCCCGGGCTTCCTCCGGGCCGGGTATCATCCTCTCTTTTAGTTTTTTCCATGAGGGTTTCTGAACCATTCTTAGTCCGGCCCCTCGCCCGAGACCAATTTGCCATGGGAGACCCTACCAGGAACACAAGGTTCCAGACAACACAGCCCCCAGGATCATAGGGACACACAAACCTCTCCACCACGATAAGGTGATGGTTCCCGGAGAGGATGTAAACCATGAAGGCACATTAGTGAAAACACTGATAAACAAGGAGACAGCCGGGCACAGTACAAGGGAGCAATTACAGTGAGTAAACCAATTTGAATAAATGTTTTTAGTTGAGACTTGAAGGATGATAAAGTGTCAGACTGTCGAATAAGTGGGGGAAGGCACTTAAAAGTTTTAGTTACATTTAACTGCAAGTAGTTGATAATGCACCATTGTGTTAAGTGGGAGATGAAGTTTTGATAGCCTTTGCTGGAGTTATTGTCTTTAAGCAGTGCCAATATGAGAGTGTCATCGAAGTATTTGAAATATGTAGTGACGGGTAGGGGACTGACAAAGTCATTGGTGTAAACAGGACACAACCTTGAGGGGTCCGGTGTTGTTGATGGCGGTTGAGGATGTTACATTGCCCACTCTGTGGTCTGTCGCTAAGGAATCTGTGTACTCAGTGGGTGAGAAGTGGGGGGATGTTGAGGTGGTGCAGCTTCCTGATCATCTGGTGGCGCTAGATGGTATTGAATTCAAGCAGAACTGAAATCGATGAAGAGGAGTCTTGCGAAGTTACCTGGTGATTCTAGATGTTGTAGGAGGGAGTGAAGGAGACATGCCACAGCATCCTCAATCACAGTTGGATGTCACAGTTGTTTTGTGTTTAGTTGTGGCAGCATAAGAAGACTTCAGGCTTTCAATTTTACCTTTCGTGACTGTGCTGACAGGTGAGAACTCAATGTTAAAGCTTGCCGTATGCTTTGCCTCGAAGGTCAAAAAGGGGCAAAAAGGTCCAAGAATGCTTGCAACTTCTTTTAATTGGTTCCATTCTCGTGCCATGAACAAAACATTTTAAAATCAAGTGAGCATAACTCAGTAAGGGCTCTAGGGTAAAGTCCTGTCACAGCCTGTACCTGCGTAAATGTTGAGTTCCAATGAGTTACATTTGCCCCTGGGATTGATTTACCATGGCAAAACACTTCTGCAAGCCTATCTTTAAATACTGTACTGCTATGTAAAAGTGTTGCAAGTTTAGATATTTTTGCAATGGCTTGAGAAACACCTTTGACCTCCTTCATCCCATTTCTGATTACAAGCTGCAAGCCATGTACAAAACAGGATAAACGCACCCTTGAGTTGCTGAATGTGTACCTATTGTCTACTACATTCATCACATCCTGCCATATGTCCTCGTCATCAAGTCCTCCTTGGTCGTCTTCATCACTGTTCCCCTGCCTATCATGAAATCGTGGCATAGCTACTTTAAATGTTAGATGCGTTGTCTGTAATAACAACGTCAACGTCAATTTCATGATTAATCCCATATTCATCCATAACCTCATCAAAGGCTAATGAAATATTTTTGGTGCTGTGACGCCCTTTTAATCTCTTACAATCCAAAAGGTAGGACTTAAGTTCATATGCCTGTTCTTTACCAGGAGAGCTGCAGTGTGTGCTGTTCCTCCCAAGGACAAACGTAGTGTGCGATCAGACCATATGTCAGCTGTTACTGAAATAGACTTGTGACCCGGTAGCTCCTCTTTAATGCGTTCCTTCACATTGGCATCTAACTGAGGTATGTGTTTATCAGATATAGTTCATCTTGCAATTGGTGTGTATTTTAGATCCATGATGTGTAGAAAGGCAGACAGCACCCAATGATAAGATCACAAACTATTGCTTGATTGATGGCCTCTCTTCTAGAGGATGTCTGGCTGTAAACTTGAACCAACTGGGCGAAGGATGCAACACTAGGTTGTGTGTGGGTGTTGGAGAACTTTCCAGATTTGTATTCCTGGTATCTGAAAGATAAAATGCGTCAAATATTGTATTTTTCAATCCAGCATAGCAGATGCAAAAACAATACAATAAATATTCAAATCAAAAAAGCTAAATCATTATTTTTACTGCCAAAATAAAACCAAAGGAGACCAGTCCATGCAACCTCTAATTGGGGCATACCAACTGTTGACGGCACTTTCCCAAATTTTGGTGGCATACTCCACCATATTAACGTTACACCCTTACTTCGTTCCATGTTAAGTTACTCAACATCCCCCAAACGACCAATATTACACTCATATTAATAATGGAGCTCCATCACTATCTTTTAACGTCATTAACGTTGACATGCATGCCAGCTAGTTTTTAGCGAGCGTCTAGCTAACACTTAGTTTAACTTACCTTTCTTTATGGTGCCTCTGGATATGTCTAACGAAGTTGGAGGTAGTCCCTGCAGTCTCCGTAATACATTTTGAACAAAATTTACAAGTGCCTTTATGTTTTTTCTTTAAGGCCCTGTTCATAAATTCCTTGTGGTTTGTATATCTAAAACGAATTATAAATGATTTAGATAACATGGTACTTCCTATCTTCCTAACTAACGAGTAAGTGAGGTCTAGAAAATTGCATCTGCTGAGTTGAATCACATTGGCGGGATAGGGTGACCGTGACCCTATTACGGTCGTAGGGGAATACTGTATGCCTATATAGTCTATCCAATCTTAACATAATGTGATTGTGATATTTGCGAGAAAATGTATATTTCCGTAGGCCCATATTTATTTATTTATTTATTTTTTCATTATTTTTTTAAAGATGAATCTAAATGGCCGAGATTAAGTCAAGACTGAGACAAAATGGGTCCGAGATCCAGTCAAGACGGACATAAATAGGTCCAAGGCCGAGTCAAGGCCGAGACAAAATAGGTCTGAGTACGAGACAAGACAGAGAACATTGAATGTGGTCTCGAGACCAAGAGACCAAGACCGGACTCAAGTACTACAGCTCTGGTTGAAATTTTAACCAGATAGGGTACTGTAGCTGAAAGCCATATCGGGTGCCACTCCTGTCCGCTAAGAGCAGGAAACTGAGGACACAATTTGCTCGGGCCCACCAAATTTTTAAAATGGAAGATTGGAAAAACGTGGTCTGGTCTGATGAGTCTTGATTTATGACAACATTCAGATGGTAGGATCAGAATTTTGCGAAAACAACGTGAAAGTATGGATTAATCTTACCTTGTATTAACGATTCAAGCTGGTGGTGTAATGGTGTCGGGAATGCTTTGGGCTCCTTAACAACTAATTGAGCATTTTTAAACGCCACAGCCTACCCGAGCATCATCACCCACGGGACGGAGCCCACGGGACGGAGAAGAGATGTTGTTGTCCACGTTGCTTTTTCGGGCTATGCCCGGCCGGGCTCCGTGGCAAGCCCGGCCACCAGTCGCTCGCTGACGGGTCCTCCTCCTGGGCCTGGCTCCAGAAGGGGACCCCGGGCTTCCTCCGGGCCGGGTATCGTCCTCTCTCATAGGTTTTTCCATGAGGGTTTTTGAACCATTCTTAGTCCGGCCCCTCGCCCGAGACCAATTTGCCATGGGAGACCCTACCAGGAACACAAGGTTCCAGACAACACAGCCCCCAGGTTCATAGGGACACACAAACCTCTCCACCACGATAAGGTGATGGTTCCCGGAGAGGAACTGGCCTCCAGTCACCAGATCGCAATTTAATAGAGCACCTTAGGGATGTGGTGGAATGGGAGTTTCACATCATGGATGTGCAGCCAACAATCTGCAGTAAATATAATTTCGCACAGATTTTTCTGTATTTCAGTAATTTCCCCCAATGTTTCAGATTAACTTTCTCTTCATATTTGAAAAAATGTTATGAGAGAAATGCCAAAGCAATTCATATCATTAAATTTCACTGAGGTAATTGTGCATTTATTTATAACTTTCAACCTTTTTCCTAGTTGACACAAGCAAAATAAAAAAAAAATACAAATGCTAGTTAGTTCAGACCCTGAAGCAAAAGCTGAGTACCTTGCTAGACTAAAATAAATGTATGCAAAAGAACTATAAGTGATTTAACTTCAAGTGCATATTTATCTCGTGTGTTTCTAACTCATGTTGGAGGGGATTTTATATTTTCTGTAACATTTGTAACTTTATCTATCATAATTATGAAAGAAAATTAATTGTACACACTTAGATTTATGGTGTCACAAACCATACGGCATGGCCATGACAATGATGATGGCGATGCACACAATGTTAAGGAACTTCATAATTTCTTTATTAAAAAGACTTCAAACAAACTTGAACTAACTATGAGGTGTAGTCAGTAAGGCCAGCGGTCTCAGTGAGTGACTGAGTGGTTACGGACGTGAGGGCCAACATAAAGCTACCGTGAACCAGACCGGTGTCTCCTAACAGAAAACACCCCACGGAGTCATTTAACAATGTCGCTAACAACCCTCAGCCTCGCCCACGCCTGGAAGGAGGAAGAAAGGAGGAGAAGAGCACAACTGGTACAAGCAGAGTGGAGAGGGTCATAACAATGGCACAAGATAATGCACTACTGTTTCAGCTACCAGAAAGGAAACCAGCAGGTAAGTATGACTTATTAGGATTGGAAAAATATTGAAAATGCTGTGTCCATGGAAAAGGGACCCCAGATGGTATTGGTGGGACAATAAAGAGATGCTGATCTCTATGTTCAGCGAGGAGGTGAGCGTCAGACTCCATTGGATCTCTATGAGATGTTTAACAAAAAAATCATGCTCATGTAGTGAGTATTACTCTCTATTGGGTAAGCAAAAAGAGCATTGAATTGGTTGCTGTGACGGACACCTTTTAAGATGCACCAGATTTTGCGCAAGTGCAAGCACCTGAGTGACATAATGCACCACACTAAGAATCCCTCAAGCGCTCCAGAGACACTAAGGGAACAAGCTGGTGTTCAAGGAAGCTTTTTAACATTGCGCTCTCAGAGCAAGCAGTGGTTGGTTCTCCAATTACCTCCGATTGGTCTCAGTGCATCAATGAGAATCTTTGCTCTGATGTTTTGTTTGTCTGCAAGGGTGTTCCACACGGCTCTGTGCTTGGCTCACTTTTCGTCATCCTCTATATTAATGATCTGTCAAGATGTGACAAATGCTAATTTTATGGTGATGCCATGCCCGGGTAGTGTTGCACGGTACAACTTCTGTACTTTTTCCATACTTGTTCTTCTAACCAAGAATGGTTACATATTAGAATTTTCCGACGTTCGGTTCTTTTTTATTTATTTATCCTTTATTTAAACAGGTGAGTCCCATTGAGATATATATCTCTCTTTCAAAGGAGCCCTGGCCAAGAGGTAGCGACCAGCAACATAAAAACAATATCATTCAAACAAAGGAGGACCATAAAGCAGTCTCAGCATGATATTACAGGCACATAAAGATTTTTAGATCAAATGTGTCTCCTGCTTTGAGAGGATGAAAGCTAACTACACTGTGTGCACAATTGTTAGGCAAGTTGTATTTTTGAGGATTAATTTTGTTATTGTACAACTACAGTGCTCTCGGTCAATCCAAAATGTTAACAAACCCGCAAACCTGAACATTTAAGTAGTAAAAGTGAAGTTTGGGCTTTCTTAAATGAATATCTATATGTACACCATTATTAGGCAACTATAAGTGTGCAGAATTATTATGCAACTAAATGAAAAACAAAGATTTTCCCATCTCACTTGTGCCATGTCATTAGCTTTTCATCTTTAAGGCCTTTACTGGCCAGCCACGCAGTGGAGTACTTTGATGCATGTGATGGAGCGTTGTCTTGCATAAAAATCTAAGTCTTCTTGAAAGATGCAGACTTTTTCCTGTACCACTGCTTGAAGAAAGTGTCTTTTAAAAACTGTCTGTAGGTCTGAGAGTTGATTTTGTCCATTTTCAACCCGAAAAGGTCCAACTAGTTCATCTTTAATAATACCTGCCCATACCAGTACCCCACCTCCACCTTGCTGGCGTCTGAGTCGAAGTGGAGCTCTGTGTCCGTTACTGATCCAACCACGGGCCCATCCATCTGGTCCGTCAAGAGTCACTCTCATCTCATCAGTCCACAAAACCTTTGAAAAATCTGTCTTCAGATATTTCTTGGCCCATTCTTGACGTTTCAACTTATGTGTCTTGTTTAGAGGTGGTCGGGTTTCAGCCTTTCTTACCTTGGCCATGTCTCTGAGAACTGAACACCTCATACTTCTTGACACTCCAGGTAGGTTGCAGTTGTGGAATATGGCAACACTGGAGGATAATGGGTTCCTGGTAGCTTCATGTTTGATTCTTCTCATCTTTGGCGGTTAATTTGCGTCTTTTCTTCTCGACACCTTTCTTGCGACCCTGTTGACTATTTGCACCAAAACGTTTGATGGTTCTGTGATCACGCCCCAATATCTTAGATATTTCAAGAGTGAAATCCCTCTGAAAGACTTTTTACAATCTTTGACTTTTCAGAGTCAGTTAAATCTCTTTTTTGGCCCATTTTTCCTGAGGAGAAGAATCTGCCTAATAATTATGCACACCTTGATATAGGGTGTTGATCTCTTTAGCCCACACCCTCCCTCGTTACACAAATACACATCACCTGATATGCATAAAATCCAATAAGCATTCAAGTTTATACATCTTGGAGTTGGAAATTATGGATAAAATTATGTTATGGTCAAAATAATCACTTGCCTAATAATTGTGCACACAGTGTATAATTTGCCTGATTCTATGCGAGATGGAAGTATAGCGAAGCAGCCAAATTAGCGACATGCGCATGTGCATTCAGTCGGTCTCTCCCTACCTGCACTATAAATGCAGTCAAAGTCTACGTGCACTCCTTTCTCGCCTCGTTTACAAAATTTTACTCCTACTAATCATCGTATCAATCAAAAGGGTAGTATCTCATTGGCTATAGATCTTTTTCAGATTTAACCGAAGCTTAATAATAATGCTGGCAAGTTGTGTCACCTATCAGTGATTGTGATGCTAGCTAGCTATTTGAAAAATAGAGAGTGCGCTAACGGAACACATCGGGGGTATTGCTCGGCCAATATCAGTCCGATTTAATTTGAGATAGGCCTTGTTTTAAAACTAAGATTTCACTGATTACAAGGGTATCAAACACAGAAACAGAAAAAATATTGAAATTTCTTGTAATTCCCGTGATTTACATATTTCTTCTTACTAGCAAGACAAAATCAAAAACAAGCACTCCCGACTATTAGTGTTGTCTTAACGTGCCCTGCTCTAATGTTTTTTGTATGTTCTTCAAAATCACCATGAGATAAAATGGACTTGACTCTAGATATGAGCCTCAACTGAAAAAAACTTGACTTAATCACAGAATTTGTCCATTTTAAAATCACAGTCCATTATCACCCCCAAAGTTTTTACCATTGGTTTAACAAAAGATTCAAGTGCACACTGATCCATACACGATACATCGTATATAGGCACCGCTGGGTCCAATAAACAGGACTTTAAAAAAATGTAAAGCCATCCAACCTTTTAATGTCTCTAAGACATTCTAATAAGAATTTTATGGTAGAAATATCTTTTAATTTCAGAGGCAGATACATTTGTGTGTCATCTGCATGACAATGGAAAGAGAGGCCATATTTCCTAAAGATGGACCCTAGAGGACACAGAGAAAAAAAGGATTGGGTCAAGAATAGAACCCGGAGGGACTCCACAGGAGAGAGAGAGATGCCGCAGAGGATACAAAGCCACCAAGGCTGACAGAAAAGCATCTATCAATTGAATAAGACCTGAACCACTCCAAAGCAGTGCCCTTAATGCCAACATAATGGTCCAAACGAGAGATAAGGGTACTATGATCCACTGCATCAAAAGCAGCTGTGAGGTCTAGAAGCATTAAAATAGCTGAGTCCCCCGAGTCAGTAGCTAAAAAGAGGCCATTAAAAACTTTTAAAAGTGCAGATTCGGGGATGTGAAAGGTTTTACAACCAGATTGGACTATCTCATGTATACCATGTGTACACATGGTGGGACGGGGGCGGGACAAGTACATTACTGTTTTCACTTTTGTCTTGTTGTGGGGCCGTAGCCTTAAGTGTGTGTGCATTTAAGCACACATGCATGCATAAGATTTTGCTGTGATTTTTCCTAGAGTTGGTGGCTTGTTGGTGAGGTGGAACTTAGATGTTTTAGTTTGCTAAGAGGTGGTACTTTGTTCAAAATGTTTAAGGAACCACTGATCTAGTATAATTATTATATTCTGAAATCACAAACAATTCCATTCAGACAAAAAATAGTTCACAACTGCAGTCATGGGACATAGGCATCCCCGTTGCCCGGGAATTGAGTGCCAATGAATGGGATAGCGACAGACCTCAGAAACTAACTACATTATTCGTACAACTACCCTCTTATGAGCAGGCATTTTCATAAAACTTTTTGTGCCAGCCTCAGCTAGTGAACAAGATAATGTTTAGCTTTACTTTTATGTTTTTTGCTTTTTAAAAGTATAAGCCACATTATGGTATTGCTTCATAGGCTGGAGATTCTCTCCGTTGTGTATATGAAGATGGGAGCGAGAACTAGGGGTTATGTATATAACCCAGGTTCTAAAAAGGAAAGGAGTGAGACTCCTCTCTATGGGAAAGCTCTTAGCGCGTGCATCATTCACTGAACACTTATACCACAGCACCTTGTAATCAACAAGGCTCGAGAGACTAAGTGTCACGCGCACCAACGTCAGCTACTCTATAAATACAGTAGCAGACCCATCTCACTCCAGATTTGAATCCAGTCATCATTCAGCCATGGGGCAGACTTTGGAGAGGAGTCTCACTCCTCTCCTTAATAGAACCTGGGTTATATACATAACCACAGTCGATACGTTTGACTCCTCTCTATGGGAGACATTGTACCACAACGCCAGATAGGGCGTGAACATCGAACAACCCCTGATGACCGAAGGTCCATCCTTCACTCCTGACCGCCCACACTAAGTACCGCCTATGCCAGACAGGGCGCCGTCACACCCAATCTTTACCAAGATACAAAGGCGTGAGGCATAGACCAGCTAGCCGCAGCACAGATGTCCGAGATGGACACATGGCCATAGGCGATGCGTGTCCCATAGCACCATAGTCTAACTGAATAGCCTGCACTTACTACTTAGCCAGTCTTTTGGACAGCACCTTCCCATGAAAGGGTGAGCAAAACAGACAAACTACTGATCCGTGGAACGGGATCCCCTTGTCCTATCCATGTAACAGTGCAGCGCGCGTACAGGGCACAGACACTCCAGGGAGCGCAGATCCGTATCGAGACGGAGCCAGAGCACCTCAATAGAGTTTCAGTTACATAATAGGATATTTCCCAGGTCGCATTGGAACAAAAAATTCCGCTACTCGAACCAGGACTCGAACACGTGTCTTCTCAGGTCATACAGAGACCTAGTGGACACTGCTCTGGCGCTCTGAATAGTGGCAACCACCCTGGGGCGTAACGTGTCAGTGGTCAACCTCAGCATTTCAGGGGTACTCGCTGTTCACCTGGGACAGTAAGTCCGGGCGCAACGGGAGCAGCCAAGGCTCCCCCACCACCAAGCTGTATATATCTGCCGCCCATGGTTTGGTCAACCATTGAGGGGCTACTAGTATCAGCGACAGACACTGTGACCTAACACAGGCCAGCACGGCCGGGATCAGAGCTGTAGGGGGAAACGCGTAAAGCAGCCTGTCTGCAGGCCACGCGTGCGTTAGAGCATCTATGTCCAGAGGAGCACCTGCTTCTCGCAGAGAGAAGTAAAGGCGACACTGGGCACTGGCTGCCGAGGCGAAGAGATCGATGGACGCTTCTCCAAAGCAACACCAAATCTTCGGTACCACCTCCGGATGCAGACGCCACTCTACGGGGGGGATTTCTCCCCGTGAGAGAAGGTCTGCGTCATTAATCAGGTGACCGGGGACATGAGTCGCACTGAGCGACCTCAGGTTCACTGCACACCACAACAATAGCTGCCTGGCCAACTTGTGAAGTTTCCAGGAACGGGTTCCGCCCTGTCGATTCACAAAAGCCACCACGGTCGTGTTGTCCGTAACACATCCTGGTTGCACAGCAACAGGAGAAACCGTTTCAGCACCAGGAAGACCGTGAGCAGTTCCAGGTGATTGATGTGGAGACAGCGTTGAGACGCGTCCCCCGCACCGTTCACCGGTCGTCCCTTGCAGACGCCCCCTGCAGACGCCCCCCTATCCTGTGAGGGAGTCACTACGCGCCTGCGCACTACAGGGCCCAATAGGGTGCCCATCAGCAGCAGCGCTATGTCCTGCCACGCCGCCAGCGCCAAAACGCAGCGGTTGGTGACCCTCAGGGATAAATCCAGTCTCCTCCCGGGGCATAACACTCTGGCTGCCAGCCAGTATTGGAAGGCCCGCATGCAGAGGAAAACCGGCCAGACACTTGTAAAAGTTCTGGGCGCGGTCCCGGGAGAAAAAGGCATGGTTCATAACCGAGCGGATGGTTATTCCCAAGAACGTTACGCACTGGGAGAGAACCAGACAGCACTTTTCGGGGTTCACCACGAAACTGAGGGAGGCTAGATTAGCCAAGAGAACACTCGTGTGCTCCATTGCCTCCTCTCTCGTGCCTGCGCACAATAACCAATCGCGCACTTGGTAAACGTTCGGGGTGCCAGTGAGAGTCTGAAAGGGAGAACCTGGAACTTAAACACCTGACCTTTGAACGCAAAGGAACTTCCGGTGTGCGGGGAGGACCAAAATGTGAAAATAAGCATCCTTTGGGTCTTTGGTTGTAAACCAATCGCCCTGACGGATATTGCATAACAGGCCTCTGATCGTCAGCATTTTGAACTGGAATACAGTCAAGTGGATGTTTAATCGCCTCAGGTCCAGGATGGGGCATACCCCCCCCCTTTTTTTTTTTCAGCTCCAGGTAATACCGCGAGAAGAACCCGCTGTGTGCCTCCATCGGTGCCATGTATCTCACAGCCCCCCCGGCTAGGGAGCCCACAACCCTGAGGGGAGAGGCGTGACCCAGCTGAGGCTTTATAAGGTACATTTTTGTGTTTAATATGATACCTCTCATACATGACTCAGCCATCTCCTGCTGGATTACGGCTTGGTACGCCAGGGGAATCGAAACCACAATCACACTCCAAGGCTGAGGCCTTGTACGACGCCCCCAGTACAGAAAAGAGCTCTCTCTGCTGCTGGTCAGGGAGGCGGGCTCCCAAAGCATACAAGGAAGTAGTGAGGGCAAGGTGTTTTGCCACTGCAAGCTCCATAGGGGGTGTCTAACCCCAACCTGGACTGGTCTTGCACCTCCATGACGATATATCCAGCCAACTGCACACATGCAGAGGCTGGTCTAGACTTGGAGGCGCGCAGATCCGAAAGGAAGTTCAGCATCATGGGGATGGACTTCCTCGGGGGAGGAGAGACCACTGGCATGGAGCGACCATCCATCAAGGACCGGGCTGGAAGCGCCGGGGGAAGCCTCCCAGGTTGATAAGGACCGGTAGCGAGACGAGCGCACCTCAGCTGGCTGAGAAAGCGCGTCCGTCATAGAGTTTGTGTCCCCCAGTGAACCAGCTGACACTGCTCACACAGCGCATGGCTGGAACACTGGCAACTCATCTTCCTCATCTGTTATGATCACCAGGTTCCCGGGGAACCTGTGCGCCACAACAGGCAGGCATGAGGGAATAGGAGAGAACTCCCCAATAGAGATCTTGTCTCCGCTTGGAGGGGCAGTCTCAACAGGCAGAAGAGAGGCAGCACTCTGCCTCTTCTTTCTAGCCCCCAAGGATGTCGACATCCCACTACTGGGTAGGGGGGACGGCAGACCTAGCAAACCAAGCTAACCATGTAGAGGCGCACGACTTTGCTAGCTCAGAGAGCAGCAAGGTTGTCAACACCGCGAGGCAGCTGCAGCTAGCTAGCTCCGAGAGCTAGCTTAGCAGTAGCTAGCAAAGTAGCTAGAGGTATCCCGTAGGCCCGCAGACAAAACGGGGAGACTAACCACCTCGCTACTACACATTCGGACCGATAGAAAACGGCTAGGCACACGTTAGAAAACGGGGCACAGGTTGTTAACTAACACCCCACGAGGTGACCGAAGCAACAGGAGGTGAGGTACCGAGGAGGCCGTTTGCTAGCTAGCCACCACACGGGCGCTAGCTTAGCAGTAGCCTATCAGTAGATAGCAATGCGGTTATCGATGCCCCGCTGTCCCATAGACAAAACGGGGGATACTAACCACATTGCCGACTACACTCGGACTGATAGAAAACAACAAGGCACACGTTCAAAAATAGAGCATGAGCTGCTAACTAACAGAAGGGGAAAAAACGTGCCGAAAAACTCCGAGGAGGAACGAAGTGGCTAAGAGGCACGGTGGAAAGGAACGAGCTCGCCACTGGGAGCTAAAACCCTCGCCTGCTGTGGTGCTATGATAAGTAGCGCAACGGAAAGCAGAAGAAATGCCGAAGGCAAGAGAAACCTTTTTACCTTCCTAGCAAGGAGAAAATTCTCTGAGCGTACAGTGTCTTCACCGAAGACAAGGTTCACTAGACAGGAGGACACCGTTAATGTTCACACCTGGCTGAATGATGAAAATCTGGAGTGAGATGGGTCTGCTACTGTATTTATAGAGTAGCTGACGCGGGTGCGCGTAACCCTGAAGTCTCACGAGCCTTGTTGATTACAAGGCGCTGTGGTATAAGTGTTCAGTGAATGATGCATGCTCTAAGAGAGTTTCCCATAGAGAGGAGTCGAATGTATCGACTGTAATAGAACCTTGAGATATCGATTATTATTATTTCAAATCATTCATCCAAAAACTATTTATCATATTGACCAGTGCAATATATCGCCCAGCACTACTTTTGTGTATTCTGCACCCTCAGACTGGAATATGTTGCAAAATGTTTCAAAAATAAATGATTTGATTTCTCTGCCTTCTTTTAAATCCATTTTGAATTACCTGGAGAGAGAATAGATAGGGTGTAAGTGCTTAAATTGAGATTTTGGAAACGTGGCTTGTACTGTTCTTGTTCATTGGGAGTGTTCTTGTGTCTGTTTTCACGTTTTTATTCTGTACTTAGAATGAGCTTCCATATGTTGGACAGGTCCTTAAGGTTGTGTAAGAGAAGTGCAGGTTATCAGCATGTGGCTGTCTGGTGGAAAGAATTTGTTCATGTGGCTAAAAACTCCAAGTGTAATTTTCCACTTCATGAAAGATATTCATGGTGTTGTCTCAGAACCTGAGCAAACAACCTCGCACAACTCTGTTGAGAAGCCAATTTTGGGCAAAGTTCTGAAATGCCTGCAGTAAAACATGATAAAATAATATCAATAATATAAGTGATGAGTGTGATTAAATGTTTGTTCCCAAACAACTGTAAACTGTATAGTTTACTAAATAGATTCCTTTGCACATTTATTTTTACAATTCTGATGAGATTGTAATTAAATGTGTATGAAAATGTTTGTGTCTAAGATGGGGTGATAACTTTCATGAAAATATTGAAACGTTTTCCTTAAGAAAGCTTGCTCAGATTGCACACACACAGGGTAGAGCATACATTGCTAGTGAAAAATCAACACATTCAAATGCACAACCTGCTGCAACTCCTAAATGGATTGGATCAAATGAGTGATTTAAATGTTTGTTTACCTTTAGTTAAGAATTGATCTGTGTGAATCAATAAAAATGTTGGATCCTGCCATCAATTTAAACCTGCAATCTTTGGGCTACTTGTCTGCATCTCTAACCATTGTTGCGACTGCAAGCATAGTCCTACACTTTTCTTGTTGTGGAAATATTGTTGGCTGCTTGAGGGACACAACTTTCCTTAACAAGTCTGTTTGGTCCAGTAACCCCAAAGATTACTAGACCGAACACACTGTTTATAATTATATGTGGTATTCGAAAGTGGAGAGAGATTTGCAGTGTTTGAGGAACCTCTGCGGCCACCCGAATAGGCAGGCTTGTTAGAATATTTCCTGTAAGACCTAGTACATTGTTGTGATACATTCTCTATAAAAATAACCCTGACTTACCTCTTTTATTTGAATTGAGATTTGTGTTTGTTTATTCCAAATCAGTTGGTATTTTGAAATCAAGATATGCTTGCTACCTGTTAGGCTTGGCCATATACCGAAAATACCGTTTACGAACGGTGTTTGTTCATGCTCACGGTGTGCTTTCAAATACCGCCATATTTTTCGTTATGTTTTTAAGTGATTTCTCTAATAGCAATAAACACGTTGAATGTTTACATTTTGGGCTGATAGGGGTCTAATTTATAAGCCTGCTTTTCATTGTCATTCAACGGCATTGATTGAACATTCTCATTTAGCTCAGCATATTTAACTTATTTTGCATGAATGAATCCATTCCGCTTTCATTGCGTGACAATAGCCAACTCTTGCGTGACAATAACCATTTCTCGTCGAGATCGATCTGACCAGACTACGTTTACTAGCTAAAGCTCGTTCAAAGGCACATTTCTCTATAAGCTCGCTCGCGTTGTTTTGAAGCAAGAGGCTAGTGGTCGTAAATACACATAGCGAACCCAACTTGTTGATCAAAACATTATATATTAAAGTAGCCGGCTGAATCAGTAGTCCGCCGGCTGTTTAGCAGGAAGCCGGTGTTGTATCGAAGACCGTTTCCTCGTCAAGATATTTTCCCACAGCACCGCCCCCGTCCAAAGAGCGAAGGAAGCGCACATTCACAAAATGCTAGTACCCGAGGCGCTGTGCTCGCACAACTGAGATAATATGAAGAGCGCTAAGGCTCAAAATCAGCTGCTTTAGCGAGTTTTGTCTGTAGAACGTTGGATTCTAGAAGGGATCGGCGAATTTCATCACTGTTGGGTTCTGTTTCCCCATTTGAAAATATAACTTATGTTTGTTGCGCTTTTATTGACACAATCAATTACTGTTCTTTCAGTCAATAAATCATATATTTGTGAGAGATTTCATTTTCAAAGTAGGAGAGCTCTGTTACTGTATAAGACAGTGGAGAAAGTTGCTGTCAGATAGCGTTCCCCCCCGTCAATAAGAAAGAAAGCTCACACATCTGTCAAATTCATACTGCTGACTTGTTTCCCCAAAAGCTCCCCTAAGGACCTGGGATTTTCAGCCTGCTATCCCTACATTTGCCCATCATAACAGGGGGAACACACCCTGTTATAAGAAACAGAGTCATTGATGCAGTTAACAACTGGTGTTTGGCCTTATAGCCAAGACAGTCGGTATACAAACGTAACAACATACAAATACATAACATCAACGCTAGATGGCGGTATATGACCGTGAAAACACTCTCCCCATTGATTTCAATAGGGGCAAAAACTGATTCAAAATAATAATTAAAAATATAACGTGAACCGTGATCACTTAACTACATATAAGCACACTAGACTGCATTACCCAAGACCTATGGGCACTGGAATGAAATTGATAGGGTGAAAACTGCAGGCTTAGTTAGGGTGCCAAAAATAGGCCTAATAAGAAGAAAAAGAATATGACATAACATAACAAGATGTGAGCGTCACTGACGCATCACATAAATACGTAATTGGCCTTGTCAATAACTTGACATAAAAGGCATTTTGTCATATTTTATTTTATTTTGCATTTGGTTATTGGAAGATGGCTCAATAAGGATAACGTGAACCTTGTATCTAGCTGTTTGTTTCTTCTTTGTTAAGGGGAGTTGGTCCTGGCTGCAACACCAGAGAGATAGCCAACAAATTGATGGGCCTTAAGGCAGAGTTGGACGATCTGGACCGCACCGAGTGTGAGCTGGACCAGCAGAGGCTGTGGGTCCAGCAGAGCATCAAGAATGTTACAGATGACTCTCAAAATAGCCCATATCCTTTTCTGTTACAATGCATTGATTGCCCTTGCAGCATGTTTCCAGTGCATCATTTTATCAGTTTTAGCTTTTATGTATTTTTAATAAAGATTGTAGCGCTTTGAAATTGCTCTTGCAGTGTAAAGCGCACTACAAACTTGATTAATAATAATAATAATAATAATAATAATAATAATAATTATTATTATTATTATTATTATTATTATTATTATTATTAACAAGTAAGCAGTTTCATGATACAGACCATAGCAGCAAATACAGCTGACAATTGAAAAGCAAAGCACTATGAGCTAATTGGTAGCTACTGAAGTCCAAGCTAACAATTCAAATGACAGAGAAACAAGTTATACACTGCATGCACAATTATTAGACAAGTGAGTATTCCGACCTTATCATCATTTCTTAGCACATTTTCAAACTCCACACCATATCAACTTGAATGCTTATTGGTTTTAATTGTTTTCAGGTGATATGTATCTGTAAAGAGGGAGGGCGTGGCCTAAAGTGATTAACACCTTATATTATGGTGTACAGAATTATTAGGCAACTCAATTACCTTGGATAAAATGGGCCAAAAAAGAGATCTAACTGGCACTGAAAAGTAAAAAATTGTAAAATGTCTTTCAGACGGATGCAACACTCTTGAAACAGATAAACTACTGAGCTGTGACCACCGGACAATCAAACATTTTGTTGCGAATAGTCAACAGGGTCGCAAAATACGCATGGAGAACAAAAGGCGCAAAGTAACTGCAAAAGTAAGTAAGTAAGGAAAGTTTATTTGTATAGCACTTTTCACAGACAAAAGTCACAAAGTGCTTTACACGAGAAAAACTAAAATCACAGAACATTAAAAAAAATACATGCAACTAGACTTGAGAAAGAAGAAGAAAGAAAGAGAAAGAGAAGAATTGAACTTGAAGCTACCAGGAACCCATTAACCTCCATTGGCACTATATTCCAGAACTGCAATCTACCTGGAGTGTCCAAAAGTGCTCAGAGACATAGCCATGGTGAAGAAGGCTCAAACACGACCACCTCTGAATAAGATACACAAGTTGAAGCATCAAGATTGGGCCAAGAAATACTTGAAGACAGATTGTTCCAAGATTTTATGGACAGATGAAATGAGAGTGACTCTTGGTGGAGCAGATGGATGGGCTCGTGGCTGGATCACTAATGAACACACGGCACCACTTATGAGTCAGGTGCCAGCAAGGTGGAGGAGGGGTACTGCTATGGGCTGCTATCAAAGGATGAGCTAGTCGGACCTTGTCAAGTCGACCATGGACTCAAAATCAACTCCCAAACCTTCTGCCAGTTTCTGGAAGATACCTTCTTCAAGCAGTGGTACAGGATAAAGTTTGCAGCATTTAAGAAGGCCATGATCTTTATGCAGGACAATGCTCCATCCAATTCATCCTGGTACTCCAGGGCTTGGCTAGCCAGGAAAGACCTCAAAGATGACCGAATAATGACATGGCCCCCTTCCTCACCTGACCTAAACCCTATTGAGAACATTTGGGCACCCCTCAAACGTGAGATTTACAGGGAGAGAAGACAATACACCTCTTTGAACAGCATTTGGGAGGCTGCGGTGGCTGCTTCAGCAAAAGTTGATCGTGAACAGATCAAGAAACTGACAGACTCCATGGATGGAAGGCTCACGGCAGTTAGTGAAAAGAAGGGTGGCTATATTGGTCACAAAATATTTTTTAAAGGCCAAAAATTTAATTTAGCTGTTTTGTGTTACTGTTACTTTTTTGTTACACTTACCAAAAAAGATTTGAATAAACAAGTTTGGATGAGTTATTTTTGTAATTAAGTTGCCGAATAATTCTGTACACCTTAATATAAGGTGTTAATCACTTTAGGCCACACCCTCCATCTTTGCACAAGTATATATCAGCTGAAAATGATTAAATTCCATAACCATTCAAGTTGATATGGAGTGGAGTTGAAAATGTGCATAGAAATGAAGATAAGGTCAGAATACTCACTTGCCTAATAGTTGTGCTCACAGTGTACAGATCTGACAAACAGACTAATAGTATCCAATACAGAAGCGTGACCAGCAAACTCATGAGACAAGCTCTTTTGATTTGCAATTGACTGGTCGTAAATTTCTCTTCTGCTTTTATACATGATTATTATGCGAAATGTAACCGCTAGATTAAGTACATACAGTGCAACTCGTTGTAAACAAACTGACTTGTTTGAATAAAAAAAAATTTATTTCACTATTTTAAATTATCACATTTAATAGGCAGTGTTGAAGGCAGCACGTTCTGCTTGTCTTAACTATTACAGTCTGAACTCTTACACTAGAACGACCAATATCTTAGCCTGACCAGATTAGTTTGTTTACATTGCATGTGACTTAAATGGGTTTTTGTGTTCAGGCCCAGATGTTTTGTTCAATATGAGCTTGTATATACATTTCCAATAAGTTTCCATTATGTAATCTGCCACGATTTATATCAGTGCTTTATTTGGTTTGGTCAATAATAAAAGCACTGCCCTTAACAGCGTCATACTCTGTCCTATGTAAGGCATGAAGACCTCTGTGGTGCATTTAAAGGTAAGGCATTCTATTTTCTCTCTCTCATTCTCTCACTAACACACTATACTCCTTTGGTCAGTTTAAACCATTGTTGCAAATACACATTCCCGTTCATCCAGCTACCACTCGTCCTCTGTGTCCTCCCCAGGTGACACTCTGCTAGCCATCCGTGCTCCCACAGGCACCCAACTGGAGGTACCAGTCCCAGAGTCTGTACGTACACACCATGCTCTGCCAATCCTAACACCCAAAATATCATTGCTTATGGGTGTAACATCATTTTGAGTGGGCTTGGTACATTGGTGGCCCCACCAACATTTTTACTTCAAACATACGATATCCCTGTAGTTAGTTTGTGATTTTTTGTCCAAATATTTCTTTATGCACCAATTATATGGACTTAGGTGAGTTCTCCCTTCCAGCAACCAACAATAATGATTTATGCAAATTGGTACGCAATAATGTGATAAATATGCAAATTGAGGTATGACATAGGGCTGCCACAATAAGTCGACATAATTGATGACGTT
The DNA here is from genome assembly GCA_026901105.3 of Galaxias olidus. NCBI lineage: Eukaryota > Metazoa > Chordata > Actinopteri > Galaxiiformes > Galaxiidae > Galaxias > Galaxias olidus. Next base: position 49,755 of record JAPMUY010007642.1, on the reverse strand, counting down.
GACGCTGAAAATGCGTCAACATCAATATTTTCAACCGATGCATCGTTTTTTTTAATTTCGGAATGCACCTTTGATTTTCTAAAGCTTCATTTCATTATAACAAATGTGTTCTACTACAGTCGATACGTTCGACTCCTCTATGGGAAATGCTCTTGGAGCGTGCATCATTCACTGAACACTTATACCACAGCGCCTTGTAATCAACAAGGCTCGTGAGACTGGTCTCGCGCACCCGTGCCAGCTACTCTATAAATACAGTAGCAGACCCATCTCACTCCAGATTTTCATCATTCAGCCAAGTGTGAACATTAATGGTGTCCTCCTGTCTTGTGAACCTTATCTTCGGTGAAGACGCTGTTCGCTCAGAGTATTTTCTCCTTGCTAGCAAGGTAAGAAAGTTTTCCTTCAGCGATTCTTCTGCTTTCCGTTGCGCTACTTAACGTAGCACCACAGCAGGCGAGGTTTCTAGCTACCGATGGTGAGCTAGTTCCTTTCCACCATGCTTGTTAGCCACTTCACTTCGTTCCTCCTCTGAGTTTTTGTTGTGGTTTTTCAGCACGGTTTTTTCCTTTCTGTTAGTAAGCAGCTCGTGCTCCGTTTTCAAACGTGTGCCTTGTTGTTTTCTATCAGTCTGAGTGTAGTCGGCAACGTGGTTAGTGTCCCTTGTTTTGCCTACGGGCCTGCGGGGCATCGCAAACCAGCTACTGCTAAGCTACGTGTTTGGTGGCTAACTAGCAAACAGCCTGGGCCCCGTTTTCGAACATGTGCCTTGCTGTTTTCTGGTTATAGTCGTAACCATGGTTAGTTGCCCTGTTTTGCCTACGGACCTTCGGGGTATCGCTAACCGCTAGGCTACAGCTAAGCTAGCGCACACGTGGCTAAGCTAGCGCCTTCTCGATACATCACCTCCTGTTGCTTCAGTGACCTTGTGGTGTGTTAGTTAACAGCCTGTGCCCCGTTTTCGAATGTGTGCCTTGCTGATTTCTGGTTATAGTCCTAATCGTGGTTAGTTTCCCCCGTTTTGCCTATGGGCCTGTGGGGTATCGCTAACCGCTAAGCTACTGCTAGGCTACAGCTAAGCTAGCGCCCACGTGGTGCCTAGCTAGCTAACCACCTCCTCGGTACCTCACCTTCTGTTGCTTTGGTGACCTCGTAGGGTGTTAGTTAACAGCCTGTGCCCCGTTTTCAAACGTGTGCCTTGCCGTTTTCTATCGCTCCGAGTGTGTAGTAGCGAGATGGTTAGAGTCTCCTCGTTTAGTCTGCGGGCCTACGGGGTACCTCTAGCTACTTAGCTAGCTCTCAGAGCTAGCTAGCTGCAGCTGCCTCGCATTGTCGACGACCTGGCTGCTCTCTCAGTTAGCAAAGTCATGCGCCTCTACCTGGTTAGCTTGGTTGGCTTGGGCTGTTGTCCCCCCTACCCAGTGGTGGGATGTCGACGTCCAAGGGGGCTAGAAAGAAGAGGCAGAGTGCTGCCGCTCTTCTACCTGTTGAGGCTGCCTCTCCAAGCGGAGACGAGCTCTCTATTGGGGAGCTCTCTCCTCTTCCCTCATGCCTGCCTGTTGTGGTGCACAGGTCCCCCGGGAACCTGGTGACCATAGCAGACGAGGAAGATGAGTTGCCAGTGTTCCAGCCATGCGCTGTGTGAGCAGTGTCCGCTGGTTCACTGGGGGACACAGACTCAATGACGGACGCGCAGCGGAGCAGCGGAAGTCGACAGGGGAGGCCCTGTCCGCACTGCTCCCATCTCAACCTGAGAAAAAGGCAAAGCCTTCCCCCCTCCCATCCGGGACGGCATGTGCTTCACCTGCCCTCCATGTGCTGCCCTCCAGGTTTATGCTACGCACGCGCCTGTGGGGTTCCAATGCGGTCGACCATGGGCGAAGAATCGGTTCGCGACAAAGAGGTCCCAGTCTGACTCCTCCCAAGAGAAAAAGCAGCAGAGGCCCTGATGCGCGGAACAGCCTCCAGTTGGTGCAGACTCGGACCCCGTTGACTACACAGGCTGTCAGGGTCAAGCTCACCATACAGTCACTGAGCTCATTGTCTGGGGTGGCACTCCATCCTCAGCCAGCTGCGCCAAGTGTTATTGTTCCCCACCGATTAAAGTGTGTGTGTTCCCCTCACACTCCCCATCCTGGACCTGAGGCGATTAAACAGCCACTTGACTGTATCCCGGTTCAAAATTGGTGACCAATTTGTGTAAAGCGCTTTGAGTCTCGAGAAAAGCGCTAAAAACTAAATAAAATGTATTAATAATAATAATAATAATAATAATAATAATAATAATAATAATAATAATAATAATATTATTATTAATAAAATGGTGACGATCAGAGGCCTCTTATGCAATATCTGTCAGGGCGATTGTCTTACAACCATAGACCCAAAGGATGCTTATTTTCACATTTCGGTCATACAGGAACAGGAAGTTCCTCTGGTTTGCGTTCGAGTTCCAAGGTTCTCCCCTTCGGACTCTCACTGGCACCCCGAACATACACAATTACCTGGACAACTGGTTATTGTGCGCAGGCACGAGAGAGGAGGCGATGGAGCACACGAGTGTTCTCTTGGCTAATCTAGCCTCCCTCAGTTTCATGATGAACCCCGAAAAGTGCTGTCTGGTTCTCTCCCAGTGCGTAATGTTCTTGGGAATAACCATCCGCTCGGTTATGAACCATGCCTTTCTCTCCCGGGACCGCACCCAGACCTTTTATAAGAGTCTGGCCGGTTTTCCTCCGCATGCGGGCCTTCCAATACTGGCTGGCAGTACATGTAATACCCCGTGAGGAGACTGAATTTATCCCCGAGGGTCATCAACCGCTGCGTTTTGGCACTGGCGGCGTGGCAGGGACAGAGCACTGCTGCTGACGGGCACCCTATTGGGCCCTGTAGTACGCGGGCGCATAGTGACGACAGATGCCTCCCGCACAGGATTGGGGCATCTGCAAGGGACGTCCGGTGAGCGCTGCGGGGGACGCGTCTCAACACTGTCTCCACATCAATCACCTGGAACTGCTCACGGTCTACCTGGTGCAGAAACGATTTCTCCCGTTGCTGGGCAACCAGGATGTGTTACGGACAACACGACCGTGGTGGCTTTTGTGAATCGACAGGGCGGAACCCGCTCCTGGACACTTCACAATTTAGCCAGGCAGCTATTGCTGTGGTGTGCAGTGAACCTGAGGTCGCTCAGGGCGACTCATGTCCCCGGTCACCTGCAGACCTTCTCTCCCGGGGAGAAATTCCGCCCGTAGTGTTGCATCTGCATCCGGAGGTGGTACCGAAGATTTGGTGTCGCTTTGGAGAAGCGTCCGTCGATTTCTTTACCTCGGCGGCCAGTGCCTAGTGTCGCATTTACTTCTCTCTGCGAGAAGCAGGTGCTCCTCTGGACGTAGATGCTCTGACGCATGCATGGCCTGCCGAAAGGCTGCTTTACGCGTTTAACCTTACAGCTCTGATCCCAGCCGCGCTGGCCCGTGTGAGGTCACAGAGTCTGTCGCTTATATTAGTAGTACCCTGATGGTTGACCAATCCATGGGCAGCAGATATATACAGCTTGGTGGTGGGGGAGCCTTGGCTGCTCCTGTTGCACCCGGACTTACTGTCCCAGGCGAACGGCGAGTACCCTTGAAAGGCTGAGGTTGACCACTGACGGGGTACACCCCAGGGTGGTCAGCACTATTCAGAGCGCCAGAGCAGCGTTCACTACGTCTCTGTATGAACTGAGATGACGCGTGTTCGAGTCCTGGTGCGAGGAGCGGAATTTGGTGTTGTTCCAATGCGACCTGAGGAATATCCTATTATTCCTCCAGGGGCTACTGGACAACGACAGAGCCTTTTCCATGGTCAAAGTTTACCTGGCAGCCTTGTCGGCTTGCCATGTCGGCTTTAATGGAAAGACTGTTGGTGCTCACCCGCTCGTGTCTCGCTTCATGAGGTATACGTAGGCTGCGCCCGGTGTCTAAACCACTCACTCCCTCCTGGGAGCTCGGGTTGGTTCTGGATGGGCTGTCTCGGGCTCCATTCGAGCCCATGGAGACTTGCACTAAAAAGGCGTTGTCACTCAAGACGGCTTTGTTGTTGGCCTTGGCCACCTCCAAGTGTGTCAGTGATTTACAGGCCCTCTCCGTTCATCCTTCGTGTCCTCAGTTTGCCCCCGGAGATGCCAAGGTGACCTTAAAGCCAAACTCAACGTTTGTGCCAAAGGTCCTGAGCATGACTTACACCTGTAACTCTATTGAGGTGCTCCGGCTCCGTCCCGATACGGATCTGCGCTCCCTGGAGTGCCTGTGCCCTGTACGTGTGCTGCGCTGTTACATGGATAGGACAAGGGGATCCCGTTCCACGGATCAGTAGTTTGTCTGTTTTGCTCACCCTTCCATGGGAAGGCGCTGTCCAAAATCAGACTGGCAAAGTGGTTAGTGCAGTCTATTCAGTAAGCGTTGGGCGCTATAGGACGAGCATTGCCAATGGCCATACACATTCCACTTGCGAAATTGCTTCCTCGTCGGCGCTTTCCAAGGGTGTGTCCGTCTCGGACATCTGTGCTGCGGCTAGCTGGAGTACGCCGCACACCTTTTGTATCTTGGTAAAGATTGGGTGTGACTAACTATTAGAACTAGGGGTTATGTATATAACCCAGGTTCTAATAAGGAGAGGAGTGAGACTCCTTTCAAGTCTGCCCCATGGCTGAATGATGACTGAATTCAAATCTGGAGTGAGATGGGTCTGCTACTGTATTTATAGAGTAGCTGACGCGGGTGCGTGTGACCCTTAAAGTCTCACGAGCCTTGTTGATTACAAGGCGCTGTGGTATAAGTGTTCAGTGAATGATGCACGCTCTAAGAGTTTCCCATAGAGGAGTCTCACTCCTCTCTTTATTAGAACCTGGGTTATATACATAACCCATAGTTTCTTCCAAATCTCCTCGTAATTTCTGCGTGCATGACGTCAGTCGTTTTAAGCTCCAGTCAATTGGTCAGCTCCAGTCAATCTTACAGTTTTACTAAGTCATGGCGGCTATAGCAGTGAGTCTGACTCCGTCAATATTATTTACGAAAGAGGTTCAGTTTGATGTGAAAGTTTCCAAAGACCCAAGGCTTCGAAAGTATGAAAGTAGCCTACTTAAAAATATCACAAAACAATAAGGTGCAAAGTTTTAATGGCATTCGACAGCAGTAGCGCCATGCACGATCAAGCACCTGAAGAGAAAACACAGACCCTTACCTAACCCTTATATTCAGGCATGTAGGTAAAGCTAACAAAACTCGTCAGCTATTTTACAAAAACTTTCCGTTTACCAATCATTGTACAAAATGTATCAGTTGAAGGCACTATTATTCACAGCAAGAATACATGGTTTGTTTTACATTACATTAGTTTATCGCCTAGTTATATTAAAACGAACTAGGTGATAGCAGTCGGTGCCGTTTTGTGATTTCGAACGTAAGCTTTACTCTAGCCCTGAACAGGCTCAACCAACATACTATTCAATTCATTCCCTATGGCTTCACGTTACCGTTCTACAGCACGCGGAACCAACTGCCTTTTCTGCGTTCGGGGTAAAAATAATGCGTTCTATTGTCCGCCCTAGTCATGGCGAAACAGGAGTGCACCAATTTTGGCTTCTGACAACACTTAGAAAAAGCCCTCTAGTTTACCAGCCCTTTGCCTTTGCGGTTCAAAACTTCTAGAAGTTGCCCAAAAATGGTAGACATCTTCTTCAATTAATATCCAAAGTTTCACTACTCTGACATAGGAAATTATTGATTTATTACATTTTAAAGATGGAACAATGTTTGTGTATATTTTATGAGTGCAATTGTCCCAACTCAAAAAACTAACCGTAAATTGTTAGCTTTCAAATAATACTACCACTTGCATATCATGACACTTATGGCTCATTTCCACCAAGCACTAGCTAACGGGTCGGAGCGGTTATTTTTGCGTTTCCACTGGCAAAAGTTGTGTATGGTAGATAACTGTCCCGTTCTGTCCTGCTTTTTGCTACCCTTCTGTTGAGGTTCCTAGCACACAGACCCAGTCCCAAAAGATGGAGCTAGAAACACTAAAGACCGTTGATTGGTCAACAGAAATCGTCACTTTGTGCGCTGGGTTTGTTTAGCCGAGGCATTTTGCTCGTCTTCATGAAGTAGCATTTCCCAAACTCATTTATTTCGGCGTTATTTCGCCTTGCTGCTTTCAGCCTTTTATTAAACAAAGCTTTTCTCTTTGTTGTAATCAACATCCACATTCCGAGAAGAAAGAACGCAAAACATTCAATATCCTCCATTGTGATTGTTCTGTTTTTACTCTGTGGCGTTGACTATAATGTCACTATAGTTATGTGGCTATGAACCCCACCTACATTTTAGGATACCCATTTGCGGTGGAAACGCAGTGTAACCATTCCGAGACGTAGCGACCAGACCTGTTACCTAATGTTAGGTGGAAATGAGACATTCAAATTATTGTTATTGGTTGTTTAATTCAGGTATGTACTTTTAGACTAACATATGGAATGCACTTTTTACGCATAAATAGGTTGCAAAATGTGTTTTAAATTGCATTCCAAGTGTCATTCAAAAGGTATTAAAAAGCGTTAAATTTGATTTCCTGAAACCTGCAGACACCCTGTCTGTCTCTGGTATCGATATGCGTAACGCGTACACTTCATAGCGGACATCGTTAGCAATGACTCGTTTGTTCAGTGGTCAAAGTGTTTCTTCCAAATTACAAGTCAAAAGGGCAGAAAAGGCGTGTATGAAGACTCTGTTTTAGTATGTAGCAGATGCTTTAATATGTCCACTACTTACCATAATTGGATGACATCTTTTTAGTTGAATTTGTAAATTGATTTTGTAGCTTGTACTCGTGTAAATGTGTAGAACTATTGGAATTGGGGTGATAACGGTTTACAGCTAATTTGCTGTAGGTAGCTGGCAATTGTCTTATTTACTAGCTGAATAGCCTGTGTGCTATAACATATCCCTTCTAAAAAGGAACTACCTGGATAAGGCTGGGTGTAAATGACCTACAAGAGGAAGATAAAGGTTACTCTAGCTGTGCATTTATCAATGAACTCACATCAAGCCGTGTGCCCAAACAGATTACATGCAGGGCTTCTCTAACGCGCCTTTTGATGGTTGTTTTAAAATTTTAATTTCTTTCGTTGCCTTGGATCAATTTCGTATTTTAAATAAATTGTTGACTGATTGGTTAGTCCCCTTAAGGCAGTGCTTCTCACACGTTTTGAACAAAGTACCACCTCTGTTTGCTTATTTAGGAATCAAGGTTTGACTGTCAAATATGATGGGAATAGGTTGGAAAATTAACTTGAACACTACGAGCACTATAATTTTGTGTGCCCTTTTCATTCAAAAAATAAAGCATTTCTAAGTACAGCATCAACCTCCATTTAGAGGCAAGTTTTAAAATGACAATATAATGTTATTGTCAGTAGAAATATGGAACGATTGAATTATCAGTGATCAAAGAGTATATTCTTAAACCAGTTCAGGAATCTGGAAGCGGTTCTGGAAGACCATCCGACACCTCAGGAGGGGAAAGCAGGGAACCATCCAAGCTGTATACAGTAAGGATGGGACGTTGTTGACCTCAACTGACAAGGTGATTGGGAGGTGGAAGGAACACTTTGAGGAACTCCTGAACCCGACAAACCCACCCTCTATAGTAGAGACAGAGCTGGAGGATGATGGGGGATCAGCATCAATCTCCATGGCGGAGGTCACTGAGGTAGTCAAACAACTCCACAGTGGCAAAGCCCCAGGGGTTGATAAGATCCGCCCGCCCAAAAATGCTGAAGGCTCTGGGTGTTGAGGGACTGTCATGGATGACACGTCTTATCAACATTGCGTGGAAGTCGGGGGCAGTACCTAAGGAGTGGCAGACCGGGGTGGTGGTTCCCCTGTTCAAAAAGGGGGACCGGAGAGTGTGTGCCAACTACAGAGGCATCACATTACTCAGCCTCCCCGGGAAAATATACTCCAGGGTGCAGGAAAGGAGGGTTCGACCGATAGTCGAACCTCGGATTGAGAGGAACAATGCGGTTTCCGGCCTGGTCGTGGAACAACGGACCAGCTTTTTACCCTCGCGAGGATCTTTGAGGGGGCCTGGGAGTATGCCAATCCGGTCTACACGTGTTTTGTGGATTTGGAGAAGGCGTATGATCGGGTTCCCCGGGAGATACTGTGGGAGGTGCTGCGAGAGTATGGGGTGAGGGGGTCTCTACTCAGGGCCATCCAATCTCTGCACTCCCAAAGCGAGAGCTGTGTCTGGGTCCTTGGCAATAAGTCGGACTCGTTTCCGGTGAGGGTTGGCCTCCTCCAAGGCTGCGCTTTGTCACCTATCCTGTTTGTGATATTCATGGACAGGATCTCACGGCGTAGCCGCGGGGGAGGGGGGCTGCGGGTTGGTGGGCAGAGGATTGCATCACTGTTTTTTGCAGATGATGTGGTCCTGATGGCATCATCGGTCTGCGACCTGCAGCACTCATTGGATCGGTTCGCAGCCAAGTGTGAAGCGGCTGGGATGAGGATCAGCACCTCCAAATCTGAGGCCATGGTTCTCAGCAGGAAACCGGTGGATTGTCTACTCCAAGTAGGGAATGAGTCTTTACCCCAAGTGAAGGAGTTCAAGTATCTCGGGGTCTTGTTCTCGAGTGAGGGGAAAATGGAACGAGAGATGGGCCGGAGAATTGGAGCAGCGGGTGCGATATTGCAGTTACTTTATCGCACCGTTGTGACGAAGAGAGAGCTGAGCCAGAAGGCAAAGCTCTCAAGCTACCGGTCTATCTTCGTTCCTACTCTCACCTATGGTCATGAAGGGTGGGTCATGACCGAAAGAACGAGATCGCGGATACAAGCGGCGGAAATGAGTTTCCTCCGGAGGGTGGCTGGCATCTCCCTTAGGGATAGGGTGAGAAATTCAGCCATTCGTGAGGGACTCGGAGTAGACCCGCTGCTTCTTTGCGTAGAAAGGAGCCAGTTGAGGTGGTTCAGGCATCTAGTAAGGATGCCACCTGGCCGCCTCCCTAGGGAGGTGTTCCGGGCACGTCTAGCTGGGCGGAGGCCGCGGGGCAGACCTAGGACCAAGTGGAGGGATTATATCTCCACACTGGCCTGGGAAAGATCCGCGACCCGAACCCGGACAAAGCGGATGAAGATGATGATAATAATAATAATAATAATAATAATAATAGTAGTAATATTGTGCAACGTAAATTCTACGTTTTCCTATTTTGCCAGGTGATAAACAGCAAACGGTTGTACCAGGTTCGTCTCAAGAGCTTGGCTGGCCCAATTGAAGTGTTGCTGGTCAACAAGGACCCGTGCAGTCTCTCCCCAGTCGTGCTGCCTGTCCCACCTCCAGAAGACATGTTCCAGACAGTGCCAGCACTGAACCCTCAAATACCCACAACAACACAGTCTTCCACCCAAACTACAGTTGCTGCCCCTACCTTCACAGCACCACCCTCTAATCCTGATTCTCCCCGAACCTCAAAGACAACTACATCTGCCAACCCCAAAACCACCACCACCACAGGTAGTAATATCAGAGTAGGTCTGTGTTTGTTTCTGTTTCTTTCCCCACTATTAAACACGAAACTAAACAACTACTTCTAGTGGTGGAGTTTTGGTGAAGTTGAGTTGTTCTATGGACAAATTTCCAGTTTTCACTTTTTTTATTGCCGTCTCCTGGAATCCCTAGCAAGTCGACAAGTCATCGGTTGTTGTCAGTCACCGGTTGCATTAAATATGATTTATGTCCTTAGTTGTGTACTCATTTTAATTTGTTTGTGTCCTCACCATTTTAAAACATTGTCTGTTTCTTTGGAGTAAAATACAATAATTGACATCGCTATGTCTTGTTTTCTCCCCAGAGACAGCCAATTGTAACAGCAGCACACTGAGGCAAAACAAAGATGTCCAACTAACAACGCTGATTGTTTCACAACAACTTCAGTCCTCTGCCTCATTGGATGGCTCTTCAGCTCTTTTTGAATCAATCAAAACGGATCCCTCTGAATGTGAGCATACCCACTCATGCCCAGTTTTGGTCATGTTTGGTCATATTTTTTTGCACAAGCCCATAGTTGGGTGGGAACAACATTTGCAGCCTTCGATGACACCTAATCAATAACCTTAAACGTAATGCCTACCTCTTAGGAAAATATTCTACAATTTAAAGCTCGTATTTACTATGCATGACTAAGTGTCCTGTAGATCAGGTATTATAGCAGAAAAATGTTGACAAAGAACATGTATAAACTAGGGCTGTCAAAGTTAACGCGTAAATGTTATTAACGCGTTAACACACATTTGTTTTAGCGCCACTAATTGTTTTGACGCAGTTAACACTTGTAAATCTAACAGAAACTGAAATTGAAAGAAATAGACAGTATCCTACAGATGTCAATGTTTTTTATTTTATATTGCTTTTAATGTTCCTGGTTAAGAACTTTCTTGTTTATTATGCGTTCCATTTGGTTACTTTTTAACTCTCACAATGTTGTCTCGTTTTGTGTCATCTGTCTGTAACTGTTGTTTTTGTGAGTTTCCTGCTGCCTGCTTTGGCCAGGCCTCCCTTGAAAAACAGATTATTTAACTCAATGGGATCTTTTCCTGGTTTATTAATAATAATAATAATAATAATAATAATAATAATAATAATTATTATTATTATTATTATTATTATTATTATAATAATAAGCAATAAATAAAGAAAAGGGTATTTTTAAAGTTGATGTTCAGCTTCAAATCAACGAAGAAAAATATGCACATCCTATTAGTTTGGGTGCAGGACAGAAAATGTATTGTCAAGGAGAAAAAAAGTCTGCAACTCCAATTAGCTTCATTTGTGTATTTTTTTGACACGTGTTACGACCGCTTGTTAAAGTCATTACAAATAAGGGGAGACCACACGGTAAAGGACTTGGTTAAACAATCATTTTAATTTAAATAATCAAAAAGAACCTAAGACGATGAGGAGTGTCGGTCAGTAAATCAGAGTGAGTGGAGGGTGTTGGATGCAAGGACAGTGGAATGAAGTGAGCTAGTGTTGTAAAGTGCAAAAAGAGAAAACTAAACAGGCCCGGCAGCTGCCATCCAGTCAGGAGTGGAGAGAGAGCCCCCGAACCAACAGTGAAGCCTTATGGCCTCCTCTCCAGGTGAACCCAATCTGCTAATGAGAGGGTAGGAGAGTTAGGCAAGGGCAAGCACAATTCTGAATGGAAGGGGCAAGGCTAGGAGAGAGAGAGCAAGAAAGCCACTCCCATATGAGCAAGGAGAGGGAGAGAGAGAGGCACACACACACATAGGCCAGGCTATGGCCCAGAGGCCATCACACATGTAAAAACTACGTTTTGGTCTTTGTCAGGTCATAATTGGAGTTGTGCAACCACACCACTATAAGTAGTCACATGGGACACACCTGTAAACTATTCACTCCAAATTAGCAGGTGACACAATCCAAAACAATCCACAATAAGCTCCACACCATATTAAATACAAAACACAATAAAAAGGCAAAACATCAAATATTCTGAATTACTAACAAAATAAATATACATAATTTATCAGTGTAAATTAGACTATTTTAAAGCAATTTTAGAACGATCTTTTTCAAGTATATAAACATGCGTCAATAATTTTTAATCGTTAGACATTAGGAGGTTACCCAAGGCTTAAATCATTTTATAAGAAAGGTTTAATAACCCATTCTTCATTCAGACCTTTCGGAGACAATGTTTGCAAGAAATGTATCTAGAATGCGTCCCGTCTTGGATTATCCATGTCACCAACTCTTCGGGACAATTTGACATGTTCTATACCACAGTGCCGTAGCGTGGATAAGCATAGCTTAGCTTAGTGTTTAGCTTGAAAAAAGTGTGCTGCCAACGGATTCCTAAAATCCTTATTCCTAATACAGCTACGATGTTCTGTGATTAGTGCTTTTAAAGCCCTACTAGTTTTACCAATATAGGAAAGACCACAGATGCATGTAATATTATAGATTACATTCGTAGTGTTGCAAGATATTTTACCTGTTATTTTTATTTCTTTACCAGTCTGAGGATGATTAAATACATGGCATTTGCGACTGAAGTTATCCCAAGTACAATGTCCACATATATATATAATTTCCATCGGGGATATTACTCAAAAAATGTGGCTTAGAGGTAGGTGGCAGAAAATTCGCCATTACCAACATGTCCTTGAGATTTTTCCGCCTCTTAAAGACTACCCTAGGGGGTTCTTTAAAAATGTTGGAGACTTAAGGGGTCTGTTTCGATTATACAGTGCATCCGGAAAGTATTCATAGCCCTTCACTTTTTCCACATTTTATTATGTTACAGCCTAATTCCAAAATGGATTAAATAAAAAAAAAATCTCAACATTCTACATACAATACCGCATAATGACCAAGTGGAAAAAGTTTTTTTGAATTTTTTGCAAATGTATTAAAAAAAAACAACTAAAATATCACATGTACATAAGTATTCACACCCTTTGCTGTGACACTCAAAATTGAGCTCAGGTGCATCCCGTTTCCACTGATCATCCTTGAGATGTTTCTACAACTTGATTGGAGTCCACCTGTGGTAAATTAAAGTGATTGGGCATGATTTGGAAAGGCACACACCTGTTAATATGAGGTCCCACAGTTGACAGTGCATGTCAGAGCACAAACCAAGTTATGAAGTCCAAGGAATTGTCTGTAGACCTCCGAGACAGGATTGTATCGAGGCACAGATCTGGGAAAGGGTAACACCAGGACTCTTCCTAGAGCTGGCCGCCCGGCCAAACTGAGCAATCAGGGGAGAAGGGCCTTGGTCAGGGAGGTGACCAAGAACCCGATGGTCACTCTGACAGAGCTCCAGTGTTCCTCTGTGGAGATGGGAGAACCTTCCAGAAGGACAACCATCTCTGCTGCACTACATCAATCAGGCCTTTATGGTAGAGTGACCAGACGGAAGCCACTCCTCAGTAAAAGGCACATGACAGCCCGCATGGAGTTTGCCAAAAGGCACCTAAAGGACTCTCAGACCATGAGAAACAAAATTCTTTGGTCTGATGAAACCAAGATTGAACTCTTTGGCCTGAATGCCAAGCGTCATGTCTGGAGGAAACCAGGCACTGCTCATCACTTGGCCAATACCATCCCTACAGTGAAGCATGGTGGTGGCAGCATCATGCTGTGGGGTGTTTTTCAGCAGTAGGATCTGGGAGACTAGTCAGGATCAAGGGAAAGATGAATGCAGCAATGTACAGAGAGATCCTTGATGAAAACCTGCTCCAGAGCGTTCTGGACCTCAGACTGGGGCGAAGGTTGACCTTCCAACAGGACAACAACCCTAAGCACACAGCCAAGATAACAAGGGAGTGGCTTTGGGACAAGTCTGTGAATGTCCTTGAGTGACCCAGCCAGAGCCCAGACTTGAACCCGATTGAACATCTTTGGAGAGATCTGAAAATGGCTGTGCACCGACACTCCCCATCCAACCTGATGGAGCTTGAGACGATCTGCAAAGAAGAATTGGAGAAACTGCCCCAAAATAGGTGTGGCAAGCTTGTAGCATCATACTCAAGAAGACTTGAGGCTGTAATTGCTGCCTTTAATATATTTGCAAAAAATTCAAAAAAACTTTTTTCACTTTGTCATTATGCGGTATTGTGTGTAGAATGTTGAGGAATTTTTTTTATTTAATCCATTTTGGAATTAGGCTGTAACATAATAAAATTTGGAAAAAGTGAAGGTGTATGAATACTTTCCGGATGCACTGTATGCCAATGTTTGAATTACCACATCTTGCGTCTTGAGTCAGGACTCTCCTTTGGCTAAAAGTATGCAAGATGTGGTACACTACATTGTGTGAGATACTTAGTCATATTCGTATGGGGGGGGGGGGGTTCTTGCTCATTCATAACAATAGGTTATTAAAAAATATATAATAGCATGGCACCTGACTGCAAAACAAACTTTTACAGCCTGGCTTAACTTTTCTTGTTTTTTTTTTTAAAGGAGAGCTCTAAGGATCTGTGATAAGGAAAGTCGCCCAGAGGTGGTCTGTTGATTGTTGATGCTCAGTAGCATGCTCAGAGCAGAGCTTCTCCTGGCTGTCTAATTGTTTAATAAGGTTACATTTGTGAATGAGTAGATATCTCTCACATCACAAATATTTTATCACACAACCAGTTAGAATATAAAAATATTTTAGTAGCCACCACTAATGTTAAATGTTTTAAAACCAGAAGGCATGTCTTTCAATAAAAAACGTCGGGGCATATAGCAGGAGCTGTCCTTGAAAAAAAAAGGGTTGAATGGACACAGCACCTAAGCTGTATTCTGCAGTGAAACAAGTGATAGGCTAGCAAGATTTTGCTACCATTGCCATCTCAAATTATGAGCCCTGACAAATATACTTAATATATACTTAATACTATGGATTTGATTTCAGATAATTGAGGGAGCACATGTCCCCTCTGTGTGAATGAGCACGATGCTTCTGCCAGTAGGCCTGTTAGGATTTACTGACTTGAGTTTGATAACGTTAACTGGAACATTATTTCCCGATTATTAATAATAGCCCGTTGGCCATGAACATCAATAGAGCATAAATTGCGAATTTTTATTTAATGAGTACAATGCAACTTAACGTTAGCTAAGTAAATCAACTTTTTTCTTGTTCTCTGGTAACGTAGCCTAATCCTATCCTCTGCCCTGTTTGTCACTCTGCCTGAGGAGAAAATGCTGTACTCTGCTGTTGTTTATTTGATTGTCATGAGTTCGCGGCAACCTTTGCTTGGCTGATTGATGTCCTGTCTTGATCCAGTTGAGCAAGGTGGATGCTGCCTGTGAAAAATTACAACAAACAAGTGCTAACTGTACTGAAATGAACACTTTGCATTAAGGTTACACTGCTGTTATTTTTCTAAATGGTACAGCAGTACATCAAACTCTGCTTTTGTCAAAGAATCCTGAACCCTCATCAAAGTTGATGAGAGCCAGTTTGCGCTGTTCTGTGAAGGCAGTGTAGTACACATTGTTGTTTGAGAGCCCCAGTTTCTTGTCAGTTTCTCGCATGGAATAGCCATCACTTCTCAAAACAAGAATAGACTGAAGAAAGTTATTTCTTCTTGGTCATTTTGAAACTATAATGAAATCCACAAATGCTGATGCTTCAGATACTCAGCTAGCCTAAGGACACAACAGACAACATTTTTCAGCTCTGTAAACATGATTGCACAAGGCTTTTCTAATGATCAATTAGCCTTTTAACACTATACACTTGGATTAGCTACCTCAATGTGCCATTGGAACACAGGAGTAATGGTTGCTGAAAATGGGCCTATGCAATGTAAATAAATATATTAAAAATAATATAAAAAACGTGTTAGACAGCGCTCTCCACCACCATCAACAAAACACCAAATGATGGAATTTCTTGTGGAAGAATGGTGTCGCATCCCTCCAATAGAGTTCCAGACACTTGTAGAATCTATGCCAAGGCGCATTGAAGCTGTTCTGGCAGCTCGTGGTGGCCCAACGCCCTATTAAGACACTTTATGTTGGTGTTTCCTTTAATTTGTCACCCGTCGGGGTATTCCCTCATTTGGTGTTTTGATGATGGTGGTGGAGAGCGCTGTCTAACACGTCGGTCCAAAATCTCCCGTAAGTGTTCAATTGGGTTGAGATCTGTTGACTGCGAAGGCCATAGCATATGATTCACATCTTTTTTATACTTATCAAACCATTCAGTGACCCCTCGTGCCCTAAGGATGGGGTCATTGTCATCCTGGAAAAGACCTCTCCCATCAGGATAGAAATGTTTCACCATAGGATAAAGGTGATCACTCAGAACAACTTTGCATTGATTTGCAGTGACCCTTCCTTCTAAGGGGACAAGTGGACCCAAACCATGCCAGCAAAATGCCCCCCACAGCATAGAGCCACCGGATCCCCTCACTGTTGGGGTCAAGCGTTCAGGCCTGTACCGTTCTCTTGGTGTACGCCACACATGCACTCGCCCATTGTCGAGAATATGGTGAAGGATGACTCATCTGACCATATCACTTTTTTCCACATCTCTGAAGACCAGTGCCTATGGTTTTTGCACCACTGAACTCTCAAATGTGCATTAACTTTTGTAATGAGGGGTTTATGCACTGCAACCCTACTATAATACCCCTCTCTATGTAATTGTCGATGGACTGTTCTTGCTGAAACAGTCTGATCATGTCCTGCATTGACATTCTCAGTCACCTGAGGAAGAGTTGCTCTTCTGTTTTTCCTTACATATCGCACTAATGCCCGAGCATCATGGTCATTAAATGTGCGCTGTAGACCACAATTTCCAACCCTATTTACTGATGTCTTTCCCATAGATTTAAATGCAGATGTCACTTCAGTCACTGTTTTTATTGAAACACCAGCCGGTTGAGCAGTCTTTGTGACTGAAGCTACTGCCATCCGTACCCCAGCAGTGAACCCTCTTTCAAAGTCACTTAGATCTTTTCCTCTTGCCATCTTGATACAAAATCAGAATCAACTGGGCCTGCTCAGCATTTTTATACATGCCACAGAGCATGATTGGATGTTAATTGCTTAATTGTACCATGCAGTGCACCTGTGTGGAAGCATCTGCATCCGTTATGTTTCTCCACTCATTCATTCAGGTTTTTCCTTTGTCACCCGTCTGTATATATATGCATGTATATATATATACATATATATATATACAGTATGTATATACAATAGATAGATAGACGGACCATTTCTCTCACCTGATCCCTCCTGACTGATTTTACTCAAGTTTTGCGTTTTGCTAGTGCTCTTGTCACTCCTGGTAGCATCAGGCAATACCTGCAGCCCATTTAGGTTGCACAGGTAGTCCAGCTCCTCCAGAATGGCACATCCATACGTGCTGTCACAGAAGGTTTGCTGTATCTCCCAGCACAGTCTTCAGAGTGTATCTGCTCCTTTGTGCGAGGAGGAACAGGAGGAGCACTGCCAGAGCCCTACAAAATGACCTCCAGCTGGCTACCCATGTGCATGTTTCTGACCAAACTGTCAGAAACAGGCTTCATGAGGGTGACATGAGGGCCCGACGTCCTCTACTTGGACCTGTGCTCACAGCCCAGCACCGTGCAGCTCCATTGGCATTTCCCAGAGAACATAAGAATTGGCAGCTTCGCCATTGGCTGCCAGTTCTCTTCACAGATGACAGCAGGTTCACACTGAGCACATGTGACAGGGTCTGGAGACACCTTTTGTGTTTTGAAGGACATGTTTTTAGAACAGGACCAAAAATTAACAGTACATCAGATAAAGTTAGCTTAAAGGGATAGTTCGAAATTTTTGTTTTGCTTCAACTCCGGCTGTTCTAGAGACTCATGATGACTCATTTAGATAACTTTCACATCCACTTGGGCTGTTGGTGTACTTACATTTTTTCCCCAGTGAAGATGCAAATGTTCATGTGAGGCTACTTCTACCAATTCAGCTATGTCATGTTTTAGGGTTTGTAAAATCTAGTCCTAAATTTCAAAGTTGCATTATTGTTTGCTGTGCACAACCTAACGTTGCTTATTTAGTTGTTAATGAAATGTGTAAAAGTTATACTTTGTTTTGCTGAAAAACAGTCAAATTGTTAGCCTCTAGATGAATGGCCATCTCTATAAAAATGAAAAAACTCAAAACAGCCCAAGTGGATGTTTAAAGTTATCTTTGTGAGTCCGAACATCACCAGGAAACAAGGAGATGCATTGCAAAACATAAATGTCATCCCTTAAATTCTTGGTGATCATATATTTAAGGTTTCGTAATTTTTTATTTTAGCTGTACACCTTAGTATTCTCCAAGCTTGCTTAAAACGTATCAATGATGATCAGTTTTTTTCACAATGTTCAGAATTTTTTTTCTTTTATTTTTCCTCTAGTGCTGGATTTCCCCAAAGAACTCTCTGACATGTTTGACCCAACAAAAGGTAAACAGAATTCTTAGCAAGCCTAGTGCTTCTATTTGAACTAGATCGCATTGACCATTAGCACGAGTTTGAGAATACATTTTCACAGAACAAATATCATTCTTCTGTTGTAGAAACGTATAGGATCCGTTGAAGTGTTCGCTTTTCTATTTATCAATTTGTGCTGATTTATTTAAACACAAGTATCAATCAATATCTTCTAATGAACTGTTCTCTTCCTCCCTTGAACAGAGATCATGAGTACTGACCTTTTGGAGGAGCTGATGTCGTCTGAGGGTGAGTTTGGCCACACATAACTATGCCTGCTTGAAAGAATTTGTAAATTTTCCCAGTTGAGGACATCCACCAAAATGTCAGCTCCTGTCATAAAATTATAGCTAAAATAAAATTTTAAATAACAATCATAAAGTATAAACATGGCTGCCAGTAGCAAAGAACGGTGACTGGATAAGGAATAGGCCATACATGGCTCATAGGGAAGTAGAGCAAGCCATTGAAAATCTGCCACTTTTAAAAAGATTAAACTTTTTAGGAATAGTTCAATGTGTGTGAATGTCGTTACCAGTCACACAAGTTGGATAATTGGTATGTAAATATGGAAGTGGACTGAGTTGAACGTCATCCACAGGGGAATCTATTTTTTATTCAGAAGGTGATAAGTAATGGAAATTACTTTCACTTACTTTCTGTGCATTGTCTAGATGTGCATATATCATCATTGCATGTTTTTACAGTGGTTCCTAAGAATGTACGTATCAAACAACACCTTAAACATCACCCACTTCACTACTCATACATACCCATATAAGCCAGCCGAGTTCATACACATTCAATCTTTCTCAACCCTTTCTAAGTAGACCATATTCAATAATGTTTTGAGAAATCTGTTCTTCCCCAATGTTTTTAATGAATTCGAGGTGAAATGACAATATTACTTAAAAAAGAGCAGGATATGTACAGATGTTAGAGGATGCTCTGTATCTATTTATTTACTTTGGAACCCATCCAGTTAAAAATAATTGACTAGTACTGTAGCTTGTGCTCTGAGATGGTCAATTTGCCATGGAAGAAATACCTGTAAAATGTGCATTAGAATAACACTTTATTTCACCAATTACTAGCCAATAGTCAATGTTTCCATATGTAAAAATTAGGTAAGATAAATCATTTGTGGACTGCTTTATTGCATTAATTAATGTAACAACATAGTTCCTAATTGAATATGATGAAATATACGATAGCACTTTATTTTACAGTTACAGAAATGACCAAAGTACCCAAACTTACCTGGTAATAACTGTTATTTACCGGTTCTTACGAGACCAATGTCAATATAGAAACCAGGTAATTTGTGTTATAATTACCAAGTAAGTACCCAAAACGAACCTTGTAATAACTGGTAATAGTGTGTAATTACTCGAACAACGTCTTTGTACGACTACGTAATTATCTGTATTCCTTTTAGGCACCAAAAATAAGTTGATTTAGAAATTACCATGGAAGTACCCAAAACTAACATAATAACGACTGGTAATAACAGGGACCTACTAGAAAAAGGTTTCTGTAAGAACCAAGTCATTTGTGTTATTTTAATATAAGTACCCATAATTAACATGGTAATAACTGGTATTTACGTTACTAGAATCAGATTTAAGTAAGAACCAGGTAATTTGTGTTATGATTATCATTTAAGTACCTATAAATAACATTACAGACAACTGTTTAAGTGTTAAGTTATACAGTACAAATGTTTTAGTCTTAATGCTACGTTTGAATATGAATCTAGTAAGCGCTACAAAGAATTGTAAATGACACATGGCATCTCTTCTTTCCCAAATGTGCAAATTAGCTATTTTCTGTAAGGTTTCTTCATCAATGCCAGTTTCATTAATGGTATTTTACAAGATATTATTATGTGATGCGTCAGTGAACGCAATCTGACAGTAACATTCTTTGCTGTTTTATTTAGTAACAGAGCTCTCCTACTTTCAAAATGAAATCTTTCTCACAAATAATTTATTGGCTGAAATAACAGTAGTTGGTTGTGTCAATAAAGACGCAAGAAACATAGGTTCTATTTCCCCATTTTAAAAATATACCTAGACAAAGATCAAATTCGCCGATCACTTCTAGAATATAACGTTCTACATATAAAACTCGCTAAGGGAACTCTATCTGACAGTAACATTCTCCATCCGCTAAGAGTTTGCTATTGTCACGCAATGAAAGTGGAGTGGATTCATTTGGAGATTGATGATCAACCAAAATTAGCATAGGTTTATTTTATTAATTTATTTAAAAGCTTGATAAACCTTTATAAAGTAAAGATGTCAATGATCTAAACATAATAAATAAGGTCTAATGATTCTTAATCACAAAACTAATCATCAGTCAGGAATTGGTGTGTTTTTTAATACTAATAGGCTACTCATAGTTCTTAACAAAAAAGAACACACAAGAAGCCTAACTCTCCTTTACAATCACTCCCGAAATGTTTACAAATGGGTAGGTGAGCCGCTCGCCTAAGACACATTTTAGAAACCCGTCAACAAATGGGGTCTGTAGCGCAGTCCACTTGTGCGGCGAAAAGGTGGTCAGTCCAATCACTGGATGCATCACATCCTCATTTTCTCATGGAAATGCATTTTCTAGTTATTATTGTAATTGTTATTATTACAAGTAATGTAATTATTACATTGTTGACGTTAATACAATATCAACCTTCTAGACCCCTCAGGTGATCTGGAACAGGGCTTTTTAACCCTCTGAAACACATAGGCCCGCGGGTGCGCCCATCAGTCATCCTCTACCAAATCCTTCATAAAAAAAATACTATTGGGTTTAGAGACTATTTGTTTTTGAATTTCTTTTTTAAACTAGAGGCCTGTAGGTTTAATTGAAGACCATTTTGGTCGATGTATGTCGTTCACATTCTTTTCCACAGACCTACAAAAGTAGGGAACATTCTTTGCCTGTAGCCTATTCACAGTTTGCGTTGCCCCTCGCCTATTCATATCTATTATCTATTGTTATTTTCGTGGGGTTTTATGACGTCATTAGATAGTATAGGTCATGTGATTTAAAGTTTTGAGTGTTTACGCCAAAGAATTACGAAGATAACCATGTATCTTTGTCAATGAAGATAAATACTTTCCATTGGAACACTGTCATATTGGATCATTCAACAGATAAAAGACGCAACACCTCTATTTTTTACTTTTACAAGCTAGTATGGCTAGAAGAAGAGACACTCACTCGATAAGAAGCTATTGAGACGATATTTCAAAGCGACAAGGGAGAGGACAGCGCGTCGTTTCCAGACAGCCGCTCCAGCCAAGAATCCCAAGATGTTGTCGATTTTAGAGAAGGAATGGATCCATTTGAGGACAAGTAAATAGTTCCAAATTGTACTAATATTTTGATGTACTTGAATAATTGTCAATGTTTTATTGAAAGGAATATTAGGCTGTTATTTCCCGCTGGTGTGTTGAAAGTAAGTGCAGCCTAGTGCTTGTACCGGTGCGCCCTAGCACACTCTGACCTGGCATAGTTTTATCATCTCAATATCATCACAAGGGTCCATGATATTGAGAAATAGCCATGGTAATACGTTACTATTTTCCAAATGATACTTGTTTACTGTTTTGTTTTAATTATCATATGCAATTGATGTTTTGTAATAACCAACATTGTAACTTGTTTCTAGTGTAAATGTGGGGGGAGGGAATGGTTGCATAGGTGTGGGGTGTCCAGGGTAGGGTGTGAAAGTTAGGCTGAATGGGGGCAGGATGTAAATGCAAATCTTGCCTGACAGAAGTGTTAAGGCACTCTCTGCATGTTTAATTTCATTACAAATGTTGTAACTGAATTGCAATTACTGTTATTATTGTTGTAACACATTTTTATTTTATTTTATTAGTATTGATGAACAGAGTGTGGCAAAGCCTGCCAAAGCCTGCTAAATCAGCATGCACCCTCCAGCACAGACCAGCAGGCACCTCTGCACATGCTCCTGTCCTGTAGCCCAGCAATTGCCAACGTCTTTCCACTTTCTGGACATTGCTGTCACCAATTCATTCATCCTCCACAAAGAAGTATGTGCAAGAACAACATGTCACATCAGGTCTTTGTTGAGCTGCTCCCTGCTGAACCCCAATAGAGAGGAAGTATGGACACGCTCCTGTTGCCATTGTTCCAGCCAATGTGCATTCAGATACAATAGTATCCAACTGCAGCCCGCACTCACAGACCACCCGCACTACCGGACGACCCGCACTCACAGGCAGGATGTGACAACCTTTCTGGATGTGACGTAATTGTATGGTGAAACTTGTTGAGCGGAGGCGCAATTCGTTACATGTTTATAAAATTTATTAAAACGGGTATTCATACTTCTTGCACGGTGAAACCTAGACTGTGTAGGCTTATTTGCATACTTGTTTAGCTTGCAATGGATTGTCAGATAGCTGACCAAATAAATACAATTAATGTGTAATACCATGTGTCATGTTTTTATTGCGTTTGCCTGCGATATACAGTACTGTGCATAAGTTTTAGGCAGGGGAAACTGTTTTGAAGGCGATGGGTGGTCACACCAAATGTTGATTTGATACAGATTTGCTTTTCCCTCACTTTGTATTTTATAAATTGCTAAAAAGAAAAAAAAACAATGAACATTTATATATTTATATATATTTTTTAAATGTTTCTTACTTTAAAGACTTCCCGCGTGCCTAAAACTTTTGCACAGTACTGTATATGTACCCCGCCTTTCGCCCTGTGTCGGCTGGGATAGGCTCCAGCCCCCTGCGACCCTGAAAAGGATAAGCGGTATAGCTAATGGATGGAATGGATGGATGCCTGCGATATGTTATTAATGTGTCATGTTTTTATTGCGTTTTTACTGCTATATGTTGTTGAATGCCTGTGTTAGCCTTTTGGCCTGGTCGTAAACGAGAACTGACTGGTTCTCAACTGACCAATCTGGTAAATAAAGGAAATAATAATAAATAAACTGACATGTGTAATTGGCCTTTTAATTGCTGTCATTAGCCTATACATTTTACATATAGAAAGGATTGTTTGGCTTTTAGTACAAAGGAAAATTATATTTAAATGAAACAATAATAATAAAGGAAAAAAAACTTGAATACCAATTAATTAGCAGTGGGATTGTATTGTATTGAAGGGAGCCTCACAACTTAATTTGTCAAATAATACCCCTGGGCTACTTCTATCAACACACGCATGGTAGCAAACACAAACATGTTTCAGACACTAAACGACTGTCTGTAGATATCAAGAAACTCTACAACGTAAACATAAAGTCTGAAAATTCAACAATTGCAATTTACGATACATACTTCACCGCTGATATTCTTCTTTTGAATTTCCGGCAGACTAGACGCTATATAGCGTATTGCTGCCCCTGCTGATTATTCTGTAACGCCACACCTACACCCTTAAATAAATAACTGTTCTATTACAGCCTTTCTCAAACTTCTTTGTCCTGGGGCCCAGTAAAGTCAGAGTTTGGGTTAACACGACCCAGCACTACTCCGACCCCCCCCCCCCCCCCCCCCCAAAGCACCCCCAAAACCACCATCCACGCCCCAGTAGGGGTGATAGATATCCTGCATATTATTATTTGTCTTAATTATTAGTCTTAATTATTATTTGTGTGATTTATGATTACAGGCCATTTAGACCTGCTCCATATGAAATGAGATGTTACTTTGTTATGATATTGCGCCAAATAAACAAAATAAAATGTAATTGAAAGCTTCAACAGACGTGATTTGGCTGAACATAAAATTACTGCCAACAATACCAACACCAAATAAAATATAAACTGATTCTTATGAACGCTCCCAACACATGTTTTTCTTTTTTTTGGTTTTGTCCTTTTTTGGGGGGCTAAATGAACTGCTAACGGTGCAACACTGCCCCAACTTAAAACTGTTCAACACATGTTTAAACTAATATATACAGTGGGGGGAACAAGTATTTGATACACTGTCGATTTTGCAGGTTTTCCCACATACAAAGCATGTAGAAGTCTGTAATTTTTATCATAGGTACTCTTCAACTGTGAGTGACGGAATCTAAAACAAAAATCCAGAAAATCACATTGTATGATTTTTAAGTAATTCATTTGCATTTTATTGCATGACATAAGTATTTGATACATCAGAAAAACAGAATTTAATATTTGGTACAGAAACCTTTGTTTGCAACTACAGAGATCAGACGTTTCCTGTAGTTCTTGACCAGGTTTGCACACACTGCAGCAGGGATTTTGGCCCACTCCTCCATACAGATCTTCTCCAGATCCTTCAGGTTTTGGGGCTGTCGCTGGGCAATACGGACTTTCAGCTCCCTCCAAAGATTTTCTATTGGGTTCAGGTCTGGAGACTGGCTAGGCCACTCCAGGACCTTGAGATGCTTCTTACGGAGCCACTCCTTAGTTGCCCTGGCTGTGTGTTTTTCGGGTCGTTGTCATGCTGGAAGACCCAGCCACGACCCATCTTCAATGCTCTTACTGAGGGAAGGAGGTTGTTGGCCAAGATCTCGCGATACATGGCCCCATCCATCCTCCCCTCAATACGGTGCAGTCGTCCTGTCCCCTTTGCAGAAAAGCATCCCCAAAGAATGATGTTTCCACCTCCATGCTTCACGGTTGGGATGGTGTTCTTGGGGTTGTACTCATCCTTCTTCTTCCTCCAAACACGGCGAGTGGAGTTTAGACCAAAAAGCTCTATTTTTGTCTCATCAGACCACATGACCTTCTCCCATTCCTCCTCTGGATCATCCAGATGGTCATTGGCAAACTTCAGACGGTCCTGGACATGCGCTGGCTTGAGCAGGGGGACCTTGCGTGCACTGCAGGATTTTAATCCATGACGGCGTAGTGTGTTACTAATGGTTTTCCTTGAGACTGTGGTCCCAGCTCTCTTCAGGTCATTGACCAGGTCCTGCCGTGTAGTTCTGGGCTGATCCCTCACCTTCCTCATGATCATTGATGCCCCACGAGGTGAGATCCTGCATGGAGCCCCAGACCGAGGGAGATTGACCGTCATCTTGAACTTCTTCCATTTTCTAATAATTGCGCCAACAGTTGTTGCCTTCTCACCAAGCTGCTTGCCTATTGTCCTGTAGCCCATCTCAGCCTTGTGCAGGTCTACAATTTTATCCCTGATGTCTACACAGCTCTCTGGTCTTGGCCATTGTGGAGAGGTTGGAGTCTGTTTGATTGAGTGTGTGGACAGGTGTCTTTTATACAGGTAACAAGTTCAAACAGGTGCAGTTGATACAGGTAATGAGTTGAGAACAGGAGGGCTTTTTAAAGAAAAACTAACAGGTCTGTGAGAGCCGGAATTCTTACTGGTTGGTAGGTGATCAAATACTTACGTCATGCAATAAAAAGCTAATTAATTATTTAAAAATCATACAATTAGATTTTCTAGATTTCTGTTTTAGATTCCGTCTCTCACAGTTGAAGTATACCTATGATAAAAATGACAGACCTCTACATGCTTTGTAAGTGGGAAAACCTGCAAAATCGGCAGTGTGTCAAATACTTGTTCTCCCCACTGTATAATTATTTATTTTTACGTTAATGACCCATTCCATCCTGCGCTATTTTAATTAGAATTTCTAATGAGATGGGTGCACCTGCTTTCTTGTAACTAATTGATCGAAACGAGGAACACATGGTGACAATGCCACTTGAAGTGTGTTTTCAGAGACAAGCCTATTCCGATATTTTGTCTTTGTTGATGTGAGGTGAGAAAATGCTGTTTCGCACAGATAGGTGGAATGGAAGGGCAAAATGGTTTTGACTGGGATATTGCTGAGACTTCCCCCGAGTCTTCGAACTCTGCCTCCTCCACAGAGGACGTGTTGGCGGGGTTAAGAAGTTCCTCAAAGTGCTCCTTCCACCGCCCGACGATATCCCCAGTCCGGGTCAGCAGTTCTCCTCCCCTGCTCAACAGAGCCTGGGCCAATCCCTGGTAAAAGGTAAAATAAACATATTAAATAAAGAGACAAGCACACGTAATAAAATCACATCAAATAAGTACACATCCATGGTAAGAGTAAGTAGCAGCATTATAAAAACAATATTAAGCTGTAAAGTGTATAAATATATATATTGCACATAAGTATTGTCATTGCACAACAGTGAGGTTACAGTTCGTATGGAGGTCTACCTGGGGCCGTGGTGGTTGTAGTCTGACTGCTGCAGGAAGGAAGGACCTGCGGTATCTCTCCGTGAGACACCGCGGGTGAAGTAGCCTGTCACTGAAGGAGCTGCACAGTGCAGACAAAGTGCCCTCGAGGGGGTGGGACGTGTTGTCCAACAGGGATGACAGCTTGTCCATTATTCTCCTGTCTCCCACCACCTCCACAGTGTCCAGAGGGCTCCCCAGGACAGAGCTGGCCTTCTTAACCAGTCTGTTCAGTCTCTTCCTGTCAGCAGCAGAGATACTGCTGCCCCAGCAGACCACTCCGTAAAAAATGGCTGATGCCACCACAGAGTCAAAGAAGGTCTTCAGGAGTGCCCCCTGGAGTCCAAAAGACCTCAGTCTCCTCAGCAGGTAGAGTCTGCTCTGACCCTTCTTGTACAGAGCAGCAGAATTTTCTGTCCAGTCCAGTTATTTGTTCAGGTGAACCCCCAGGTACTTGTAAGATTTAACAATCTCAATGTCCACACCCTGGATGTTCACTGGTGTGGGAGGAGAATGTTGGCGCCTCCTTAAGTCCACCACCAGCTCCTTGGTCTTCCCTGCGTTGAGCTGGAGGTGGTTCCTCTGGCACCAGAAGTCCTGAGTAAGTTGTCTGTACTCACTGTCCTCCTCATCAGAGATAAGGCCGACAATCGCAGTCATCAGAAAACTTCTGCAGGTGGCAGGTTGATGTGTTGTGGGTGAAGTCTGCAGTGTAGAGGGTGAAGAGAAACGGTGCCAGAACCGTTCCCTGGGTGGCCCCCGTGCAGCACATGATTGTGTCGGAATGACACTCCCTGGTCCTCACGTACTGTGGACGGTTGGTGAGGTAGTCCAGGATCCAGGAGGTGAGGTGGTGATCCACCCCGGAGCTCTCCAGCTTGTCCCCCAGAAGCATGGGCTGGATGGTGTTAAAAGCACTGGAGAAATCAAAAAACATGATTCTCACCGTGCCCCCAGCCTTCTCCAGGTGAGAGAGGGATCTCTGCATCAGGTGAATGACAGCATCATCTTCCCCAATGCCAGGTTGATAGGCGAACTGCAGCGGGTCCATCGATGGTTTCACAAGGGGCCGAAGATAGCCAAGGACCAGCCTCTCCAGGATCTTCATCAGCGCCACCGGCCTGTAGCTGTTGAAGTCCTTGGGGTGGGGGGTCTTTGGCACAGGTACCACACAAGATGTTTTCCACAGTTGTGGTACCCTCCCTTGCTTCAGGCTCAGGTTGAAGAGGATCTCCACTATCCCACACAGCTGGTCTGCGCAGGATTTGAGGAGCCTTGAGCTGATGCCATCTGGGCCCGCCGCCTTCTTTGCTTTACATCTTCTGAGTTCACTCCTCACCTGGTTTGTTGTGAGGGACAAGGTGGAGGTTGCAGGTGTGGAGGTGGGGGGTGAGGCAGGAGACGGAGTGGATGTGTAGAGTGGTCGAGAGCTGGGGGTTTAGGGAAGGGGGAGGGTGGAGGGTGGGGGAGGTAACAGGGCCGTATCCTGGCAGTGAGGACAAAGGGGGTTGCAGCTGGGGGAATGGGCCGGGGAAGGGGCGCCTGACTGATCAAATCTGTTGAAGAAAATGTTCAAGTCATTCACCCACTTTAGGTCCCCCTTGGGCTGGGAGTCTGGTTCCTTGTATCCAGAGATGGTTTTTAGGTTTCTCCAGACTCCGCTGACATTCCTCTGCTGCAGCTGCTCCTCCATCTTCTTCCTGTAACTGGTTCTTTCCCTCCCTGATCTTCCACCTCAGCTCCCTCTGTACAATCCTCAGCTCATCCTTGTTGCCTGAACCAAATGCTCTCTTTTTGTCCTTCAGGAGAGCCTTTATGTCAGGAGTAATCCAGGGTTTGTTGTTTGAAAAACACCGTACAGTCCTGTTGGGTACGACGTTTTCCACACAAAAGTTGATATAGTCAGTGATGCAGTCGGTAAGGCTGTTAATGTCCTCCCCATGAAAGTCAGTAAACACATCCCACGCAGTAGTGTCAAAACAGTCTTTCAGGGCCTCCTCAGACTCATCAGACCATCTCTTCACAGTGCGTGTGGACACTGGCTGCCTGTTGACGATGGGCGCGTACACAGGCAGGAGGTGTACCAGGTTGTGGTCAGATCTGCCCCGGGGGAGGAAGGTTGATGAGCTGTATGCCTCCTTGGTGTTGGCATACAGTAGGTCCAGTGTTTTATTGTCTCTGGTGAAGCAGGTTACATATTGGGTGAATGTGGGCAGAGTGGTGGAAAGAGAGGCATGATTAAAGTCTCCAGAGATCAGAAGGAGGGCATTTTGGTGCTGTGTCTGCAGCCTGCTTACAGTAGAGTTGATGACGTCACAAGCTACGTCGACGTTAGCAGAGGGGGGAATCTACGCAGCTACCGCGATAACATGCAAGAATTCCCGCGGCAGATAGAATGGCCTCATGCTAACGGCTAGTAGCTCAATGTCCCTACTGCAAACCTGCTCCTTAATAGTGGTGTGCCCAGGGTTACACCATCTATCATTCACAAACACAGCCGGCCCTCCTCCTTTCCTCTTACCACTCTCTTTCGTCCTGTCCGCCCGCAACAGATGAGAACCGTCCAGTGTTGCGTTCGTGTCTGGGGTTAGCTCGGTTAGCCATGTCTCCGTGTATAGCATGATGCTACACTCCCGATACTCCCGCTGGTGCCGGGTCAGCGCCGCTAGCTCGTCCATCTTATTGGGGATAGATCGTACATTCCCCATAATGATGGACGGAAGGACAGGTCTGAAGTGCCTTCTCCTAGCACTCTGCCCAGCCCCGGCACGGCGTCCCCTTCTCCTCCTCCTCAGCTCGCGGGGGACATCGGGTCTCTCCGTGGTTAGCATCGCCATGCTACGGGATGCTAACAGCTGATCCCTGGTGTAAACAATGCGGCGTTGGCTGCACATGGGATCCCGGACACAGACGCAAACAAAAACAGTAAAAGAACCAGTGCAAAAAGAGCGGGTGTGGTGTCCATGGTCCACCAATACTTTAAAGAAAAAGTATTTACAAAAGAAGTGCAAAAAGTAAGTTAAGTAAGAAAATATAAGAGAAACTACTCAGCGATGAGTAGGAGCTGCTGCAACAGGCTGCCACTCGTGCGGCGCCGGAATTAGTACAAGCCCATTCAAGTGCGCGGAAGCTGCGCTAGCGCAGCTGAGGGCACAGGGTATGCGCGTATACAATTACCTGGATGATTGGTTATTGTGCGCAGGCACGAGAGAGGAGGCGATGGAGCACACGAGTGTCCTCTTGTCCCGTCTAGCCTCCCTCGGTTTCGTGGGGAACCCCAAAAAGAGCTGTCTGGTTCCCTCCCAGTGCGTTACGTTCCTGGGAATCGCCATCCGCTCGGTTCCCAACCGCGCTTTTCAATCCCAAGACCGCGCCCAGACCTTTTACAAGTGTCTGGCCGGTTTTCAGCAGGGCGCACGGGTTTCGGTCAGGATGTGTCTGCATCTGTTGGGGCTCATGGCCTCCATGACAGCAGTAGTCCCACTGGGTCTCCTCCACTTGTGGGCTTTCCAATACTGGCTGGCGGCCAGAGTGTTATACTCTGCGAGGAGGCTGGATTTATCCCCGAAGGTCACCAACCGCTGCGTTTTGGTGCTGGCGACGTGGCAGGACAGAGCGCTGCTCCTAACGGACACCCTATTGGGCCCTGTAGTACACAGGTGCGTAGAAACGACAGATACCTCCCTCACAGGGGCGTCTGCGAGGGACGTCCGGTGAGCGGTGTGTGGGACGCGTCTCAACGCTGTCTCCACATCAATCACCTGGAACTGCTCATGGTCTTCCTGGTGCAGAAACGGTTTCTCCCGTTGCTGGGCAACCGGGATGTGTTGGTCAGAACAGACAACACGACTGTGGTGGCATTTTTTAATCGACAGGGCGGAACCGCTCCTGGACACTTCACAAGTTGGCCAGGCAGCTATTGCTGTGATGTGCAGTGAACCTGAGGTCGCTCAGGGCGACAAACAAACAGACCACAGACATGTCACCTGAATACTGGCGCAGACCTTCTCTCCCGGGGAGAAATCCCGCCTGGAGAGTGGCGCCTGCATCCGGAGGTGGTACGAGAGATTTGGTGTCGCTTCGGAGAAGCATCCGTCGATCTCTTCGCCTCGGCAGCCAGTGCCCAGTGTCGCCTTTACTTCTCTCTGAGAGAAGCAGGCGCTCCTCTGGGCGTAGATGCTCTAACGCACGCGTGGCCTGCAGACAGGCTGCTTTACGTGTTTCCCCCTACAGCTCTGATCCCGGCCGTGCTGGCCCGTGTTAGGTCACAGAGTCTGTCGCTGATATTAGTAGCCCCTCGATGGTTGACCAAACCATGGGTGGGGGATATATGGTGGGGGAGCCTTGACTGCTCCCGTTGCGCCCGGACTTACTGTCCCAGGCGCACGGCGAGATTTGGCACCGGAACCCACAGAAGTGGTGTGTATGGGCCTGGCCCCTGAAAGGCTGAGGTTGACCACTGATGGGTTACACCCCAAGGTGGTCGCTATTATTCAAAGCGCAAGAGCGGCGTCCACCAGGCCTCTGTATGACCTGAGATGGCGCGTGTTCGAGTCCTGGTGCAAGGAGCGGAGTTTGGTGTCGTTTCAATGCGACCTGGGAAAATCCTATTATTCCTCCAGGGGCTGCTGGACAACGGCAGAGCCTTTTCCACAGTCAAGGTTTACCTGGCAGCCTTGTCGGCTTGCCATGTTGGCTTTAATGGAAAGACTGTTGGTGCTCTTTTGCTCGTGTCGCGCTTCATGAGAGGTCCAATCTTTGGTTGGTTCTGGATGGGCTGTCTCGGGCTCCGTTCGAGCCCATGGAGACTTGCAGTGTTAAGGCGTTGTCACTCAAGACAGCTTTGTTGTTGGCCTTGGCCACCTCCAAGCGTGTTCGTGATTTACAGGCCCTCTCCGTTCATCCTTCGTGTACTCAGTTTGCCCCCGGAGATGCCAAGGTGACCTTATAGCCAAACTCAGCGTTTGTGCCGAAGGTCCTGAGCATGACTTACACCTGTAACTCTACTGAGGTGCTCCGGCTCCGTCCCGATACGGATCTGTGCTCCCCGGAGTGTCTGTGCCCTGCACGCACGCTGCACTGTTACATGGATAGGACAAAGGGATTCCGTTCCACGGATCAGTTGTTTGTCTGTTTTGCTCGCCCTTTCATGGGGAAGACTTTGTCCAAAATCAGACTTGCTAAGTGGTTAGTGCAGGCTATTCAGTCAGCCTATGGCGCTATGGGACGCGCATCGTCTATGACCATACGCGCACATTCCACTCGCGGAATTGCCGCCTCGTGGGCGTTTTCCAAGGGTGTGTCTGTCTTGGACATTTGTGCTGCGGCTAGCTGGGCTACGCCTTACACCTTTGTATCTTGGTAAAGATTAGGTGTGACGGCGCCCTCTCTGGCGCAGGCGGCGCTTAGTGTGGGCGGTCAGGAGTGAAGAATGGACCTCCGGTCATCAGGGATTGTTTGATGTTCACGACCTATGGGGCGTTGTGGTACAATGTCTCCCATAGAGAGGAGTCGAACATATTGACTGTAATAGAACGGGGTTATGAATTTAACCCAGGTTCTAATAAGGAGAGGAGTGAGACTCCTCTCCAAAGTCTGCCCCATGGCTAAGTGATGACTGGATTCCAATCTGGAGTGAGATGGGTCTGCTACTGTATTTATAGTGTAGCTGACGTGGGTGCGCGTGACCCTTAGTCTCACGAGCCTTGTCAATTACAAGGCGCTGTGGTAGAAGTGTTCAGTGAATGATGTGCGCTCTAAGAGTGTTTCCCATAGAGAAGAGTCTCACTCCTCTCCTTATTAGAACCTGGGTTAAATTCATAGCCCCCAGATATTAGTGAATATTTCTGGTTGGTCGACTATGAACACTGATGCTGCGATCGGAATCATTAACATAGGGCCTACTAAATATGAACTGATTTCCCGGCATATTTAATATGTTAAGGACGCCAAGAAAGACATACGTCATATCCAGAAAGGACGTCACATCCCTCCTGTGAGTGCGGGTGGTCTGTGAGTGCTTGTCAAAAATGACAAGTATCCCACTAGCTGCAGGTCTTTCTACCCTATCTCCGTCCTTATCGTTGATGTAAAGATTTTAGCCAAATTACTGGCACACCGTTTAGAATCCATTCTCCCCAAAATAATTTCGGAGGACCAGACCAGTTTTATTAACCCTCTGAGACCTAGGGTCTTTTATTGCCGTTTTTTGATGTCTTTATATTTTAACCAATTTTGCAGTCATTTCTGGTAGTACACTGAAGTAACACATCCCCAGATTCAGTACAGCTGAGGCTAATCAAGTGTGACACTCAAACCACATTTTTGGACTGTAGAATGACATAATAACCATAATAAAAAAAAATAAAAAAACAGCCATTGAATTTCTTCAGTTTTATTAGCAAAACAGCAAAAAAGCATGAAAGTAAAGTTTAAATTCAGTTATGAATAGCCACTGGTGTTTGGAATCACATTGAAGTGTCTGGGACCTTATAAATCACTTTCCCACTAAAGTATTTACATTACGGTGACCATTGTTCATACTCGTTTTTACAGTCAAAATGTTCTACCATCCTGAAAAAGGAAATCTTGTGGTCTAGAGGTCCCTAAACTGTGATACTTGTCAGTTTCTGTAAAGTATCTCACATAGGGGGTTCTAACACTCCTTACACTGCCATGGAGTGTATTTATTGCACAGTTCGCACTTCCTGTGGCCTACTGGTGCCCTATCTGAATGTACATTGACTAGAACAATGGCCACAGGAGTGTTTCCATATTTCCTCTCTGCTGTGGTTTTATCCAGTTGCACCCACACAGTTCAGTAGTGAGCAGCTCAACAAAGACCTGATGTGACATGTTTTTGCACATACTTATTTGTGGAGAATGTATGAATTGGTGACAGCAATGTCCAGAAAGTGGAAAGACGTTGGCGATTGCTGGGCTACAGGACAGGAGCATGAGCAGAGAGGTGCCTGCTGGTCTGTGCTTGAGGGTGCTTGCTGATTTACAGGAATGGCAGACTTTGTTGCACTCTGTTGATCTTCAACACTAATAAAAAAAATAAAGAAATGTGTTACAACAATAACAACAGTAGTAGCAATTCAGTTACAACATTTGTAATGAAATTAAACTTCATTCAGAGTACCTGAACACAGACCCATGCACCCACTTTTGTCAGGCAAGATTTGCATTTTACATCCCACCCAGCCTAAATTTCACACTTTACCCTCTACACCCAACACCTTTGCAACCTTCCCCCACATTTACACTAGAATCAAGTTACAATGTTGGTTATCACAAAACATTAATTGCATATGATAATTCAAACGAAATTGCAAACAAGTATCATTTGTAAAATAGTAACGAATTACCATGGCTATTTCTCAATATCATGGACTCTTGTGATGATATTGAGATGATGAAATTATGCCAGGTAAGTGTGCTAGGGCGCGCACCAGTGCGCGCACTAGGCTACACTTACTTTCAACACACCATCGGGAAACAATAACAGGCTAATATTCCTTTCAATAAAACATTGGTAATTATTCACGTGCATCCAAATATTATCACAGTTGAAACTACTTACTTGTCCTCAAATGGATCTATTCCTTTTCTAAAATAGTCAACATCTTGGGATTCTTGGCTGGAGCAGCTGCCTGGAAACGACGCACTGTCCTCTCCCTCCTCGCTTTGAAATATCCTCTCAATAGATTCTTATCGAGTGAGTGTCTCTTTTTCTAGCCATACTTGCAGGTAAAAGTAAAAAATACAGTTGTATGTATGATCCAATATGACATGATTCCAATGGAAAGTGTTTATCTTCATTGACACACAGGCTGTGTCGATTGTCGAATGGTTATCTTCGTAATTCTTTGGAGTAAACACTCGGAACTTTAAATCACATGACCTATACCATCTAATGATGTCATAAAACCCCTCAAATAACAATAGATCAATCGATTATTTAGATAAGCGAGGGGCAACGCAACCTATGGATAGGCTACGTGCAAAGAATGTTCCCTACATTTGTAGATCAGTGGAAAAGTATGTGAACAACTTACATCGACCAAAATGGTCTTCAATTAAAGCTACTGGCCTCTAGTTTAAAATAAAATGAAACAAATCCTCTCTAAGCCCAATAGTTCGTTTTTTATGAAGGATTTGGAAGAGGGTGACTGATGAGCACGCCCGCGCGTCCGTCGGTCTCCGAGGGTTAAGAGTCGCCACTCCTTTTTGAAAATTCGCTGGCTTGCCAATGTGATATACTCCCCCAGTCCTTCTCTGGCTCCAGAGGCTGTTATTTCCCTAGACGCTGAGAAAGGCATTGGATCGGGTAGAGTGGAAATAGGTATTTGGTGTCAGTGTTATTCACTTCACCTGTCAGTGGTTTTAATGTTTTGGCTGATCGCTGTATGCAAGTGACCAAGTGGCAAGTGCCCTTGTAATTGTATCACTCCTGGACAATTATGGAGCCTTTTCAGGCTACAAATTAAATTTCCAGAAAAGTGAATGCTTTTGCATCACTGAGTTAACAATGCAAATCCAACAGAAATCGTTCCCCTGCCATCTGGCACACTCAGGTTTCAAATATGGTGGAATATACATTATGCGCTCTTTCACGTCACTTCTTGTAGTAATAATAATTATAATTCATTTTATTTAGTTTTTAGCGCTTTTCTTGAGGCTCAAAGCGCTTTACACAAATAGGTCGCCAATTAATTACACAGAACAAACAACGAATGGACCGGCAGCTATCAAACACAGCACTCAGACCACGGCAGCCAATTTGCGCCAGACTTGCTCACCCAACGTATTGCGACGGACTTGCTCACACACACAGGACACACAGACCGACTCCAGGTGAATTGGCAGTGACTGGTCAGGGCACTGGTAGGAGAATAGAGCATGTTTTTTGTTGGTGGGAGGAAGCCCACACAAACACGGGGAGAATATGCAAACTCCACACAGAAAGACCATTGGGTCAGATGGGGTTCTCCCAAAATTTCACTATTTGTTTCAATACCTGCCGTTATTCCTCACAAAATATTTTTTTCGTTCTGTTAATCAATCTATTACTTCGTTTTATCTGGACAAATAATGTTTCAAGAGTCAACAAAGGCTTACTTGAGAGGGGACGTGACGTGGGGGGCTCTCCCCAGTTTTATTCACTACTATTTGGCAGCTAATCTCCCAAAAAAGTGTTCTGGCTCCGCCTACCAGACACCAATTGGTGTGCCCATGAAGTGCAGTCTTGCCGTTCCTCATCCCTCCCTGCTCTGGCTTACTACTCTTTGCCCATTGAGATGTCTCGGTTTACCTCTAATCCCATTTTACTGTCCACCTTTAGGATTTTGTCCCGTTCCACGTTTACCACAAATTCACCTCTCCCTGCCCCCTTTGTCTGTAGGAACCATCTATTTCCGCCCTCCTCCCTTGACCTAACATTTACTCAGTGGAGCAGGAAAGAGCTCTCTTGCTTTAAAAGCCTTTACAGCAGAGATGGATTTGACAGTTTTGATAACTTAGGTAGAAAATACACTGCTCAAAAAATATTTAAGGAACACTTTGAAAACACATCAGATCTCAATGGGGGAAAAAAATCATGCTGGATTTCTACTGATATGGACTGGGTTATGTGTTAGGAACGAAAGGATGCCACATCATTTGATGGAAATGAAAATTATCGACCTACAGAGGGCTGAATTCAATGACACCCCGAAAATCAAAGTGAAAAAATGATGCAGCAGGCTAGTCCATTTTGCTGAAATTCCATTGCAGCAACTCAAAATGGTACTCAGTACTGTGTATTGCCCCCACGTGCTTGTATGCATGCCTGACAACATTGGGGCATTCTCCTAATGAGACGACGTATGGCGTCCTGCGGTATCTCCTCCCAGATCTGAACCAGGGCATCACTGAGCTCCTGGACAGTCTGCGGTGCAACCTGGCGGCGTCGGATAGATCGAAACATAATGTCCCAGAGGTGTTCTATTGGATTTAGGGCAGGCGAGCGTGGGGGCCAGTCAATGGTATCAATTCCTTCATCATCCTGGAACTGCCTGCATACTCTCGCCACATGAGGCCAGGCATTGTCGTGAACCAGAAGGAACCCAGGACCCACTGCACCAGCATAGGGTCTGACAATGGGTCCAA
This sequence comes from Galaxias olidus, assembly GCA_026901105.3. Taxonomy (NCBI): domain Eukaryota; kingdom Metazoa; phylum Chordata; class Actinopteri; order Galaxiiformes; family Galaxiidae; genus Galaxias; species Galaxias olidus. Next base: position 13,368 of record JAPMUY010007642.1, on the reverse strand, counting down.
GGATTTCATCCCGATACCTAATGGCAGCCTAGCCTGTAGAGGTCTGTGCGTCGCTCCATGGAAATACATCCCCAGACCATCATTGACCCACCACCAAACCCGTCATGCTGAACGATGTTACAGGCAGCATAACGTTCTCCACGGCTTCTCCAGACCCTTTCATGTCTGTCACATGTGCTCAGGGTGAACCTGCTCTCATCTGTGAAAAGCACAGGGTGCCAGTGGCGGACCTGCCAATTCTGGTGTTCTATGGCAAATACCAATCGAGCTCCACGGCTCCCTCAGGCCACCCTCATGAAGTCTGAATCAAACAATTCAAACAATCAGAAACAGAGACATTCACACCAGTGGCCTGCTGGAGATCATTTTGTAGGGCTCTGGCAGTGCTCATCCTGTTCCTCCTTGCACAATGGAGCAGATACTGGTCCTGCTAATGGGTTAAGGACCTTCTACGGCCCTGTCCATCTCTCCTATAGTAACTGCCTGTCTCCTGGAATCTCCTCCATGCTCTTGAGACTGTGCTGGGAGACAGTAAACCTTCTGGCAATGGCACGTATTGATGTGCCATCCTGGAGGAGTTGGACTGTCCGTGCAACCTCTGTAGGGTCCAGGTATCGCCTCATGCTGCCAGTAGTGACACTGACCCTAGCCAAATGCAAAACTAGTGAAAAACAGTCAGAAAAGATGAGGAGGGAAAAAATGTCAGTGGCCTCCACCTGGAAAACCATTCCTGTTTTGGGGGTTGTCTCATTGTTGCCCCTCTAGTGCACCTGTTGTTAATTTCATTTACACCAAAGCAGCTGAAACTGATTAACAACCCCCTCTGCTACTTAACTGACCTGATCAAGATCCCAGAAGTTTAATTGACTTTATGCAAAACTCTGAAATAAAAAGTGTTCCTTTAATTCTTTTGAGCAGTATATACAGTGCATCCGGAAAGTATTCATAATATTCACATTTTCCACATTTTATTATGTTACAGCCTAATTCCAAAATGGATTAAATAAAAAAAAATTCTCAACATTCTACATACAATACCGCATAATGACAAAGTGAAAAAAGTTTTTTTTTAGTTTTTGCAAATGTATTAAAAATAAAAAAATTTAATATCACATGTACATAAGTATTCACACCCTGAACTCAATACATTGTTGAAGCACCTTTGGCAGCAATTACAGCCTCAAGTCTTCTTGAGTATGATGCTACAAGCTTGGCACACCTATTTTGGGGCAGTTTCTCCCATTCTTCTTTGCAGATCGTCTCAAGCTCCATCAGGTTGGATGGGGAGCGTCGGTGCACAGCCATTTTCAGACCTCTCCAAAGATGTTCAATCGGGTTCAAGTCTGGGATCTGGCTGGGCCACTCAAGGACATTCACAGACTTGTCCCGAAGCTACTCCTTTGTTATCTTGGCTGTGTGCTTAGGGTCGTTGTCCTGTTGGAAGGTGAACCTTCGCCCCAGTCTTAGGTCCAGAGTGCTCTGGAGCAGGTTTTCATCAAGGATCTCTCTGTACATTGCTGCATTCATCTTGATCCTGACTAGTCTCCCAGTTCCTGCCGCTGAAAAAAAAAAACACAGCATGATGCTGCCACCACCATGCTTCACTGTAGGGATGGTATTGGCCAGGTGATGAGCAGTGCCTGGTTTCCTCCAGACATGACGCTTGGCATTCAGGCCAAAGAGTTCAATCTTAGTTTCATCAGACCAGAAAATTTTGTTTCTCATGGTCTGAGAGTCCTTTAGGTGCCTTTTGGCAACCTCCATGTGGGCTGTCATGTGCCTTTTACTGAGGAGTGGCTTCCATCTGGCCACTCTACCATAAAGGCCTGATTGGTGGAGTGCTGCAGAGATGGTTGTCCTTCTGGAAGGTTCTCCCATCTCCACAAAGGAACACTGGAGCTCTGTCAGAGTGACCATCGGGTTCTTGGTCACCTCCCTGACCAAGGCCCTTCTCCCCCCATTGCTCAGTTGGCCGGGCGGCCAGCTCTAGGAAGAGTCCTGGTGGTTCCAAACTTCTTCCATTTGCGAATGATGGAGACCACTGTGCTCATTGGGACCTTCAATGCTGCTTTGTCATTATGCGGTATTGTATGTAGAATGTTGAGAATTTTTTTTTATTTAATCCATTTTGGAATTAGGCTGTAACATAATAAAATGTGGAAAAAGTGAAGGGGTATGAATACTTTCCGGATGCACTGTATATATATATATATATATATATATATACAATTATCTATTTATTTATTTATTTTGGGTTTTTTTGCGCTATAGCGCACTTGTAATGTAGCCTAAAGGGCTTCCGTCATCTGGCCTTTGCTAAATAAACATATTCCTTTTCCAATTTCTAAACATTTCTTACTCTGACACATTTGGACAGATTTTCTTTGATCTCTGAGCGGAAAGTCCGCGCTACAAAACGCATGTGTTTATCGGTGATCCAGCGCTCTCGTGCCTTCAGTTGGCGCGCTGCCTGCAAGTTTAAACTACGTTTGTGGGAAGCAGGAAAAATGTATCTAATGCATTGAAATTGTGCTTTTTCTTTCTACTTCTTACGTATTTCAATGGCATTGGTGTACACGTTATAAACAGTATGTTATCAAAATCGCTAATGAATAATATTTAAAATAACTTTAGGCAACAATATAAATAAATAACTGCAGTTATTATATTTGAATAACCGTGCCCATCCCTAGTCCATACATCCTCTCTGCTGGGGTGTTATCCAGTAGCACCCCACAAAGTTCAGCAGTGAGCAGCTCAACTTTGACCTGATGTGACATTGGTTTGTTGGTGTTCTTTGCACATAGTTCTTTGGAGGATGTATGCATTTGTGACAGTATGTCCAGAAAGTGGGGTTCTGTACTACTTCATTGACTTATGGTGAGAGGAGTTGTAGCCAATGAGCTGAGAGATCCACTCCCCCATGTACTTATTGTGTTCCACCTACTGGAGTTGGCCTGGGAACTGACTGAAATCTTTGCTGCACTCTGTTCATCACCACCACTAATAAAATAAAAATAAAAATATGTTCCAACAGTAATAACAGTAAATTCCGTTTGTCATGGAATCAAAATGCATGCAGAGTGCCTGAACACTTTTGTCAGGCAAGATTTGCATTTCACAACCTACCCTCATTCAGCCTAAATTTTGACACCCTACCCTCCTCACACTTACAGAGACATCAAGGCACTAATTCCCTACCCCCCAGTTTTACTGAAAACTCCACTGTTTGTTACAACAGTGTTGTCGATTGTTACACATTGATTGTAGGCTATACGATAATTCAAACAAAATAGTAAACTAGTATCATTTGAAAAATAGTAACCTATTACCATGGTGATTTCTCAATATCATAAACCCTTGTACAAAATGATGCCAGGTAAAAGTGTGCTAAGGCGCCTCAGTGCGCGCACTACTAGACTATACTTACTTTCAACACACCATCGAGAAATAGCAAAAGGATAATATTACCTTTCAATAAAACAGCAGCAATTATTCACAGTTATACAATTTGAAACTACTTAGTCATCCTGAAATAGATCAATTCTTTCTCCAAAATCGTCATCTTGGCTGGAGCAGCTGTCTTGTATTTGCATTGCATTGCATTTTCCTCTTCCTATTCCCTTTGAAATATCATCTCAACAGCTTTTTCTCCAGTGAGTGTCTTTCTTAACCATATTATCTTGTTAAAGTTGAAAATACAGTTTACAGTTGTTGTGCATCTCTTATCCATTGCATGATCCAATATAAAAGTGTTCCAGTGAAAAGTTGTTATCTTTCTATACATTCGGAGTCACTACTAGAAACTTGACCAAACTTGACTTCACATGACCTACACTCTTATCTAATGGCATCATAAACCCCGCAAAAATAACAACAGATCTAAATATACTATGGATATGCGAGGGACAGCTAACTATGGCTAGGCGACGCTCCAAAAAGGTTCCCGACATTTGTAGGTTTCTGAAAAAGTGTACGAACAACATACATAAACCAAAATGGTCCTAAATTAAAGCTACAGGCCTCCTGTTTATCATACAAAAAAACTAATTGTCTCTAGAGCAAATAGGTTTTTAATGGATGACTGGTGGGGACGCGCCCGCGCGTCCTTGGGTTTCTAAGGGTTAATTGTAACTCAGAATCAATCAGACATTATTTCTTTTAAGTAACTTCTTGCCTGTCGTAGGGGGGCATTACTAGGCAGTTCTGTCTGTTAATTTGGTTTTATTATTTTCTTTACACTTATTTTATGATATGAAGAAAATGGAGAACTGTCTAACTCCTTGTATTGTATTGCAATGTATTACTGAATTACTCCTTAAATAATAATAAGTACTCAATTGTCATTCCTAGGCAAAATTTTTATTTTTCCCCACATATAATTCATATATTTCATATGATGGCTTCAAATGTTCAGAACTGCATCCCCCTCCTTCTTGAAACCCGGCCGTCATAGTTCTTATACAATTAAATTGTTGGATAATACTATTTGGAACAAATTGTCCCGTGACAGAAAACAAAACATGTTTTGCCTGTTAAAATATGATAACTTGGGTAGAGGATTTCTATGCGGAAATTAAACACTATAAATCTGTCATGTTTTTACACAAACGTGATGATAATTGGCTTACCAAAACAATAATGTTCTCTGATTTTAGCTTTCTAAAGAAAAAAATTATAGCACTTTGGAGTGTTACATTTCCGTTTCCAGGTCACCAAATTTGTCCCAAAGCCAGTCTTGGCTGTATTTTTTGGGTTGTTGTCATACTGGGGTGAAGATGAACCAGTCTGCTTTCGTGTGCACTCTTAGGAAGGTTTTCTTCAAGGACCTCTCGGTTTGGCTGCCTTAATATATTTTTCGCGCAAGATTACTCACCCTGACCCAGCTGCTGAGAAGCATAGTGCTTCGCCATAGAGATCATCTTACAGGCAAATCCTTTTTTTTTTTTTTTTTTTGCTTATTCAAACAGGGATGTTTTGCATTCCCCACTGGGGCTGTCATGTGCGTTTTCCTCAGGAATTACTTGCTATCTGCCTATTTGTTCAATTAATTGTTGTCTCTTTTTCGCCATTGCAGTGTTCTCTCCTCTGCTCCGCCTGTCCCCTCCACCAGGGGACCATGACTACATCTACAATCTGGATGAGACTGAGGGCCTTTGTGACCTTTTTGATGTGCCTGTCATCAACCTTTGACCTCTTGACCCCATACAACTTCAGCCTGACTTCAATCGGCCTCTCCTTTGTACAGCCATCTAAGGAAACTTATGAAAGCAGTTCCGTTTTTACCCTTTCAAACGGAAAAAGACTAAGTGTAAAAGGAAAAAGTGATTATATATTTTTGGAACCGTTTGTAATATAAGATGGCGTGGGTGCGTGCTTATGCTGGTCTTGTCTGAATAAGTGATGTCTCAGGAGGATGGTTTTTTTCAATCGCTGCGCTTTAATTTAGCCGGTAACACTCTTATTCATTCATCTTAACACTTTTTACACATTTGTACGTACAATTGTGTTCCTTACATTATATTCAATGTAGAGAGCTTTGTGGAAAACATACCAAACAAATTATGTAAACAGCAAGATTCAGAAGAAAGTAGAGTACTGAGCCAATCTGACATTTCTACCATCTTGTCACATTACTGCTGTTGTATGCCTTTATTTAAGCATGCATGCTGATTTTTCTGTCCCAGAAGGGAAATAAATGACACATTGTAGAAGTTTGTTACAGGGGTGGTCTGTTATGAGAGCCAATACCAACTTAAACAAAACAAAAATATGTAAGAATGAGCAAGTTTGGGCTTGTACTTCTACACCAATACTGTACTATTAAACCAACAAACTCTACCCAGGGCTAGACATTCACCTAGGAAACCACAAACTAGGACTGTCAAAAGGGAAGTTGTTCAAGCACACCAATCATAGACAAATATAAACCAGGGCTGGTAACTCATTGAGACTAATGACCTTCTCACACCTCACCTCCTATTGCTCACGCATTGAGACTCAGGCAAATGACCTTCTCACACCTCACCTCCTATTGCTCACGCATTCACACTTTTGCTTTTGCTATTGCAGACCATTGGGGAAAAATAACTCTAAAATGTCGCCTATATGCAACGCCAGCAAAAAATAAATTGGACAGTGTTCAATTTTTTTTACTTCTGCAAAGTGGCTATCCATTAAAATTATTTGAGAAAGTTGTATTATTTGTATGTTAATTTTTAAATGGTTGGAGTAAAGATTATAAGGTATAACACTGGGGAAATGGCTGTAAATAGTCATGTTTCTTCAAGTACAAAGACGAATAAATATTTGCTGCGTGTGGTGACGACCCCAAGCTCCCAAGTTTTCTTCTTGCCACTGTACACGTCTCTCGTAAAGGTTTTTGGAAATGTTGGCAGCCCTAGATAAACTGTCACGTGTCTATTTCTAATGTTGGCACATTGCCTAGAGTTGGCCGGATGTGTGCAGCCTTGCTCTTAGTCTTAGGGGGTTTGTTTCATTGCTGCATCTACCTTTATATTGTAATAAAAAGAAAGCTACAGCACACAACTGAAGGTACAATAAACTATTCTGATTCTGAATCCTTTATGTAGAGTTATTGTACGGTGGCCTAACGCAATGCAACTTCAGAAAACACAAGCAAATAGACGAAACACAAGCAAATTAAGAAAACATCTACATCAATTTGACAACACATGCGCAGCATTTAGAAAACGCTGCAAATTCAGACAACACATTACAGAAGCGTGCTGCAAATACAAAAACACAACACATTACAGAAACGCTCTGCAAATACAGACAACACAACACATTACAGAAACTTTCTGCAAATACAGACAACACAACACATTACAGAAACGCTCTGCAAATACAGACAACACAACACATTACAGAAACGTGCTGCAAATACAGACAACAAAAGGGAAATGTTTCCAGAGGACACCTAAAAGTGACAAGGATAAGACAAGAACAAAGGACCTCCGTTGTGTTGTCTGGATTTGCTACGTATATCTGTAATGTGTTGTGTTGTCTGGATTTGCAGCACGTTTCTGTAATGTGTTGTGTTGTCTGGATTTGCAGCGCGTTTCTGTTGTGTTGTTTTTGTATTTGCAGCGCGTTTCTGTTGTGTTGTTTTTGTATTTGCAGCGCGTTTCTGTAATGTGTTGTATTGTCTGAATTTGCAGCGCGTTATCTAAATGCTGCGCATGTGTTGTCAAATTGATGTAGATGTTTTCTTAATTTGCTTGTGTTTTGTCTATTTGCATGTGTTTTCTTAAGTTGCAGTGCGTTTGGCCTCTCAGAGCCACTGTATGATTGCCATCCATATATATATATAAAACTCTGCCTGCCATGTTTATTTTTATTCCATCGAATTACAAGGAGGAAGTTTATACTCTCGTCTGTATTTCGTACATAAATGAACTGGCACTAGGTTTACTCCTCAATTTTGAGCAAATTCACCCATTGTAAGTTCCATGTATTCTTTAAATAAAATGCGTTTGTACTCATCTCTACTTTGCCCAATGCTACATTGCACATGGCATTTGTACTACTTTATTGAATGAATCGTATTGCTCTTGTAGGCCTACATCATAGATTTTATATATTTTTGATTTTATTGAATCTAATTTAATTTCTCTTCTCTATTTTGCAAATTTACGCAGTTGGCGGGTTTACATTTCTTTGTAGTCTACTGTATACTGACGTGACGAATAAAAATAAACTTTGAACCAAGGTCTACAGGATCTTCTAGGATTGGTGATGGTATTTTCCAAGATAATTGATTGGTCAGTATAGGCGGTGTTTTTATAGCCTAAGTTTTGATCTGTTATCTCGAACATAACCTGCTCTGGAGTTGGTTAGGTGTTCAGCATAAGTTAACACGGCGATTTACCCGGTAAAAAGTGGCCCACCATCGCGGTACAGATAACCCCGGGTTAAACCTGAAGTTACGTTGCTAACGCCAAATCCTGCTTCATGGTATAGGCATCAGGTTCATTAGCACTAAGACTTCACATTAGCAGTTAATAAACAGTTCTTTTAAAACATTTAATCGGAAAAAAAACTATACTTTTCAGGTAATCTAAATACTTGATTTGCTTTTGATAACTTAAGCCCATATTCAGGGGGGAGATTATAAAGAGGGGTTGTTACATAAATTGCATGTTTTTATTGTAAGACAATCAGATTTATCAATATTGAGCTATCGAAGGACATGTGTCTGACATGTACCTGCTGATCCCAGATTCTTTCTTTCCCTTTCTCTCGTTCTTTTCTCCTCGTCTCTGTCCTTGAAAGAACCTGCTTTCTCGCTCTCTTCTCCTCACTCTGTACCAGCTGCCTGTCTCATTTTCTCTATTTCCTCTCCTGTCTCTCCAGCTGAATGTTTTTAAAGGAAGATTTTGAAACTTGTCAGCAGCAACATCTGACAGCAGCATTTTTGATTCATGATTTCATTTGATAATGGCGTGATTAATGTTTAGCTTGCCAATTCCTTCCTTCAGTGTTTTAATGATAAAATATTGAACACTCTTCCTTGAACTCTAAACCTCCCTGTGACCACTGGTGTGGGTGACGTTCTACTGCCTACCTCTGATAATCATTTCTCCTCATTTACCCTAGTTGACTCTGTACATGTGTCACAAGTGATTATGGCATCTAAACCTACTACCAGTCTTCTTGACCCTCTTCCCACTGTCATCTGCATATCATGTTTACCTACTTTTCTTCCTCACCTAACTAACTTACTCAATCAGTCCCTCTCCCAGTGAGTTATCCCATCAGTCTTTAAAGCTGCTTCTGTCACTCCAATCCTAAAAAAATCTGGCCTAGACACAACCATTCTTGAAAACTACTGCCCCCTTTATCTAACTTACCTTTTTTTGCAAAAACCTTTCAACATGTTATTGCATCTCAGTTACAACAATTTCTATCTGCCAATGATCAGTTTGAGCCCCTTCAGTCTGTTTTTTGCAGACTTCACAGCACAGAAACTGCACTCACTAAGGTTACCATTGATCTCCTTATCCGCTGATGCTGGGACCCTCAACATCCTCATCCTGTTAGCCCTTAGTGCAGCCTTTGACACAGTGTGTCACAAACTACTTATTTCTAGGCTGCATTTGTTGGGTGTTGAGGGCACTGCACTCACTTCTTCAGTCATATCTCACAAACACATCAGTTCATATCACTTAATGGATTCACTTCTGATACTTCCCCAGTCACACAGAGTGTTCCCTAGGGCTCAGTCCTGGGGCCCCCGCTGTTCATAATCTAATATCCAAGGCAAACACTATATCGGGTTTCCTAGCCTAGAGCGAGCCTAAGTTTGGTAAATCTCACAATAGTTCTTTCTACATCACATGCCCTGCTCGCTCTCTCAGAGACAACAATGGGAAAGAGTTTTATCAGGGACGGACAATCTGCTGATAGGTCCGAACGGCTGACCATGATTGATAAGGGGCGGGGCCAACGGGAAGCAGCGACCTGAATGAAATGTGATTGTGAAGGAGAAACAGAAGGGAAAACAAAACAGCCATACGGACACAGATACATGGGTGGACATAACAGAAAGCTTTAACGCTTGGGAATGCTGGTGGATCAGTTCATGGTTTGTTTGATAAACTGCAAACAAGTTGTGCTGTAAGTTAACCTATGTTACATGCTAACTAGCAATATAGTGACTTGGTAACTAACGTTAATGTTGGGTCAACACGTAATGACAAATTAACGACCGTTTACCTTATCGATTTGTAGGATAATCTGTGTGCAAGTCTGACAGGAGAACACCATACACCTGCACTGTGACTATTAACGTATTTGTGCCATCTGCGTTTGGTTTCCTAGTTTTACCTCACAAAAGTCCTTCCAATCCTGACAATTTATTTGAAATTCTTTCTTTCTTTTTTTCTTGACAGGTCATTCTACATCATGCCAGTACCTGGATTAAACCCCATCTACACGATCAAATAGACAATTAGAAAAGACACACACGCACCATAAAAAACTAGTTTTTACAGGGCAAAAACAGAACCCTTTCACAGGTTGCATCATTCTGGGTGATGGTAGCTGTCCCTGTTTGGACTCACCAATCTTTCTAATCACACTTTACTAAGAGCCTATTAATGGGCACATGCAGGGTTCTTCAATTATTATTCAACATGAAATTAAGCGTTCGGCATTTTATCAATTTATTGCTCAAACCGGCCTAAGAACCGATCTGTTTACGCCTCACTCTCCTCATGGTGCTTCTGCTCTTTAGCACTTTCCTGTGTCAGAAAATCCACCATCAAATTAGTTTTCCTCCTCTTATTCTTTTCTGGTGTAGCGGTTGGGGGGCTTGGTGTAGAAATGGGAGAGGCTGCAATGACAAAGATTTGCCTAAAGTAGAGGGATCGGGCTCTGGTGTCAGCACTCATTGTGAGCTATACAAACTCCAGAAAGAAAACAAAAACAAATCAGAATTAATTATATGCCAGAACTGGATGATATTGCCATGTGTTACATATCGTGTTACATACAATATATCATAACAATGTTAACTTTATTTCTGCAAAAAAGGATGTGTCCATTCTCAAATTCAAAGATCAATAATCAATATATTGCCAGGCTATTTGTTCAGATTGATAGATTTAAAACAAACCAATGCTATTGCTTGCGATAACTGTAAACTATGAGGGTGACAAGCCCAGATTATCAAAATAACAGGTATGTTAATTTTATTGCATGGAGGACAGGTGAATCATACTGAAAATAGCATGTGTTCAGGTGGGGGTTTTCTAGCTTTACCTCCCTTCTATGGCATTAATGGTATTATCACAATGACATTTGCCATTTATCTGATCGAGATAGAAAAGCATGAAAGCTCAAGATTCGTTCAAAACCTATGTTTCACGCTATCAATCGATCAAACAAGTTACCAAATAAAGAAAAACATTGTTGCATAAAATCACCAGGCCACTTCATCATGATACTAAAGCAGTGTATCACTGGTACTGTGTAAGCTAGCAATCGGTCCTACCCTGCCAGTCTGCACTCTGACGTTAGAGGACAAGCATAGCAACTTCGCTGCTAGACTTGAGTTTAAATTTTGTGCATATTTCATATCGATATGCCCTCATAGTAGGGAAGTACAACATGGAAATATGAACAAATCAACCTAACAATGTTGAAACGTTAGCTAACTAGCTAGAAACAATAGCAAAATATCAATCTTTTTGGAATGATTGTTATAAAGAAAGGGTCTATAATGAATTGAAACGATATTAAACTAAGAAAATACGAGGGTTATCGTAATTGTTTGACTCTCTATTAGCAAAGAAAATACTTACATTTGTGGTTTTCTTTTTTTTACCAGTGAAGTATGCCTCCATCTTGCCGGTGAGTCGCAAGGTTTTCTGGGAGAATTCTCATAACCCTCCATTTCAAGTGTGCCTCTGGAAAATCTCGGTTTCGAGGGCCAACTGGCCCTTTGTCTTAGCCCTAACCCTTGATGACAAGAGAATTGGGACACCCCTACCCCTACACGTGAACGCGCAAAACTGAGGGTTAGGGCAAAGGGTTAGGGCCAAGTGGTGTAAAATAGGCAATTGGGATTGTGCCATAATGTCACGCTGACTACCACAAGCTCACAAATCGCATTCCTGTCCAGGTTGTCCTCCTTGTCTGCTTTCTTATTGCCATGGGTGTGCAACATCAGACTGTTAATGCACAATTTAGATGAGCGACTCTCTTCTAAACCAAACAAATTAACGATTCATTTAGGTGGAGGTGAGAGGGGAAACGTCAACGACGTTTACTATTAACCCTTTTGTGGGGTCACTGGAGTGGATAAAATTACTTAACGAAACCATGTGCTAGATTATTGGTAGGGGCATACAATTTAGTAGTCCCTCGGCATTGATAGGGATAAGCGCACTGGCAACCACAAAGTTAAAGTCTCTCAAATGTGAAATATCAAGTTGTCTATATAATAATGTTAGGCTTTCATTTTCAATGTACACTTTTAAAACATCACTGGATGCATCACATCCGCATCTGCTCAGGGAAATGCATTTTCTAGTTTTTGGGGTGCCACCCTGAAGCAAGTCGGCTTCCATTGTTATTGTACCAGTTTTATTATAAGAGGTCTATAAACGACTGCTGACAAAAATGTGTCCACTCTACAAATACGGACAACCACAACACATTACAGAAACACGCTGCAAATACAGGCAACACAAGGGAAATGTTTCCAGAGGACACCTAAATGTGACAAGGATAACACAAGAACAAAGGACCTCCATTGTGTTGTCTGGATTTGCAGCACATTTCTGTAATGTGTCGTGTTTTCTGTATTTGCAGCGCATTTCTGTGATGTGTTGTGTTTTCTGTATTTGAAGCGCATTTCTGTAATGTGTTGTGTTTTCTGTATTTGCAGCGCATTTCTGTAATGTGTTGTTTTTGTATTTGCAGTGCGTTTCTGTAATATGTTGTGTTGTCTGAATTTTCAGCGCGTTTTCTAAATGCTGCGCGTGTTATCAAATTGATGTAGATGTTTACTTACTTTGTTTGTGTTTTGTCTATGTGCATGTTGCAGTGCGTTTGGCCTATCAGGGCACCATAAAATACGACATGGAAATATGCACAAATCAGTCTAAAAGTAACAATGTTGAAACGTTAGCTAACGAGCTAGAAACATTAGCCAACAAGCGATCTTTTTGTAATGCTCGTTATAAAGAAAATGTCTATGATACATTGAAACAATATTACACTAACTGCTCAAAAAAATTAAAGGAACACTTTTTCCCATTGAGATCTGATGTGTTTTAAAAGAATCATGCTGGATATCTATACTGAAATGGACTGGGTAATGTGTTAGGAACGAAAGGATGCCACATCGTTTGATGGAAATGAAAATGATCAACCTACAGAGGGCAGGCTAGTCCATTTTGCTGAAATTCCATTGCAGCAACTCAAAAAGGTACTCAGTACTGTGTATTGCCCCCACGTGCTTGAATGCATGCCTGACAATGTCGGGGCATTCTCCTAATGAGAAGACGGATGGTGTCCTGGGGTATCTCCTCCCATATCTCGACCAGGGCATCACTGCAACCTGGCGGCGTCAGATGGACCGAAACATAGTGTCCCAGAGGTGTTCTATTGAATTTAGGTCAGGCGAGCGTGGGGGCCAGTCAATGGTATCAATTCCTTCATCCTCCAGGAACTGCCTGCATACTCTCGCCACGAGGCCAGACATTGTCGTGCACCAGGAGGAACCCAGGACCCACTGCACCAGCGTAGGGTCTGACAATGGGTCCAGGGATTTCATCCCGATACCTAATGGCAGTCAGGGTGCCGTTGTCTAACCTGTAGAGGTTTGTGCGTCCC
>JAPMUY010007640.1:107500-110000 GCA_026901105.3 Galaxias olidus | reverse complement strand
CCTCCCAGTTTCTGGTAGCATCACTCTTCTGGGAAATTGTCACAAAGAATCTTTACAGCGTCGCTTTTAATTAAGGCACGGAATGAGAGCGCTGTGCCAAATCATTATTCCACGCCACATTTGGGACAGCAGCTACTCGGAACGGGGAATTCTTCTAAGATGAAGCCGTCTTTGCTAATTCCGAAGGAAGTCAAAGTATGACTTTTTTTTTTTGGTGCATTACAGCTGTAAGTAATCTGCTCGAGTGCTTCAGACAAAATCAGCGCAACCCCCCCACCTGCCCCCCACACCCCCTTGGCCCCCCAAAAAGTAGGTCCCATTGAAACACCTGATCTACTCACATATCCCCCTCACCCCTATCCTCTCCACCAGCTTGTTTGCTGTCTCTGGTCGTTGGTGCCACGGTTCATGTCTTTGAGATGTTGATGTTGACGCCATTGTTTGTTTGTTTTCTTCAGACTTCTATTGCTTTTGTTTTGTTGTTGCTCCTGGCCCGAGCCCCTATTCTCTGATTGATTCAAATAAAAAATAAAAAACGTAACAAATCTCTTTTTCCTTTTTACCCGTCATGGGAGCTCACGGTTCGAGTGTTTGTTAAGAGTTGTGGTCACACAATCTGATGGAACAAAGAGGGTTTTATTTTGTTTCTGGGACTGAAGACGTGTGTACGTGCAGGGCATGAGTAATGGGGCGCCACGTGTGGCGTTGAATATTTCAAAGAGCCCGTCTTTTCTCCGCCGCCGCACAGCGCCGCACAGCGCCACACCTTTTGGCCCTCCGGCTCATTGTGGAAGTTGCCGTGCACTTTTCAGTCCACTGCCACGCCATATTTGTCTCTAATTCCCCCCCCCCCCCAAAAGGTGTTTTTCTTCTTCTGTGGTCTAACTCAGACAGGCACATTGTTCCCCGTTCTGGAGTGGCGTGACTTCTGTGAAGACGCACACACGTTTTACTTTGTCACTCCAATAATATTTTTTTACATTTTCTCTCTACACATAAAGAGCATTCCAGTTGTTCTAAAAGGTTGTTTAATAAATAATAAAACTTGTTTTATTTCTACAAGTTTACCTTTATGAAGCAGATGTTCAATGTACAATCATGTCATTGAAAACAACAACAATTCCAAGTCTGGAACAACCCTTGCCTCCTGATTTTGTTGTTATACTTGAACTTGAAAGATGGTGGTCCAAAGTTGCTCTCAGCCATGAAAACATCGGATAAGACTTGGAACAGTTATGTCTACAGAACATCCTGTGCCTTTAAACGGTTTTATACACAAGAGTGCGATGGGGGAAAAAAAAAAAACGTGAATATCATAAAATGAGCCTTAAATAACCCCCCAAAAAATAAAATATCCTTAAATTTCTGACAATCCGCCTCTACAAGGTCCTGGTGTCAAGGCCGCCGAGGGAAATAACATTCCCTTATTGATTTAGACGACGCTCTCTCTGGTTTAATCATAAGCGACGTCTTCGGCTGGGATTTTCAATGCCGCGTTGTCTAACAAGGATTTTTCCAAATTAATTTCCCGTTGCAAGGCTTCCTGCTGGGCTAATGTGCGAGAGCCTTGATGAATTGTGTCTGCTGACTTTGTGATAGCGTGTCCATTAATACTGGGAAGCCAAGCTACGATGCACTGCGTATTATAGCCGACACGCTCAATCCAAACACATGTGGTGAAACACACTCGTTTACTTCAAGGAACGTTTAATGTGCGTTCTCAAAGCGTTTTTTTTGTTTTCTTTTAGAAGTTGATTCGATTTTGTAATTCCATATAATAGTCCCCTTTAATATGTCATAGCTTCAAATAAGGAAATGATATGGGCCAGCGTGTTTATTTCTCACCCCGCGCAGACAGACACACACACACACACACACACACACACACCGGCCTCTTTGAACCACACTGGAAACATTGCGTCCATATCTCTGTAATGACTAGTAGAATAAACCTCTAAACATGATCCGACACGGACGTCCCCCACGGTGAGCTCAGGCTGCAACCCTCACCGAGGTCTCATCCTCCATCTCCTCTCTCTCCTGCAGGGTAATGGAAGCATTTGTCCTGAGCTGCGATGCATCATGGGGGCGGGGGCGCGGAATAGGCGGGGGTGGGGACTAGAGTCATGTCGGTTTTGGTCATTTGCGGTAGAGCACCCGTGAGGATATACGATGTTTATTCTCAACGTTGTCCGCGTCGTAGAATACCGTCGTTCATTTTGGTAAATGGATATGATTGTATTTTGCGCCGTTTCGTGGTGATGATATACTAAGGCTTGACATCATTTGTGAAACAAAACTCTTTGTCCGCTGACTTCATATTTGTTTTACATTGTCAGATTTAAACAACATATGAATACGCTATGGGAATGTCACAAGACGAAACATGTTGTTGTTTGGATATTTGTTTTGTTTTCATAAACAGCATTTTTTTTTCTACGTTTGCAGCCTTAATACTGAATCAATCACAGATAGTCAGAGGGAAAGTTCACACAGTCCT
>JAPMUY010007640.1:100000-102500 GCA_026901105.3 Galaxias olidus | reverse complement strand
GTCAGATGGGAATCTGGAGTCGTGCCTCAGACTGAGAAGAAAGCAGGAAGTAGAAGGAGTAAGCGGTTATGTAAACAGCGCCCCCTACGCCCACCCATACACCCACCCCTCCTTAGACCTTTCAATTATTTTTAAATTAAAGAAAGGCATTTGGAGTTACGCACACACGCACACACACAAACACACACACACACACAAACACACACAGACACTTTCTACCTGTTCCATGGCATGCTAAACTGATTTTCTGGAAATATATGACTTTTTTTTATGTTCTTGTTTTGGAGCATTTCCTTCTGTCTTGTTAGAATTAGTAGTGAATGTTCACACTTTCTCTACCAGTATATTGTCCAAATGCTTCCTGTTGTTGGTTATGATTTTAACCTATTTAATCATGCATTTTAAACCATGTACTTGGCCCTTCATGTAAACAATATTTGTCTATAGTATTAAACATCCAATAGAGCTTTTTAAACAGCTTTTTTCCATCTTAAATAACTCAAATCTGTATGTACCGCCACAATGTTTTCCCTAAGCACCAACCTCAGACAGTCCCTGTGAACTCCTGCAGCTCAGTAACTCAGTGGCTGAGTTTGCCTCGGCAGTTCAAAAAACAAAACATACACACACGTAATTTGTTGTGACCGTTGTTGTCCTCTGGGGGTTTCGGTTTATCGTACTGCTGACTGGATAGAGCAGCTACTCCTCCAGAGCTACTCTGGATGAAGAACTGCTGGAGCAACAAAAGGCTGGGCTTTTTAGTGAGGACTGTTCAGGCATCGTGATAAGGGAGCACACAACTTACAGCGTGACAGTTTATTGAAATATAGTCAAATATTATATATATACTATACTTATATGTACTATATTTACTAGTCTCTATTCACAAATGTTCTCTATCATGTAGTCTCGCTACTATGCTTGCCTATCAACGAAAGGCACCTAACTCAGAAACACAAAATAAAACATGTCCCTCACGACGACGGCGATGATGATGATGATGATGATGATGATGATGATGATGACGAACCACCACATCCTAAATCCCTGCGCTCCTCTCCTCTTCACCTTCTCCTTCCTCCCGCTGCAGGCTCCAGGTTCATCCTCCTGCAGGGCAGCCAGCTGGACGCGTCGGACTGGCTGAACCCGGCCCAGGTGCTGCTGTACTACCAGCAGAACGCCAGCGGGCCCTGGGTCAACGAGCTGTGTGGCCGTCGCCTGCTTGACCCCTGTGAGCACCAGTGCGACCCGGAGACAGGTAGCGACGACAAAATAACACAAAAAACACGTTAACGGTTTTATCCTGTGTTTCTTGTTTGCTAGTTTTACCGTTTGATTTTATTTCTGTCGGTGCCGGTCTATGTAAACAGGGTGCTGCTTGGCATACCCATAGTGTAAAGTATAGTGACACCGTCCCTAAATGACCGTTGCGTCCTCCTCAACGCAACAGTGTGCTGCGTCGATTAGGCCATTGTTTACCCTCGTTTGCCGACCGTTAGCATTTCGATGAGCCAGTTCTTCCTAATTAGTCCTGGAGATCATTTAAATCTCACGACAACGCTCGTGGAAGTCTGATTGTTCAGCTAAAATATTCCGCTCCCTCCTACACAAGCGATTAGCGGCAATTAGGCTACACTTACATATAGAAGACAACAACACTCCCCTAGCAACCTCAGGGATGATTATTGTTTAAAAAAGAAGAAGGAAGTAAAGAATAAAAAAAAAGATAAAAAAGAAAAACAAAGATTATTCCTCATTAGAAAATTTGAAATAGAAATTAGAATTAGAAAATCCGCCTGGAAGGAAGCCACGCTCAGCGATGTGAACGCCCTCTGAATCGTTTCACGAATGTATCCAACTACAAAGTTGCAGTGTGACTTCGGTCCTCGGTTTACAAATGAGTGTGTTGCGAGACAGCACGAGGACACCTGAACACCGGGTTGCCTTTGTTTTTTTATTCCACCGAAAGTCTTCGCTCAGAGAACAGTGCCGCTATCTGTGCGGTGTTCGTTTGGTCTGGCACGGAGGACAGGCAGTGTTATCCATGCTCAAGACATCTCTGAGAAGAACATCTCTCCCTCCGTGTTTTCGCATCCATTATTCAGGGGCCTGTGTCTTCCGCAAGGTGAAGTGAGAATTCACAAAGCCCCTAAATGAATCACAAAACGTGTAACCAGAGGGACATAGAGCCTCGCTCTCTCCAAATTGAATACATAATTTGAGAGAGAAAGAGAGAGATAGAGAGAGGGGGGGGGGGGGGGGGGGGTGGGGGAGGGTTGTTACCCCTTCATCTCCTCGAAATGAAATATGGAACACTCGTGCTCTGCTGCAATGCCTCGATAATTACATTGCGTTATTCATATGACGCATTTCGCTAACGGAACACATCCGGACCCTGGCTATTGAAGGAGGTCGCCGGGGCGGGCGGTGACTTACGGACGGGCCCGCGGCGCTCCGTCCCTCCCGGAGACGATACCGATGAAACCCGGGATGAGCTCCG
>JAPMUY010007640.1:32500-95000 GCA_026901105.3 Galaxias olidus | reverse complement strand
ACCATAACACTCTCTCTCTTCTCTTGATGTCTTTCTTACTATCTTATTATCTTCTACTATCTCTTTTGGTGCCTCTCCCTCTCTCTCATTCTCTCTCTCTCTCTCTCTCTCTCTCTCTCTCTCTCTCTCTCTCTCTCTCTCTCTCTCTCTCTCTCTCTCTCTCTCTCTCTCTCTCTCTCTCTCTCTCTCTCTCTCTCTCTCTGCACTCCCTCCCTGCTTCCATCCATCCTCTGGGGGGCTGGTGGGGTGGATGTGGGCTGGAGTAGTGTCCCCTGTGACAGTCAGCCAGAGAAGCACGCGTCCCACTATCACTGTGCTTACCAAGGGGAGCTGTCACAGGGCCTGTTATGATTGGTGGCTTTCTCCAGGGGTGGCTCGGATGGGCTGATGAAACACATGGGTTGGAGAGAGATACACACACACACACGCACAGATACACACACACACACACACACACACACACACACACACACACACACACACACACACACACACACACACACACAATCCCATACACATCCACACACACATCCACACAAAGACACACACAATCCCATAGACACACACAGACATACACGGATACACAATCCCCCCCCCACACACACACACACACAAATTCTGATATTCACAAATACATGGAACACAACAGCACATTTTTACGCAATCACATGCTATCTGCAAACACACAATAAGAGTACCAACTCACATTTACAACTGCAGTTGGAAAACATATTTCACATTTTCACGCGTCGGCGCACAAAAACACCCCAGAACATCAACTGTTATTTTCCTGTATTTCAACACAAAGTTTGTATCCGATCTGTTTTTTTTTTTTTGTCGTTTTTTTCACAGTCCCTGGCCCTACACTATTTTCCAGCGAGGCTTTGATCTGGTGATGGGAGAACAACCCTCTGATCGCATTTTCAGGTATGAGAGCTTTCCACAACCTCTTTCATCAGACCGCATTGCTACGCTCCCTCGTCCCGGCGGTCTCCACGGCGATAACGCGATTCTAAATGGCCCCGCTTCGCCCCGGTGCAGCGCGGCGAGTGGTCAGACATGTTGGAGAAAGCAGTTTTGAAAAGAAATCAAAGTTTCTTTATGTTTTTCTCACAGGTAATTGGGGTCTGGCGTGTAGTGGTCTCAGGGCGTAGTGCGGCCCAACACTTGGGAACAGTCGGCTGAAAAATGGAAGCCCAGCGAGAGAGAAAGTCGATATAACCGAGGGGGGATAAAACGCTTTTTTTTGTGGTGTTTTGTTTTTGGGTTTTCTCCAAAGGTATAGGTTATTCTTTGAGTCCCCTCGATATATACCATCGTGACTAAAACTGGAACCTAGAAAGTTATTACAGTTTTACGGTGTAAGCTCGAACTTGTTTCTAGCTTTTTCTCTCCTTACAATACATTCTTTTTGCTACCATGCTCATATGGTTCGTGGAAAAATGTGTAATAGCGTGACAGAGGATAGAGGGGGGTGTAATCCACCTTGCAAATAAGAGAGAAGATCGTCTTCAAAGGGGCATCTACACAACATCAATGCAAACAGCTGAACAATGGATAATGCTTTGATACCACGATCTGAAAAAAACGTATTCTTTTTTCTTTTTTTTTGCCACTCTCAAGTCTGTTGTGGGAACACATACGTTTGGAGCATGCTGTTGTAGCGTGAACATGTCTTTGGCGCTGTTTGATGCACGTGTTATGAATGTTATCCACTGGAGTCTTTTCTCAGTATTCAATCCAACGCGCCCTCAAACATGGCACTTTGTCCTACAATCACTTTGGCTCAGCCATCCATCCAAATTTCAATCGTTTTCAAGCCTTCTCTTTGAACTCCTCTAAACTAAATTGCTCTCAAATGTTTAGACAGTGGTAGAATACAGAATTGAATCTGAGACTAACAATCCGCCTTAATTAAAGCAGCGGAAGCCTTACGTGTTTTTTTATATCAGAAATTAAATTTGCAACATACAGGAAAAGTAAGTTAGCAAAACATGCATGTGGTCAGAAAGGTATATAGTCAGTCTATTGTTTGGTCACAGTAGGTTTTCTTAGAAAGATAGTTTTCAATGACCATGACCTAGTAAACTCCACTTATCACCTTACACACACACACACACACTCACTCACTCACACCAACACACACACACACACACACTCACACACGCACACACACACACACACACACACACACACACACACACACACACACACACACACACACACACACACACACACACACACACACACACACACACATACACACGGCCCCATTCTTTCCAGAAAAGAGAGCTTGTTAATAGTTAATAATTTGTGATAGTTGATAGGTATTAGTTGATCATTATTGTCCACTCCACCATTACCATGTGGTGTCTGACGGTGTTCTCCTGCCATCAAGACCCATTGAGATCCACTTCGAGAAAATGAAAAAAAGGGATGAATTAGGCCGGCGAACGCGACTTCCTGTAAATTAATAGGGAAATAATATCGTTTTAATGGACTTGCTCGCACATAATTACCCGTTGGAATGCGTCATATTACAGCAACACTGAATAGCAGGAACGGGCCTGGTTAGATTCATCTAACCTCCGTGTTGGAAAATAAGGAGTAATTGGGTGGACGTAATTAAGTTGCCCCCTTTTACAGCGGTTTTAATCATTCTGCCGCTGAAGTGACTAGTAATGCATGCAGTGCTCTACCATCCTCTGCCCTTTATCTTATGCCAACTTAGCATTTTATTGCATGCAAATGGGACAATGGGAGTGTGTAAAAAAAAAAAATTGTTTAGTCTGCAGAAAAAAAAAAGGTTGTTAACCGTTTAATCAACAAGTTTCTGCTCCTCGTTCTACAACCGTGCATGCATAATTAATTTGCTCTAATAATGCACTTGATGTTAATGAGAACGCACACTTTAAATAAAAAGACAGTTTATTGTGTTATGTGTTTTTGGGTGGGAAGAGTGTTTAATGATAGATGGTGCTCATCGACTCACAAATCAAGCATTATTTGATTATTATACAATAGTTCCCTTTTCTCTGGTGGTGCTTTCACACAACAATACTGACCTAAACATGCAAAACGCAATGCTCATGCACAACAGATGCTATTGAACAAAATCATATGGATTCCTTTTCTGTGAGAATGTGGATTATAATCCTAACCAGGAAAATAAATATGTAAAAACGTTATGAGCATCTACTGTATAATAATCAGATCAGTTTATTAATTTAAGTAGACATTTACCTTCCTGCGGATTTGATTAGATTTGAGTTTATTTATATGAATAGGTTATCTTTTTGATTATTACCATGCATGTATATATACATTTTATTTTTGAACATTATGATGCATTTATATGTACATTTTATGTTTGATTAGTTTGCATGTATTCTGACCGTGCAGAAGGCAAAAGCCCCTCGGTCCTCAGACGTTCTCCTCTCTGTCTGAAGGTTCACTTATACCCTGGGTGAGGGAATGTGGCTACCGCTGAGTAAAAGCTTTGTCATACCCCCGGCGGAGCTAGCCATCAACCCCTCCGCCAAGTGCAAGACGGATATGACAGTCATGGAGGACGCTGTGGACGTCAGGTGAGAAATTACATTTTTCGATATTATTATTATTTTTTTTTTTTAAGGGAGGAACTTTCTTCTCAAGTGATGAATATGACGGCCCAAAGAATACAGATATAAAGATGGCTCCACAAAAGTATTTTACTGCTGACCTACAGCTCAACTTGGGTGGGGGGATGAAATATCTTGGAACGTGTATTGGGTCTGTTGAAGATGACTGAACTGCGCATCTGGAGCATGGCAGAATGAAACATAAAAACTTCAGGTTACACTTCAGTCGAACACTACCAATAATATTTTTTAACATAGTATTTTTTTTTTTTTTTTATCTAATTTACTTGGCCATGTTTCATCTTGTACTGGCATCCAGCCCTGTGCATATTTCTTTTTTACTATCAATTGTTCTGTGTTTACTTTAATTTCCCATGGTATTTCCCATCCTGTTTTCCCACTATTGTTGATTGTCGAAACAATCCTTATGAAATGGATGTCAGACATTGTGAGTACTTGTTTATCCTGATTCTGTTATTAATGGAACTCTACATTTAGATGTTCAATCAATGGAGTGGCAGCCAAAACACAATTTCACTCTTCAAATGCAAAGTTCTGAAATTTGGAGTTTAATTGTTAAAAGTTCATAACTTTATTACCACAGAGGGAATCTTCTCCCCTTAATTTGTTTTCTACTCTCCACTGAAGAGAGGAGAAAATCTAAAAGAAAAGTATTTATTTTACTTTTTAGGGAAACAAACATCCATTGCCTATATGGACGGTTTTATTTCTCCCTAAGTAAGTTAGCTTTGTAATGTGTAGAGTTAATACAGTATTTTTTGCCTCACTTACTTTTTTTGTAGTATTGGCAGTGTTCCACATTAGCATTTTGAACACAGCCATTTTGTTTCATGGTTCGAGATCCCGTCTGGTCTGATTTGACATATTGACCTTTAACTTCACGTACTGACTTAAAAACATGAGTGCAACATCACATAAATGTATCGATACTTGACCTTTGTGTGGAAGGAAAACAGACATTATATTTCACCTTTGCAAACTTTGCCTAGTTCTTACAGGACTATTGTTCATTTATTACATTCTCACCATGTTTCCAGTCACTTGTCCATCATCTCTTGGTAAAGTACAAATTCCCTTACACTTCAGGTTTTCAACTCAGAGTTGAAGCAGAGTAGAAACTGCCGGCATGTCTGAACACACTGAACAGGGACGTTGAGAATGAAGGTGACGTTGTTGACTGAACTTCACAAATTGACTATTAATTATTTCAGCTCAAAGGAACGGTTGGCTCCAATATAAACTTTATTTTTTTTTGGGTGTATCCTTGTATATGCCATGCCTTAACACATTGATCATATTGAGCACTTACCCTCTGAGTATTGAATATTCATCTGTACCCTTGTTTGCTGTTGAACTGTAACTGTTACACAGATAATTATAGTGAAACACATTTAGGACTTGAGTATACACCAGTTCATAAGAATAGAATACAGTAATGATCCGATGTTATTTTGTTAGAAATAGAAATCCACCGCCTCAAGAAACACAATCTTAGTAGACATTTTAGCAGAAGTTTAGAGACCTAGTCAGTAATAGTTGAATATCAATCTTCATGAAATTAATATCTGTTTAAGTAAATATATTATGTTGTATTGTTTTGTATAGTACAATATACTGTATTGTATGTTCTATTGCCAAATATAGACAATGTGTCCACATCATCAACATTATATAATAATACTATTACATATATACTGTATAATAATTAGTGTGGTACATGTTTTTCACAGCTGTTTTCCATCCTTTTGGTGAAAAGATTTTTCTGAGGTTGGGATCTTTTCAAGTTGTTTCTCCAAAACAACAAAGATTGAAAAATAACACAAACTGACAATAACAGAGAATGCTTTGAACTTCACAGAACTAAGTGCTATTTTTCCCCAAGTTGAGATCCCAAAAAAATATGTCTGTTTTGTGGAAAATAGTACATAAAAAAAGGAAATGCAAATTGTATTTAAAACAACAACAGAGAGAAAATCCCCAGTCCCATCCAGCCATACCGAGATCTGGTGTTATTTTGTGTTGAAGAAAACACCACAACTACGAGTTGGAAAGAGGCTGTACGATATAAACTGTCTCTCTATATTATCTCATTACTCTGTGCTGTTTGCACTGCGAGATATCAAAGCAATCACTCGTACACACACCAGTCCTAGTGATTTAGTCATGGCATTTCAAGCAACTACACTAGAAACAAAATAAAACGTCTTCAACTTTGGAATAGTTTGCCACTGAACCATGACGTCTTTGCTGGTAGTTTCCAGTTGTCATTACAATAGACCATGTAAAAGCATTCAGGACATCATGGTACAGTATAGCGTAAACACGATGTTAGAAGGCCACTTTTAGATTTCACAAAACAGTTTATTTTGGCTGTGCTATATTTATTAAATGTAAAATATCTTCAATGGGACAAAGGGCCATTTTTTTTCACTTTGCCTTACTCTGGAACTCTGCTAACCATGACTGGGCATTATTTTCACTTTGCCCTACTCTGGAACTCTGCTAACCATGACTGGGCATTATTTTCACTTTGCCTTACTCTGGAACTCTGCTAACCATGACTGGGCATTTGTTTAAGTCACAGTCTCATAAAATCCTTTGATTGAAGAGTAGATAGATAGTTGAATGGCTTCCTTTTGGAAGACGTTGCATACCATTACCAAAAGGGCAGGTTTTCAAGTGATTCATTTGCCTTTCTTTCAGGAAATTGATTAATATTCAGACATTTGGACTTCTTTGTCCTGGAAGCACTGAAATGGGTTAGGGATTTCTCTCTCTCTCACCCTCTCTCTCTCGCTTTCTCTCTTTCTCTCTTGCTCTCTTTGTCCTCACTTGGGTGAACACGTTTTTCATATTACTTCAGAAAGTGGTTGCAGTCTTTTTTGCAGACTCATTGAAAGGAGAGTCTGTATCCAGTTTTGCAGTTGTTCTGTGGCGTACACAAATTCACACATACTGCATATCAGCTTTATAAATGTAATGATCAGTTTTCATCCTTTTTGCCTTTTAGTTTGCGCTAGTTCAACTGTAGTGGCTGGAATTGTCATTTAAGATTATAGTGTTACTAGAGAATGCCCCACTCAAACGGCTGGCTATTATACAGGGGACTCCCAAACCACACACACACACACGTATGTCTGCCCTCCAGCCTGATTCAATACGCTATGTTCAACAGAACGAATGAAACATAAAAGTATACATAACTGCATTTAATTGAATGTGATGTATGATGTGAAGAGTTGGAGTATTTGGGTCAACCCCTGCGGGGTTTGAATGCACCCTGCCTTTGCAGCTTTGAAACCTGCAGATTGACTTACTGTTATCTGGTGCACCCCACTAAGCGCCCCCCTGACTTGTTTGATGATCATTTGTCACCATGCATTGTTCCCTTGCAGCGACACAAGTAAAAATGTTTAAAACAATATGAGTAATAAAGTTATTTTCATTTGATTGGGTTATGTCTCCATGAAAGAGGGGGAAGTGACAGCAGAGGCAACATTTTATTCCCCTTGTCAGTTAAGTTCAGTTTTATATAATATTTGTACTATGCGGAAAGTTCTTGGATTTTTTTTTTTAAAGCATAACTAAGTCGCATTCTATTTACATGCTTATATTCAAATATACCTTATTAAAATCTAAGAAACAGAAATCCAATCTTTCGGATGTCCTGTTGAGCTAATGCGATGAGTCAATTCATTTAATAACCTACTACACTACATTGATGCAAAGTTTGTGAAGTCCAGTGAAAAACCTTAAATAGCCCCCCTTTCATTATTGACGCAGAAACTTTCTCTTTTCAAACTAGACTTTTAATGCAAGGTTAATTGTAGGGTAAAGAATGGCCATCTTAAAGGACATTACTGTACTATTCAATCACTAAAAGGTCTCGAATTAATGGCTCTTCACATTGTCGAATATGAATTGTGAGCTTTCAACCTTCCAGTTAGTGTGCATTGCCATGTTAATTATAACCATAATTGAAGGTTAGTATTAATTGCCTTCTCATACACTGACAGCTGCCTTGAACAAACCAGGGCAAGTAGCATTTAGAAGCTATTGAAAGGCAACAATACGTGTCCATGTTCAGTCAAACCCACACAGTGGGAACTAGCATCTCTGAGATGAAAAGTGTTATTTATATTTTACATGTTTCTTTTGTTTATACTGATCCAGAACAATTCTGTAAAAGCCTCTGACGTGTCTCACTCTGTCTCCTGGGAAAGGGTTTCAATTAACTTTCACTTTTGTTCGAGGTTTGAACAGTTTCAAAACAGCACTTAGTAATAAAATAAATTGTTACCTTTGGTCAACCATTTATATTTGACTTCCAACTGTGCTTTAATTAATTGATAATACCATCAGCAAGTTTTGGCCCAAACCCAGACTGATTGTTGTGTGTGATAGCTGTCTATCCGTTCGTTGTGTGTACTTAATTGGCGACCAATTTGTAAAGCGCTTTGAGTATGGAGAAAAGCGCCAAAAAACGAACTACAATGAATTATTATTGTTATTATTATTATTATTATTATTATTTATCAACGATATAATCGACCAGGCTGTGTAAACATTCTGTAATTAGATAAGTGTGATGCTATTTGAAAAATACCTATTTGTTTATTCAAATGAGCCATTTGCACCGTCGATAGATTGAATTGAGTGGTGAGGTCACCGTCAAGGTATATCTGATGGCCCTCGAGATAAACCAGCAGAGGAGTCAGGAATACAATTAACATATTCAAGTACACATTTGATTTGATTTCATATGGTCATACTGTGTAGTCATAAATGTACACAAACCGACACATTCTGTGCTTTTGCAAAATAATAGTAATAATAATAATTATTATTATAATAATAATAATAATAATAATAATAATAATAATGATAATAATAATAATACAAAAGGTGAAGTTAAAAGTTGAGTGTTAATCAGAGTGTAATTCTATTGGATTGGCATTTTGTTGTTACCTTTAAGTCCGTTAAACAAAGACAACTGTAACATAAACTACTGCCATCTTCAAGATTGAGTCCACTTGGCCGTTTAACCACCCTCTTCATCAATTTTACATATACCTATTTTTAAACCTTTATTTAACTACCCTCTTCATCAATTCTACATATTCTAATTGAGTAAAAAAAAATATAATAAAGTATGCGAGTGAATCATACCTGTTATTAAACCTTTATTTAACCAGGAAAAAGTTGCTGTGCTGAAATCAATACTCAACGGAGAAAACATAAGACTGGTTTCAATACATCAATCTGTGTGTTGAAGTTAATGAAACATAAAATATATTTATTTATAGTTTTAGGAAGATGGAGTGGGAGGGCATGAACGGGGAAGAATAGAGTTGTTTTGCAAGAAAAAAAGAGAGGTATTTCATTTATTTTCCAGGGCAAGCTTGACGGCAGTGTTATTACAAAAATATATTCTACTGTCACAACTCTATCCATCCTTAGCAAAGAGATTTAGCATTTTGGTAAAAAATACTTTTGGAAGAAAGAAACCAATAGCCTTTTTACGTTCCTCATCTTCAGTTTCGCAAACTCATTTTTTAACTTGATGATATAATGTTTGACCTTGACGTATTTATGTTTTTATAAATTTAACAAAAACACACAATAGCTCAGAGGAAGGTTATGGCAATGAAACGTCACTGAGGATTTACATCAAGTAGTACTACATGATGTAATTGAATCCTTGTACCAACATATAGTATATATACTGTAGTATATGCTGATACCAAGTGGGATATTATCTTTGCATTTCTAAACTAACATGGTTTTATCTTCCTAAAAACGTGTTTCTGCTTTTTTTAATTTGGTTAGTTTACAATAAAAACACAGTATGGTCTCATATGAAATGACGATGGTCTCATATGGTCTCATAAGAAATTACGTGATTTAATCTGTATAACCCTTTTAACTTTTGTATAACCCTCCCATCATTGAACTTTATTGTTGTTCGATGTACTGAAAGGTGTTCAACTTTATTAACTTTTGATGTGTCAATAGTCTTGCCACAGTCTCCAGTGAAACGTGACTCTGTTAGCGGAATACGGTACATCACTGTTATAATAACGGCTTTGACATTGACCCGCAAGCAAAGTGAACATCAGCAGAAATGCACAGGGAGGAAACTTTTTGCCCTCGCCCCTCCCCCCCACATGCATTTAACAATAACAGTAGCAATCTTAATAATGACATAGTATTAGATGCAGAATGACAACAAAACATCTACAGAAGTGACACAAACTCATAATTTTTTTCTTTTAAATAGGTGTGTGATTTATCTATATCTATAACAATATCTTAGATGCAATGTTAGATACAGAATGAGAACAAAGTAACTACAAAAGTGACACAAACTCATTCAAATATTTTTTGCGTGTGTGATTGTCTAATACATCTAATATATACAGTACTGTATATCTATATCTATCTATAAATATATATATATATCTATATATATATATATATATATATATATATATATATATATATGGAGCAGATTGACAACAGAATAACTATAAAATTAACACAATCTCATAAAAAACATTTGTGTGTGTTTTTATTTTCATATATACTGTATATATATCTACACAAGTGACACAAATGTGTACAAATGTTTCCCTGTGCGTTTCTCTCTTTGTACAGAGAGGAGCTGATGATCTCGTCGTCATTCGACAGCCTGGAGGTCCTACTGGACTCCTTCGGACCCGTCCGCGACTGCACCAAGGACAACGGCGGATGCAGCAGAAACTTCCGGTGCATTTCCGACCGTAAGCTGGACTCCACCGGCTGTGTGGTGAGTGAAACGGGATTTGTTCACATTCCGTAAATATAAAAAAAAAAAAAGAGTGTGGAGTCAAACCTTGTCTTTTGAACCCCTAGACATTTAGGCAGAGGGAACTGAACAGTACAGTATTTTTGTGATACTCTCATACCCCTAAAGGGGTCGTAGAGTAATAATAATAAATAAATAATAAATAAATAATAAATAAAAATAGAAGTAACAATACACCTAAGGTATTGCCATGGGCACTATAGGTGCTTATTTAGGTTTTTTCTTCACCGAAAAAATAACTGGCAGACTATAAATACATTTTTAATGGAGTAAATGGGTGCCTTTTATGAATGGGTGACTGAGTGAATGAGTGTGTTGAGGTCATGAATCAGTTAATGAGCGTGACGCTTTTGTGAACGAGTGACTTTGAGTGTACGAGGGTGCCTTTGTCATGGATTTGTGGATGCGTGTGTCCCTTTTATGAATGAGTGTGTCCTTTCCATACAATTCTAGTTCCATGGCAAGGTACATTGCATCTATTTGCCATTCCACTGAAATCTGCTTTGCAGGTATGAAATAAGCCAATTACGTTGCCATCTGCCCAGGTTTTGTTCTTAAAAGTACACTGTTAGTTCAAGGTACTAGTTACAAGATAAAGCTTTTGTTGTCAACTTGCTATACTCTCTCAGCAGTTTAATTTCTTATCAGATACCTTTGCTAAACAACTTATGCCGAATAGGGAAACGTTTCCTATTTGATCAAATCTGTCGGGTCTTTCCAGTGCTCCTGCCTAATTTATTGTATTATATATCCATTTATATGGTAAAGGTCTGTATATTTCATTGAGGATATTATATTTACTTTGCAGCTGTGGCACAAATGGCTTTTAACTAAGGCTCTCAACTTATGCATGCACATTCCTTCGGTGCTATATAACCCATTTAAGCGGATATAACCCATTTGAGCGGAATCTTCAAAGGCTTTGTGTTGTCCTAGCGAGTGATACTTTTCTTATTATGATGCTTTGATACAACGCTTTGCTTTTTCATACATTTTGGAAAGACTTTCAAAACATTTGTGATTTAAAAAATAGTTTAAATACGATAATGGCACATTTGACCATTTCTAATTACCATTGCAATCTTAGAATAGAGTTTGTTTGTTTAAACTGATTACACTGTATGTGTGTTTTAAACAAATTAGATTGGTGCAGGAGGTTTTATTTCATGCTTGAATTCAAATTGTTGTCCTAGCGAACGCAAATATTTTAATGAGGAACTATCCCTGCCATTGTCACAGTTTGAAATTGCAATTTAAACACAAACAACATTTGGGGACATCAATTTAAGGATTGCTACGTATCTCTCTGTTTTTTTACAGCATCCTCTTACAAATGTTCCCGTTATTTCCAAGAATGCAATTAACGTAAACATCTAGTATTTTAGAACGCCTGACCTGGATTCTCTATAATTCGATAAATTATGTGTATAAAATGACTGTTTATTTCTTGATGAGGTTGTAAATGCCCTAAAAAACCTTCCTCTGAAGGACATTACATTTTCTTTCTGAGCAATTAAGTGTCGTCAACAGTGTATTTCTCCGTTTTAAATAAATGGCTTTCTGAACCTACAGGGATGATTGCAGACAATGCGGTCTTTCATATGTCAAGATGTCAATGTATCACTGGAGAGATCATACTGTATCTGTCTCTAAATACAGCACAGTACAACAAATTATTTATAAAAACACATTGTTTTCTTGTGTATTTAATATAACCCTTCAGACGAGACTCAATGATTTATTTGTAAAAGCTTAGAAGTCGATTAACGTCTCTCCAGGCATTTAATTAGTTTTTTGTCAACACAATCAAAATTGTGTTAGCATGTTCAGAATGTTGTTAACTGCTTTGCCAAGCATAACAACAAAGTCATGATTTTTTCTCACAGTAATCAAAATAGCATTTTTTTCCGGAGGGAGGGGGGGGGGGTTGCAACACACATTACTACCGGACACATTGAATTCGTGTTTTAATCTTCATTGATGTATTTTTATTATCAGCATAAGGAAACACTGCACAGAGAAATCAATCTTTTTTCTCCTGACAGCCTCCACTCTCCGCCTCCCTCTCCCCTACTTCACGTTAAGTAGCCGCTCTTGTTTTGAGGGGCGATATCTAGTAAGCTCCCATCTGTTGTGCGTATATCACAAGGTGTTTTTCTAATTACCTGGTGACTGGGGCTATATAAATGATGCTTTCATCACGGCTCCGAGCTGGCAGTGGTCCCAGCCGCCCTGCGTCGTCTTCCGCTAATCAATTAACACCTTGTCTAAGTCCGTGCTGCCAGATCCGTAGCCCGCGTTTTAATAACCGTCGCTGGTGAGGCGACGCCCGCCATCCAAACACCAAGCCCGGCGTCCTTTTCTGCCTGACCCGCTCTGTCTGCCTGATGCATGACACCCCAGGGAAGAGACAAACGCCGCCTATAGCAAGCCAAGTAAAACGTCTAATAATCGCTACGTAATAATGTGATTAATTATCCTCCTCCTCTCGTTCGAGTGAGACTGTCAGTCCCTAAGGATTGGCAGTCACACTCACTGTCCTCCACTATAAGGGACGTTCACAAACTCCTAATCGAGCACATTAGTGTGTTGTTGGCCAAAGTGCCACGGAACACTGCTTAGAAATACATTTGCACAAATAGGCTGGACACACCTACATTTTAAATTTAGGGTGAACTTCTGCTTAACAAACTCTAACTAAAGTGGTTCCATTCGTCACCGCTGACATCATACTTTGACCCCGGTGAGGGATGATTCATAATAATAAAAAGGTTCTGTTCTATATATTCTATATCTATGAATGACTGTGTGTGTAATGGTTTAGTTGTTGGCTCTGTTGTTATGCTGACAAGCGTTGAACTCTATAGAAAGAGACGACAGTTTAAGGTTATAATATGCTTTCTTTTCCCTATGATTGTAAAAAAACGAAATATGAATCCAGAAGAAACTCCTTTTCAGAATAGTTTCATCTTCATAACAACAATAACAAAAGAAATATCACTGACAACACTTAATTACCACTCAACTCTTTTTACGATGGCAATATATACCAAAGCCAGCCGTGTTGCAAACCGAAGCACTTTGTCAAAACCCCGACGTATTGACTAAGTCCGACGCGTTCCTCTGCAGTGGCAAACAACTCTCAATCCTGTCCCATCCTGGGGCACTAAGCAGTTATGAAGCGAGTCGATACCTGGCAGAAGTATTCCCAGGGAGTCCTAAAGAGGAGCAGGTGCTCAGCTACCTGCCACTTCTGATATTATCCTCTGAGGTTTCGCTCGGGAAGACCGGAGTTATTCCTCCATGGATACTCCCGTAGTGAATATTCTCCCCCACTCTTCTTCCCCAATTATTGTCAGAATTTGTATTAAGGCGTTTTTCTTTTTTTGTTCTAGCAGTGAAGACCTAAAGGTTACTTTACAGTCATGGCCTGAAAGCCTTTGTGATGAATGCTGTTGTATGGCGACTGCCAGTGCACTCTGACCTATAAATACTCCTGGTGACCCTTAACCCTTTTTGATAGAATGCTGTTGTATGGCAACTGTCAGTGCACTCTAACCTATAAATACTACTGGTGACCCTTAACCCTTTGTGATAGAATGCTGTTGTATAGTGACTGACACTGCTGCACTCTGACCTATAAATACTCCTGGTGACCCTTAACCCTTTGTGATAGAATGCTGTTGTATGGCGACTGTTAGTGCACTCTGACCTATAAACACTCCTGGTGACCTTTAACCCTTTGTGATAGAATGCTGTTGTATGGCAACTGTCAGTGCACTCTGACCTATAAATACTCCTGGTGACCCTTAACCCTTTGTGATAGAATGCTGCTGTATGGTGACTGACACTGCTGCACTCTGACCTATAAATACTCCTGGTGACCTTTAACCCTTTATGATAGAATGCTGTTGTATGGCGACTGACAGTGTACTCTGACTTAATACATACTCCTGAATGGGAACTAGAATAAGCCTTAAAAATTAGGCTGGTTCTTATACTATTATAGAGTATTGATAAAATACAGCTGAATCAATATGGTGAGAGCTCCAATGTTTGAAATAAATTCATAGTTAAATATTTTACAATATCAATGTGTTGGTAATGTGGTCGAAATGCAGCACACCTTAAACTAACTCACAAATACAATACACCTGTGAGTGCCCTCTATACATTATACAGACTTGTCTTTGCAGTATACATACTTGTGTATCTGCAGTATACAGACTTGTGTATGCAGTATACATACTTGTCTTTGCAGTATACATACTTGTGTATGCAATATACAGATTTGTGTATGCAGTATACATACTTGTCTATGCCAGTGTTTTTCAACCTTTTTTGAGCCACGGCACATTTTTTACATTGAACAAATCTTGCGGCACACCACAAACCAAAAATGTTACAAAACGACACTCTGTAGCTTAATACAGTTTGTGTAATCACAATATAGATTAAACTCACTCAGTGTGAAACCTGGGCCTGTTTAGATGAACACAAAGCCGATATCCTAACAGGAATTGAAGAAAGACACACACGAAGCTCTTCTTCAACAGCTCTCAGTCTCTCTCTGTTTTTAGTTTTTATAGCAGTGAGGCTTGAAAAGCTCAGCTCACACAGATATGTTGTGGAAAATGGGAGCAATATCAAAACAGCTTTGTTGGCCAGAATGGGGAACTCCTTGGCAGCAATCAACCAAAAACTGTCCAAAGGAAGATCAGCAAATTTTAGCTTTAAACCACGATCTTGTTTCCGTCCAGTTAGTTCCTCCTGCTCCTGTAAAGTCATGTCCTTTCTAACAACTGATGCTGAGATGTATGGGTCCCTAACCCAGTCAAGGCATTCAGTGGAGGCTGAAGAGAAATAAAATGACAACTTCTCTTCCAGAGTTTTCAAATGTTTACCTATTACCTCGCACAGTGCAGCAGTGTGATCTTGCCGTTTCTTTGTGAGTGGGAACATCTCAAGGTTGGCACTTTGCACATGTTGTTGCCAGAGGTGCACCTTTGAACGGAATCCATTTATTTTATCTGTGCTTGTAAGCAGGTTTTCATTTCGGCCTTGCATCCGTGTGTTCAGTTCATTCAGATGATGAAATATATCTGCCAAGTATGCCAGCTTTGCACACCACTCATCACTTACAAACAGATTTGAGTAATAGGATCAGTAATCACCTGGGTCAGAATCTTGTCCAGGGCCCAGTTTGGAGTTTGCATTTTTCCTTTTTAAAAACTTCTCCATCACTGTCACCACGACCTGCCGCATGCGTCCCTAATTCTCTTGTCATCGCGCGACATTGTGCATCTCCATACACACCAGACATTTGGAGCTGGGCGTGGTTTTTCTCCGCTGGCCGGGGTGCCCGCCCACACAGCGCTACAATGCGTGTACATTTCGTGGCGCAATGCTTATCTCCGCTGGCACAGGGCGAGAGGCGGGGTACACCCTGGACAGGGCCAGTGCCCATATAGGGACAGACAACACACAGCAATTTAGAGTCACCAATACAACACATTTCGTGGCGCTGTGAGTTGCTAAAATATGTCCATCAAAAAATATTTCTTCCAGCGAATATCTTCGTTACTACAATATTGAGCATGCAAAGTAATTTTGTGTATATATGTGAGATTTTGTTGAGCAAATCCCACGAACGCTGACACTTCCTGGTGGCGGACTGAAGTTGCGCGTCGCGCCGACTCTGTCGCGCAACAGGTCTGTGGCGGCTTTCAGCGACATGTTGCCTCATGCCATTGACTTTGTATGTAATTTTGTCGTGCTACAAATAAAAGTCGCTTTTGGTGTGTACACAGCTGGAACGAGGCAATTGCCCGCCGGCGGCTTCCTGGTTAATAAATGCGTGCATTTTTCTGCAACTTCTGCAGCGATTTCTTGCCTCTGAAACACTTCAAAACTAGACGGGGACCTCACGGATGAGTCTTGGGGTCAGGTTGAGTTGAAAGACGTAAAGATTTTTTGGCACAGACACTCGACAATGGCATATTATTTGCAGATAATAATAAATATTTTATTAATAAATATTAATAAAAAATGTTTTAAGACTAAGTGAAATTGGATAATTTCTCACGGCACACCTGACGATCTCTCACGGCACACTAGTGTGCCGCGGCACCGTGGTTGAAAATCACTGGTCTATGCAGTATATAGACTTGTCTATGCAGTATACATACTTGTGTATGCAGTATACATACTTGCATCTCACATCATCATCCTACATCTCACAGACTTCATACAGTTTTTTTCGGTTTATGCTTATATAGAGTAGTCTCCTACAGCATGCATTTTGCTGACAAACTAGATTTTATATTTCCATCAAGAGACGGGCATAGCAATACTTTTCCAGACCATGAATTTGAGAGTAGAGTACTTACGTATTGGTGAGTCCCCCCTTACTCGTTAGATAAGTATTCAATCCGCATTGTTCTCACTTCCTAAATCTGCCTATTTGGCATATTTGAAAAGTGCATAGCCTATTCAACTCTTCAGCAGGGATTTGTGGCTGTTTTTTTGTTGTCCTAAGCTTCAAGAAGCACTAGAGGAATCTATCTCCATTAGAAAATAAGATTAAAAGGCAGGGTTGTTAAGGGGTCTCTCAGTACAAGCTACATATACAAGCTTTCTCTAGTGAGCTCAAACACTGCCATTTATTTTTCCATTTCCCATATGTGTTGTGATAAATCCTGTTTATGTTGCCTGCACGAGAGGGTTTTAAATTATGCTCAAACTCGAAAACTATAACTCTTTGATGGATTAAATCGGTGTTCTAAAATGGTCAAAATGACAAAATAATGGTATTCTAAAACAAAACATCCTACCGAGCTATTAAAGTACACTTATTGATGGAGAGCAACTCCTATCCAAGTACAACTGTATATGGTTATTTAGTTTGGTCTGTGATAGAAGCATTGGTTACCAAACATTATATTTTATTCAAACGGAGTCTACATAATTGTTGAGACGTTCTCCCCTGGACGCTTCTCAGAGAAGACAAACCTTCCCTGGTCATTATTTCCTTAGATTGTGTGAATGGGTCCGTACATCCCAGCATCCCTTACCCACGTCTGTTCCCTCCGCCCAGCCGTCTCCGCGTGCGCTTCACCGAGCTAGAGGGCTGTCGATAAATTCATTCCACTCGTCTGTCTCTTCACATTTACACAAACTCCCATCGATTGCACAGGCCCCCGCTTATTCAAGGGGTCTCTGCCACAGATGAGTTAGGAGATTCAATGTACCGTGCTCTTTACGTTACAGGTGATAAATCAGTTGTCACAGTGCAAACCACCTCCTAGCCAAGCGACAAAATCAATAGCAATGTATCCAGGGGTCGGCCAGAGCCAAAGTGCTTCTTTTAGGTTCCTTCGGGGAGCCTTGCTAACCAACAGCCTAACGACTCGGCTGCTTTTGGAATTTTTGATAAGAGTTCCAGGGTTGGTTCCAAGAATCTTCAGTGAAGCTGGACGGTGATGGAATGAAGTATAAGTGAGAGCGCGTGGGCTAGCTTGGTGTTAGCGATGGAATAGCTCACTCAAGTCATATTTAGATGGGAACGTTAGGCCGTGGTAGCGCATCACAACTGTTGTCCTGGGAAGTGCATTTGCCGCAAAGTGTGCACACACACATTGAGGCAACACTTCACACAGTTCAGACAGCAGTCCGTTGGATTTTTGAATATTGCTGGTGTCATGGAATGGAGGTAGCTGTAGGTTGCCTGTCAGGAAATGTTTCTAATTTCGTCGCTGTTGTCCATGCAAATCAATCCCTGGCTGTTTGATGGCCGTTGATTTCCCGATAGAGCGTGGGTGCGCCGTGGTGATCGTGCGGCACACATGAGCGTGGAGGAGTGGATGGTTGGGCTCGAGACTGTTGACAACACACGCGCTCTGTGAAATATTTACATGCTGAAATATTTACATGCTGAATAAACTATGACACGAGCTAGCAAAACTTGGCACGTTGTATGAAACATTTGTCAGCTGATATGTAGTATTGCAGAAACGAGTGCTACTAGTTCAAATACGCTTCAGGCTCCCTTTGAGCTTAGCCAACATCCTGGAGATTGATTGATGAAAACGATAACGAGATCGATACATTTTTGGAGACTCTAACACTGGTAAATAAATAAACATGGCGTTGCTAATGCATTATCGCCCGAAGGCAGGCTGCTCCTCTTCCATCTCTGAAGGCATGGGTATCTTTTCATGAACCAACCCATCAAAGTGTTCTTTGAAGGAATGTCTGCTAACCGAAACCATCATCTGAATATGGCTTCACGGTCTCCTGATGAAATTGCTTCGGGTAGCACATAGAGGCTTTGTAGGTGGAAGGGACAGGTGTGGACAACATGCACAGGTTTGACATGCCTTTAGTGAATTTACCAGGGTACTGTGTGTGTACCATAATGCATTTGAGTTGGAAGCAAGCGTATAGTCCAACTCGACTTCACACTGTAATATTTGCGATGTGCGGTTGTGACCATAGCTCAAACAAATTGTGTGTTGCTAACATGGTGTTGTTGCTGCTGTTGTTGTTTTAGAATAATCTAATCATAATGTTAAAATGATTTTATGTGTTACGGTGTTCTGACATTTTATTCATAATGCTTTTCCATTTATTTTGCTCTGAAATACAAAAAAATAAGATGGTTTGTCTTAATTGTCTTGTCCTAGAAGAGAGGTGTGAATGTTTGCTCAAATTTCAAACACTTCACCTCAAGTCCATGACGGAACCTGCTCTCCTCTCTCTGTCTCCTCTCCCGTTGTGTTCCAGTCATTTAACCATTGCCCGCCTCTCTCCGTTTCCTCTTCGTTGCATTTCAGTCTTTAACCATTCCCTGCCTCTCTTCGTGGCATTTCAGTCTTTAACCATTCCCTGCCTCTCTTCGTTGCATTTCAGTCTTTAACCATTCCCTGCCTCTCTTCGTGGCATTTCAGTCTTTAACCATTCCCTGCCTCTCTTCGTTGCATTTCAGTCTTTAACCATTCCCTGCCTCTCTTCGTTGCATTTCAGTCTTTAACCATACCCTGCCTCTCTTTGTTGCATTTCAGTCTTTGAACTGT
Source organism: Galaxias olidus (assembly GCA_026901105.3). Classification (NCBI taxonomy): domain Eukaryota; kingdom Metazoa; phylum Chordata; class Actinopteri; order Galaxiiformes; family Galaxiidae; genus Galaxias; species Galaxias olidus. The sequence goes on along the minus strand of JAPMUY010007640.1, from coordinate 75,438 downwards.
TCCCTGTCTCTCTCTGTCTCCGTTGTATTTCAGTATTTTAATCTTTCGCTGCCTCTCTCCGTTGTATTTCAGCCATTGAACTGTTCCCTGCCTCTCTTCTTTGTATTTCAGCGTTTTAACTGTTCCCTGCCTCTCTGCCGTTGTATTCCCGTCATTTAACCATTCCCCTTCCTCTCTCTCCCTCTTCGTCTTCTTCAGTGTCCTCCAGGCCTGAGTCCGATGAAGGACGGCACCGGCTGCTACGACCACCACATCGGCATCGACTGTTCGGACGGCTTTAACGGAGGCTGTGAACAGCTGTGCCTCCAGCAGCTCGCTCCCCTGGAGGATGACCCCACGCTGTACAACATACAGATGTTCTGCGGGTAAGAAACAAAACAACAACAGCACCGTAGAAGAATAAATAGGGAAATGCATGATTTAAAAAAATATTATATTTGTAATGTGGTTCAACGGTTTGTTGTCAAGTGGATATACAAATCTACATATGTTTGTGTGTCTAAGTAAACATTAGCCAAACAGCAGGTTTCAGCACAACATCATATGTTTTCTGGCAGAGCATACTCCTCTGAGAGTTTACACAAAACAAAAACATGTTTTGAATGAATTGTGAATGTGAAGAGCAAGTGGAAAAAACTCTCCCACACAAAAACAACATTAGTAGACACATTACCCATTTCTGTTTCTTACTTTCTTTAAAATGTTAAACCAAAACTGTATTTAGAAATTACCCGCCATCTTCAGGTGGTAAATATAGGCTTCATTACATGTCACCTGAGACAGGGATATTTGACAGACTCTGTGTGCATTAGAGTCAGCACTGGAGGTACAGGATGTCAGAACGCTCACCTGTGACAGCTTCCTGTTCCAACTGTGTCATCAGGAAGAAAGCCTCTCACTCTCACTGTGTCATTCCTGCCACCCTTTTTTTTTTCTCTCTCTACTTATTTTCTCTCATCTCTTACCTGCCTTTGATTCGTGATGGAGAGCACACTAGACACGGGATGTCGTAACTTTAAAAAAATGTCAGAAATATAAAAAAAGAGTCTTGAAAGTAGACACGCTGTTTGTTGAATTATTCCCCTTCTTTGAAAAAGAACAAAAAAAACAATGTAAAATGAAACGGACGTTTTGTTTTAGTTCAATCAAATTAGGAGGGAAGGTTTGGTCTTACACAGAACCATCACGGGACTTCCTTGCGGTAGCTACACATCTTTGTGACTCGCTAACACATGGATTCCCAATTTGCCAGTGAACCCTATACCGATTCGTTTAACCAGATCAATAGAACTGACGTCTCAGCCCTGTGAGGTGTAACACCAGGGGATAGTCCTACACGTCATACACCCGGCTTCTATGTAGAGCCTTGGGAACTTCCAACCACACATTTAGATGTGTTTTCCCCTTTGGTCTGTTTCAAACAAACTTCTACATAAATGAACTCATTCGCTGCGCGTTTGCGTTGGAAAAAGAATGGTGCAATTTCTAATCATTCAAAAGCAACATGAAAAATGTATAATCATTTACTAGAGGTCCCCGGTCCTTTTAACGTAAAGCAGATATAGCAACATGTGAGGAAAGTCAGTGTAAATAAATCATTAAAGGACCTAGCATTCTGATCCTAACCGACAAAAATACGATATTATTCATGCCAGTTTTGAAATCATGTGATATGCACAAGTGTGATGAAGAGTATGCGAGAGTGGGTGTGGGTGGGTGTGTGTCTTCATCAAAAGGATCAGCTAAACATCAAAATCCTGAACAAAAAAAGAACAAACACCTAGTATTATCCCCGTCTGATCCTCCTAGGTGTATCGAGGACTACAAGCGAGGGTGTGGGTGGGTGTGTGTCTTCATCAAAAGGATCAGCTAAACATCAAAATCCTGAACAAAAAAAGAACAAACACCTAGTATTATCCCCGTCTGATCCTCCTAGGTGTATCGAGGACTACAAGCGAGGCCAAGATGGCCGTTCCTGCCAGCCCCTGTCCGAGTCGTGCACGGAGGGTTTGGACTGCAGCGAGACGGCTGACGTACCAGCCAATCAGACGGTGTTTGGAGATCTTTTCTACGGCTACAACAACCACACCAAGGAGATCTCCTCCAGCCAGATCCTCAAGGCCACCTTTAGGTGGGGGTAGTCGACCGACACGGTGCTCACGTACACGTTACACACACACACACGCACACACACATTCGCACACGCAGACACACACACTCACACACACACAGACACATCGCACACGCACACACACAGACAAACACACACATACACACACACACACACAGACACATCGCACACGCACACACACACTCACACACACACACACACACACACACTCACGCACACACAGACACATCACACACACCGACACATCTCACACTATACATCACACACACAGACGGAAATCTTTTTTTTGTACATCCCAAGAATGGAGGGAAGTACACATAATTAATAGTGTTTGCTTGTTCTCAATCAAATTCCAGTAATATCTTTGCTGATATGGAAGATTATTATTTAAACGATTTATTGTTGGTTTTACTTCAGCAAATACTTTGAAATTTCAATTTGAAATCCCCAAAAGTGGAGCGCCTCAGATATATTACACATTCAGGAACTGAAGAGAAGCCATCTCTTTAAAGATGTTTATGGATGCTATCAGGTTGACCGAAAGCTTTGAAGGCTGTTTAATTAACTCCGTCTATTCACTCCCATCCCTTTCCGAGTCAGGAAGCCAGAAGGTCAGGAAAATCATCTGCAGACCCCACAATTTAATTTGTCCCCGCACATGTTCTCTGCTGCCGGAGGCATTTCATCCACTTAGACCGTATCACAGGAGGGGCCTGACGAAGAAGGAGGAGGAGGAGGAGGAGGAGGAGGAGGGGGGAAGCAAAACGAGAGGAAGAAGTTAATATCATCAAGGAACTAAATCTCAAATGCTCTGATCTCATTTGGAAACAGAAAGCTGCTCGAGAGAACGAGCGAGAAAGGGAGGAGGAGGAGGAGGAGGAGGAGTGTGTGGGGGGGGGGGGGGGGGCGGGTTCGAGGGCTTGAGGTAGACTTCATGAAAATAAATAATAAAAAACACACAAACGCTCCTGTGCCGAGCGGGAGAGGCTTTTGGGGCGGCTTTTGGCTGATGGTTAACGCTAGCCTCTAATGAAGGGAGATGGAGGGAAACGAATGAGAAGTGACCAGGAGGCGGTAGTGGCATAATGGGATCTAATTGGAGCTGATGAAACTCGGAATGCAAAACGAGTAAAAAAATAGGGGAAGTAAAGTAGGGGGGCGCACCCGTTCGCCACCATGGGGATTGCTAAAGGGTGCTTGGTGTCGCTGCTTCAACGAGACAATTGATTTCACAACCGAAAGGGAACAGTCGAAACTATTCAGCAGAGGGAGAGGAAAAAAACAAAAATTTATATAAACGTGTCACCACTGATGCAGAGGTAGAAATAATGAATGGGCTTACTTACTGGAAGAATCACTTTTAGAATTCGTTTTGTGCAGAAATTAGTCACATTTTCATCTAATATCAACAGATATGCAGGGTATTAGATCCCCATGTTCTCTCAGATTCATGCTTGTGTAATGCCGATCAAATCAGCCTGTAGTGGTGTATCCCACGTGTTTTTAGTTAGACAGGCCTTAAGTGGCCTAAGCAGGAGCAGGAAGCAGAATGTGTTGGACTGTGTAGAAGGGCTGTGTATTGGCAAGAGTCTGGCGATACCATGCGCATCACGATACATGGATTACGATTCAATATATCGCGATATATTGCAATACTGAAAGCTGGACGATATATTGCGATTTTTCTTGTAAAAGGAAAAAGAACATTTAATCTAAGTAAAAAAAAACTGTGGGATCTGCATTACTCCTAGATATCCAACATCTTAGCTCAACGTTTTGTGCAATCTGAGCAAAGGAATTAACATGCTCCTATAACAAAAATAAATAAATAAATAAATGTATATATACAGTATATATATACAGTATATATATAGTTTTAATGTTTAAAAAAAAATTGATACCTGTTTTTTCAGAATCGATACAGTATCGCTAAATATGGCCATACTCAAGTGAATCGATTTTTTCTTACACCCCTACTGTGTAGCTGGCTTTTTCCTCTCAGTCCCTGAAGAGGGAAGCCACCTCAATGTGTTCAATGGCTGGTTTACATAACGACACACTGTCAGAGATGTCATCTAAATATTTTCCTGGAAAAAAAGAGGGGGAGGGAGTGGCATGGGATGGAGAGGAGAGGAGAGGAGAGGAGAGGAGGGGAGGGGGGGAAGGAGAGCAGAGGAGAGGAGAGGAGTAGAGGAGAGGAGAGGAGAGGAGAGGAGAGGAGAGGAGAGGAGAGGAGAGGAGGGGAGGGGGGGGGAGGAGAGTAGAGGAGAGGAGAGGAGAGGAGAGGAGAAGAGGGGAGAAGAGGAGAGGAGAGGAGAGGAGAGGAGAGAAAAAACCTTGATTATTCTATTTCATACTCACACACCAGCCCACAGCTCAAGAATATCCCTGGCTCCTCTTGAAAAACCCTCACCCCCTAGCCCGACTAGCACCACTAAGCATCTTTCTCTATCTTTGACAGGAAAACTTAGGACACACACATTAAGTCCTTATGTGTTTTTAATTCACTCAGACCTTCAGCGTACGCGTGCACAGGTGTTGGGTGGGTGGTCCGTTAAGTTAGACAAGAGGGTCCTGATTTGGTTGTAGAGTGCAGATATCACACATACTCAAGTCTAGAGTCCTTACATGCTGATTCACTTCGTTACTTTAATTATTTCAGACCATCACATAAACACTCTCTCCAAGTCAAATTTACTGTTCGTCTTTTATTTATCGAAAAAAAGAAAAGAAAAAAACAAACCCTACCGTCATGGCCTCCCAACTGGCTTATGTTTTTAATTTCTTTCTTTCTTTCTTTCTTTCTTTCTTTCTTTCTTTCTTTCTTTCTTTCTTTCTTTCTTTCTTTCTGTCTCTCTTTCTTTCTTTCTTTCTTTCTCTTTCTTTTTTTCATTCTTTCCGTCTTTCTTTCTTTCTTTCTTTCTTTCTTTCTTTCTTTCTGTCTCTCTTAGTTCTTCTTGCCTTGTATCCCTGCTGAAGCAAAGTAAAGCTAAATGAAAGAGAAACAGTGTGTGCTGGTACCCACAGGCTGTTGACAAAGCGTGCTAGCTGGACCGGGTTTAGGCCGGAGCTGGAGCGGTGTCCTCACAGCTGGGTCACGGTCGGCTGCATCGGCTACACGCTTCCTCTGATCCAGTCCACACAGGGACCTCCAGGCCATGCTTTCATTCTCACCCGCTCTCTGAACACTTTATGGGGTTTTTGTTTTTTCACCTTTTAAAATAAAATAAAAAAGGAGGAAAGATGAATGTGACATTCCCCGTGCTTGCAGTGTGACCACACTGAGGATGACACTTCTTTCACCTGTCGTGGTTCTCCAGCACAGCCACAAAGAAACCATCTCGTGAATATTATTTCAAAGTATTATTTAATTCTTTTTTTCTTCTTGATGTGAGGTCAATTGAAGACGTCACATGGTCTCCACTGCCCCCATGTGATGCGGTGAAGGCTGAACTCAGGAGGATTCACTATCAGGAAACTATATGAAAGGGGATATTGTATGATTACGTCTCTGGAGTCTCTGTGAGTGTGAGATGGAGGGGAGATGAGATAGGATCTCTCTCTGCTTTTCTTTTGTTGCCCTGGTGATGGAACGTCCCACGGGCAGCCTCTCGCCCTCTCTGTTGGAGGCAGTGAACTCTATTAGAATACCCAGTTTCAAAAGCCAACTGCCTCTCCTTCCTCTCCTGCTCATTGGGCTTCTAGTTCATCATCATCTCTTCCTCTGTCTTTCTCTCTCTTTCTCTCTCTCTCTCTCTCTGTCTCTCTCTCTCTCACTATCTCTCTCTCTGTCTCTCTTTCGCTCTCCCTCTCTCTTTCTCTCTCTGTCTTCCTCGCTGTCTTATTTTCCTTTTGCCCCCCCCCCACACACACACACACACACACACACACACACACACACACACACACACACACATACACACACACACACACACACACACACACACACACTTATGCCTTTCTCGCTCTTTCCCTCCTGCCACCAAACATGCTGGAAGCAGGTTTTAATGAATATTTTAGTGGCCTTTGTTCTCATTATGGCTGGTTTGGATCACGATTGGCGGGCCGCCTCCCCAAACTGCCGGCCCGTCTCCCGACTCCCCCTCCTGCAGGAGCTCCTTTATCTACCTGCTTAATTAAAACCGGGAACGTTCTCTGTCTGAGGAGAATTGATTCGTTTTTAGCACGGAGAGCCCAAGGCCGGCCCTAATATTGAAAGACGTAAATTTCCACCGCACACCTAGCTGTTACACCTAGTGGTAGAAAGGAGGGAAAGAGTGAGGAGAGTGAAGGAGTCATCAATCAGTTCTGCCATGAAATATAAGAAATATCGCCTCAAAGCTAGCGCAATTCTTTTTGCCCTTTAACCATTATACTTTGTTTTTTGCACTTCAAAACTTTGTTGTGAATGTGTTTTAATGAACCCCCGAGATTCAAAACATAGACTTTTTTAACAAGTTGTTTCAAGTGTTAGATACTTTTTTTTCTCCCCATCAGAGAACAAAGTAATTCAATGTGAACGTATGATGTTTACAATAAAACACTGTCTGTTCACACTGTGAGTAAGCGAGACTTTCTCATCATATTACCATTTAGTACGCTTTGACAAAACCGACAGTGAAAATCACTCATCGTTATTTTTCAAAGTGAAAGCAACAGATGTTCTAATCCATAATTTAGTATAAGGCTCCCTTAATTAACTGTGTCCTCTCTAGTTATGATTTCACAAATACAGGAAATGACATCTGGTTGTAACCAGGTTGACATGAGGCAAATCAATGACTTACTTCTTAAAGCCTTAATTTTCTTTCTCTGACAACAACCAATTAATCATTTTTTATTTATAATCCTCAAGCGTTATGGTGGATTTTTTTAAGATTTGGTTTCCTAATTTTCTCCTTTTCCCCCAACAAAGTTTGTTTTACATTGCCTGAAGCAATTATCAGGTTTTCATGAGAGACATTTTCATAACTGTAATTAGTGTTAAAGAGTGCTTTGCTGATTAGTTCCCCAAACCCTATGGCCATGCAGTGACCATGCAAATGAAATGGCTTTTAATGCCCATATCTTTCAGGAGTTTTGCCTGCTAGCAAAGGATTTTAGTTCGTTTTCCACACCGTGTCATTCCCAAAGGGAGCAATTTCCGCCCATTTAAACAGACATTCTTCACAACTCAATCAGGCGCGCCGACACCAAGCGACACCATGGAAACGACGCAGCTCATTTCTCACACAGACGTGATTGACAACACGTCTGCGGACATGAAAAGGTGTCTTGCGATTTTCATCTTCGCCTTTGGATGACGTCCAACTGATGCATGCCACAGACGGGATTTTTTTTGTTGTTTTTTTATTCTGTCTTTTGTTTCCTCAGATGCATATTTTATTTGTATTTTTTATTTTATTTTGTGTCTCTTGACCGCTTTCAAGTCCAGTTAAAAGTGTTGTGGTCCAAACGTTCCCGTTCCATTGAAGCCTAAAATCCACGTTTACAATGAGTGATGGGGCGGAAAGAGAGAGAGAGAGAGAGAGAGAGAGAGAGAGAGAGAGAGAGAGGGTGAGAGAGAGAGAAAGAGAGAGAGAGAGAGAGAGAGAGAGAGAGTGAGAGAGAGTAAGAAGTAAGCTCCTCTACCCAAAGAGCACAAACTGAAGCATGAATAAATAATTGGCAGCTCCAAAACTGGAGATGAATCACACAAGGAGCCAAACGCTTTATGAAAAGAAGCGGCCATTCAATATGACTATCTATGACCTGTCTGTACATCTCATGTTTATTTCCTATGGGTGGCCCCTTTAATGATCTATCATATCACACTTATGATTGACAAGTGGCTATTTTCTACTCAGACTCTCTCCCTCTCTTGCTTCTCAAATTATCTCTCCCCCTCCCTCCCTCTATTCTCAAATTATCTCTCCCTCCCTCCCTCTTTCTCAAACTATCTCCCTCCCCCGGTTCTCAAATTATCTCTTTCTCGTCCTCCCTCGTTTCTCAGATTATCTCTCTCCCTCCCTCCCTCCCTCTACACCTTCCGCCATCCTCCTTTCATCCATCTGCTGTGTGTCCCTCTTATCTCCCTGTTGTTTTTTTCAATCCCTCTCACATTACCCCCCCCCCCCCCCCCCCGTCCCGTTTCTCTCCTTTACCTCTCTCTATCCATCTTGGCTTTGTATCCATCCCTCTATCCCTCCCAACCCTCCCTTTCTGCTCTAGCCCCCTCCACGAGGTGGCGTTGGACGAGAGATGAGAGAGGAGCGTCTCTAAACAGCCCTCTTTGTTTCTCTCGCGTCCCCACCCAGGCAGAAGAACTTTGCCCGGGGCATCGAGCAGCAGCTCGCGGACGGCATGGCGGTGGCCTCCGTGCCCACCGAGGTCCAGTGCCACGAGGAGCTGTCGGAGCCCATGCCCGACCCGGGGTACCTCAGAGGTAGTCTCACCCACTCACCTTCACGCTTCGGCACGCATGCTCTGATGTGGATGGACTTCATATAGGAACGGTTTTGATATATGTGTTTTATTTGTTTGTTTGTTATGTTTTATTTGTATTATTTCACACTTTGTTTATTTATTTAGCTTCATACAAATGTATAACTTTGCCCATACACACGATATAATATATATTATTGTTATTATTATTATTATTATTATTATTATTATTATTATAATTGATAATAATAATAATAATAATAATAACATTATTATTATTACTATTATTATTAGTAGTATTAGTATTATTATTATTTATGCCATTTGATATAGTACTTTTCTAGACACCCAAAGTGCTTAAATGGTGGATATGGTGTTACATACAGTATCAATTATGTGATCATACAAAAAGCACCCATGCAATAATACAGACACCTTAAGCAATACCATTTGAACGTTCAGCAGGAGTCTAGGGGCCGAGAGCAGATATGTAATTGGGGTTTGAAGGTGGACTCATTCCATCCGTGATGTTTTGTTGAATGGAGCCAGATATGCCTCCTGGGATATCAACGGTGAGCTATGAAGTCTTAAAGCCAACTTCCCCTCCTTCAATATCCGCTCGAGGCATGGCCAGATGTCTAATTTCCAAAGTGCCGTCTATTAAAGGTGCTATCTTTCCCTACCCTTTCCCTGCTGACCTGTAACAGCCGACTCCAGTTTGTAATAGCCCCCTCAGCAGGAAACCTTCTCTCGGTTTGGCTGTCCTTCCCTAATTGAACCTTGGTCCACGAGGAGAACCTATCTATCTCTGATCTCAGCCTGCTGGCGTGTACTAGCCAGATCAGCTGGAGAGTGTACTCTGTTCCTACTCTATTCCTGCATGCCTCCAAAGACCCAGCCCCCTGAGTAGGGCACTGATTGTTGGTCCAGTGGTATTATATTTTTTATTTAGAGGCTCAGCTGCAATAATTTCCTTTAAGCCAATACCACCTATGGGAATGGGCATGTGAACGTTATTAACAACTTGGAGGAGGTTGTATTTTGTTCTGCAAAGACATTCTCTTGGGAGAAAATGAAGAAGAAAGTTGAGAAGAAGCAAGTTGAGAAGAAGAAAGTTGCCTAAAATGTCAGTTTTTTTATTTTGTATTTTTGGCAATCTTTGTAATAACAAGCTGTTAGAGCTTTCCCAACTCCTATTGATATGTGCTCCTTTCTGTTGTTTTGTTGCGCCATTTTCGGACAATTTCAGGCCAAAATATGCCCCCCCTCCCCCTTTTTTCAGGCTTTCTCATTTTTTATTCTTGGAATTGTAACGTTTTTCCATCTGGACTCCAGTTGTGTGAAACTGTATGGTAGTAGACTGAACAGGTTAATGGTTGACATTGACGATATTTCCATTTAGTTTGGTTGACCTGGCCTGACCCAGCTGTGTAATGGCCAATGACCTATCCAGACATGATCTCAAGTGTTGACACACATCCAAGTAAGAGTATAATCAAACACAATGTGATGCCATCAACATGCTGTCAGGGAAAAAAGACTATTCCTCAAAGCCCATGTCATACTTTCTTCATTATTCACATGGCGATTTTCTAAAACCCAGTCCTTAGTTTACCTGCAATCTATCACACAGCCCCCACCCCCCCACCCCCACCCACCCCCCCAACTCACTAAAGATCAACCCTCACTCATACATAATAAATAATTGTTCAAATCTCCCAGTAAATTTATATTCAAGCGTCTCTCCCAGACTTCAATAAAAAACGCCCCCCCCCGCAAACCGAAATAGAGTACACCAGCTTGTTACTCGACCCAATCTGCCAACTCAATAATGGGCTGGGAAGGGAACGGAGCGGGCGTTAACAAAATCATTTTTCAGGGAGGGGGAACGGGGCCTGGTTTGGACAGTGCCCACGGCTGTCAGCATTAATTTGTCCTTGTGTTACAAAACACTGCCTTGCCGATGGCTCATCCAGAAAAGCACCAGCGGGATGAGCATTCAGGCGGTTTGGACAGAATACAGAGGGGGAGAGGGTCAAGGTGAGACACCCCCACCCCCCCCCCCTCCTCACAAAAAATTAAAAACAGCAACTAAAAGAAGAGAGGATTTTGACTACTCTTGGATGTAAGTGGGGTGTCAACAGGCCATCCTTCAGTGTTTCTCTCTCAGTCAGTCAGTAGGTAGTGCTGTGCAGGAGTGTGCCGGTCTCAAGGTCCTTTTTACTCGTACCAGGAATCCTCAGGACGCTCCTGACCCTGGCTTTTCAGAGGGAAACCTGAGACTTTTAATGTTCAAAATGGGACACTGGAACTGCCTTATTTCGGCTTTGAGCAAAACTCTCTCCGGTTCATTGTAAAGCTTTTGGAAATGTGTCAAAAAGAAGATTTCTTTTTGGGTTTTGACAGTGTATGCGAGAGTATTGTAGCGCAGAGGAGATGTATTATTTCTATAAAGGCTTCCTTTTAGCTCTGAGATAACCGTCACGGCGCTGCGGACACAGTCTGTATATTACAAGTCCAGATTAACTCACAGATTCTGATGGTTTTATTGTCTTGTCAACGTTGATGTCTTCACCCTCCCCCTCCCTCCCCCCTTCCCCAAACCAAACAATGCGGCAGGCTTCCGTCGGACCCCCGTCACCAAGGTTACGTCAAAGGCTGCAGGCCCCGTGTGCGGGCACGGAGAGCGGGGCGGCCCGAGCGGCTTATTGGAAAGCGGAGAGGATATGAAGAAAGAAAGGAAGTGTAATCTTAATGGATCTCCTCCCGCTGTCACGTACCAGAGCCTGGTGCTCCTCTGTGGAGCCTCTGTGGACCTTTTTATCCCCCCCCCCCCCCACTCCAAAACCACCCTCCTCCTCCTCCTCCACTGGCGAGCACCCCCTCCCCTCTTTACCCCTCCCACCGCCGCTCCTCCTCGCTACAATCAGGCGCGTCGCCGCTGTTTTTATGAACGCGTCGGAAGAATTGAGATGATATTTCAGAGGCGACCGGCGTGTTATTGAGCTCTGGCGTCCCCCCCCCCCCCACCCACTGTGAGCTCTGGCGCCCCCCCCCCCCCCCTCCCCCCCCCCCCGCCCCCAGACCCACTGTGAGCTCTGGCGCCCCCCGCCCCCAGACCCACTGTGAGCTCTGGCGTTCCGGCTCAATACCTGGCTCCTTAGTGACAGTGGCTAACAATAGGCTCTGTATAATGTGCTGGAGACTGTACATGAGTATGGGGCATATATGCCTGATGATGAAACTTAGTGTTAATAACTATAGCTTTATGCGGTATGATTATTTCCAGTGTCTCTCCTCTCGTTGTCGCCATCTAATTGGAATATTCTACTAGGTTAAAAGAAATTTCATAAAAGAAATATCATATCCTATGACGACTCACATACGTCTATATCCGCTCGGTTCTGTACCTGCATATCCAATTACTGTAATAAAATGGCAGAGTCAAACCAAGAGCGGTGGCCTGAATGCGTTCCTGGCCGTCCTCCATTTTGACATGTCTCCCTGAAGAACTTCAGGAAGCGAGGCTGCACCTGCTGTTAATTGCCAGCCCGGGTAATTGTCCGTGTGTGTGTGTGTGTATGTGTGTGTGTTTGTGTGTTTATGTGTGTGTGTGTGTGTGTGCATGTGTGTGCGTGTGTCTCTGTGAATGTCTATGTGAGTGGGTGTGTGTGTGTGTGTGTGTGTGTGAGTTTGGGTATATGTGATTTTGTGTATCTGTGTGTGTGTGTGTGTGTGTGTGTGTGTGTGTGTGTGTGTGTGTGTGTGAGTGTATATTTATATATATATCTGTGTGTGTGTGTGTGTGTGTGTGTGTGTGGGGAGTCGGCGGTGTCAGGGCAGAGACAGGCCGTGAGGAAGTGCTGGGCGCTCCGCCCTCCCCTGATGATTTGGGCAGCAGGTTGGTACCTTGGTCAGTGTATTTGTCACAGTGTCAGCACTCCTTTGCAGCCGCTCCCGAACCCTCCTAGGGCAAAGGCATTCATCTTCCTATTCATCTCCGAGGTTGGAAGTCATTCATCACAGGCCAGAGGGCTCCATCAATTATTCCAAAGGAGGGAAGGGAAGGAGGAGAGGCTTTTGAAAGGCAAATACATCTTGATTTAATTGGGAGGCAGGTATGCTTACTGCCACTAAGCAGATTCCCCAGTAGATGGAAAGAGAGGGGGAGGGAGAGAAAGAGAGAGCGAGAGAGAGAGGGGGTGGGGGAGAGCAGTAGAGAAATTGGAACGAGGGAGTGAAGAGGGAGTGAAAGAGAGAGGGAGAGAGAGAGAGAGGGAGAGCGAGAGAAAGAGAGAGGGAGTGAAAGAGAGAGGGAGAGAGAGAGAGGGAGAGCGAGTGAAAGAGAGAGGGAGTGAAAGAGAGAGGGAGAGAGAGAGAGAGAGAGGGAGAGCGAGAGAAAGAGAGAGCTATCCGTTCGGCTATTTCTTCAGGTGAAGACAGATGTGCGTTCACGGCATCAATTGTCTGGGGGTCGGAGGTCATGGGAGAGGCTTCAGCAGTCGCTGTCCTCACGGAACACTCTAATAATGGCAGGGTCTGTCTCAACCCAGTGCTCAGTGGTGACACTGTGTGTGTGTGTGTGTGTGTGTGTGTGGGTGTGTATGTGGTAGTGTATTGATATGGGTGTGTGTGTGTGTGTGTGTGTTTGTGTATATGTGTGTGTGTGTGTGTGTGTGTGTGTGTGTGTGTGTGTGTGTGTGTGTGTGTGTGTGTGTGTGTGTGTGTGTGTGTGTGTGTGTGTGTGTGTGTGGTGTGTGTGTGTGTGTGTGTTAGTATGTGTGTTTGTATCGTTGTGTGTGTGTATCAGTGTTGGTGTGATTGTTAGTCTGTGTGTGTGTGTGTGTGTGTGTGTGTGTGTGTGTGTGTATCGAAGAGTGCGTGTCAGTGTGTGTTTGTGTGAGTGTCACCGTCAGAAAAGTGTCCTTTCAGAGACATATATATATAGTATAATTGGAATGGCCACAGGTGAAATAGTCTGCTGTGTCAATCATTGCCAGCTCTGCAATGGATTACGCCATTGATCGTCATTCGAGTGTCTGCATTTACAAGCTGCGAAAAATGGCTGACACAAGAGGTTAGACTCAAAGGGCTTCGTTTCCCCAAGGTTTTGATACGTGTCGTGCCACAGGAGCTTATTTTCCTGGTGTCAAGCTGTGAAGCTAAGCTGGCGTCTGTCAGTCTGGGGAACCCTGATGAATCTAATCAAACCATACGGTGTTTCGAAACGCCTTTGTCGCTATCTGATTTGTATCGCATGAGTCATGCATGAGTCTACCTGACTAGATAAACGCCTTTGTCGCTCTCTGATTTGCATCGCAGCTCATGTATTTGTATATGAGTCATGCATGATACTACTTGACTAGATAAGGCTTGAGATTTTTTTTTTTTTTAATTTCTGAAGACAGATGATACCTTACTGCGTGGGTTGATAACGGCGTCTGAAAAATGGACGACGACCACAATCCATGACAGACACGGGATCAAAACGCGGCACTCGCAATATCTCTGTAAACAAGTTTAGCCTTTCGGTTATTGACAAGATTTGTCTTCCACACCACTGGTGATATCAATCTCCCTTTGTGGTTCAGTTTCCTGTCGTTGGTGTGCACAGAAGATTATGTTGGTGTGTGTGTGTGTGTGGTGTGTGTGTGTGTGTGTGTCTGTGTGTGTGTGTGTGTGTGTGTGTGTGTGTGTGTGTGTGTGTGTGTGTGAGTGAGTGCCTTCTCTTCAGTCAGGAATAAAATGTTCTATCATTCGGCATTAAGAAAAAAAATATTATACACACAAACCAATCCTTTAAACCCGGACGCTAGATCATCTCTCACATAAGAATGGAGTGGCTCATATGTACTGTATAGGCGGATGAGTGAATACAGGAATGTAACCGAGCTGCAAACTAGTGCCGCCCGCTTCAATGTTTCTGAGAAGTTGTTTTAAGCACCTTAACAACAGCGAAGGATTTAACTTACTTCTCCGTCTGCATTTAACTTGACCTTTTATTTTTGAAATGTCACGCCGCAGAGCGAAATGTCAATCCCCAACAAACGAACCCACGCATCCATTATTAATTCTCCATTATTAATCTCGATTGCTATTTAGCCAAACTAATCACCGGGCCATTAATAGCCCTTTAGCGTTGAGGGATACTTGATTAGAATCTTCATTGATCACTTCAGCATTCAGCTTACGAGGGAGACGAGGGGTGGTTTTTTTGTTTTTTTCTTCGTTTTTTTTTTTCGTTTTTCTTTCTTTCTTGGGTATCAAGGTCGTTCCGTGTTGGGCTCAGCCCTTGGCAATAAATAGAAGTGATCCTGTCATATTTGTGTTAGTCATCCCTCCAGGGCCCGTGCGGTCCTCACGGAGTCGGCAGACGCCGCGCGACTCTCAATGTGTCGGCATGGAGATGGCACATAATCTATATTTTATTAGGCCTCCGCGTAATTGGTAGGAAGAAGGAAGGTCATGCCTTAAGGGGCTGTTTGTTTGCGTCTCGGCTCCCCTCACTCTCCTATCCGCCCCGTCGACGCCAGAAAAAGGGGGTGCTAGCTGGGGAATAAGGGAGCATGGTGAGGGGGTGTTTTATCTCGGGAGTTATTATAAGGTGTTGGGGATGCTGCTGGTTTTTTGCTGTTGTTGAAATGATTCGTCAAGTATTGAGCAATCACGTTGAATTAGGGGAGGGGACATGGTATGAGGAGAAGGGCAATGACTTTCACTTTGATAATACAAATCACTAAGAATAGATATGCCTTTTAAATACTTTTGTGTGTGTATAAAAATAGCTAATTTGTATTATGAAGTCTTAGATAGTCCTTTATTAAGTCTTCTGATTGCACTGATACTTGTAATTGTTCCTCTCTTTTTTGTTTGGTTTGAAGAACATCTAGGGCGTTCTCACTGCATCATTTACTACATTGGATCTGACCTCCCCATTCGTCTTGCCTTTTTCCTCTCTCGTTCTCTCCTTCTCTTTTCTCTCCCTCGGTTCTAACGATCTCTGGCCATCTTTTACCTGTCTCCCTCTACCTCCTTCTCTCTTCGTCTCTTCCTCTCTCTCTCTCTCTCTCTCTCTCTCTTTCCAGCCCTCCTCAATCTCTCTCTGTCTCTCCAGAGTGCAGAGGATTGTTAGAGCTGACAAAGTAGCTTTTCTTCCTCTGCCCTGTTTCGCTGCGTTATCCGGTCACACCTCAGTGGGGGCCTTCTGTGACCTGTAGTCTTTGCCTGCGTTTTAGCCGCACTTCCCTACTGGGGAGAGGTCGCGACCCTAAACCACTTCCTGTCCGTTCACTTATCTAACCTGGCGGTATTGTGCTGAGAGAATGGGGCTTGGTCTTCCTGGGTCCTGCTCTCCCGCCCAGTGTTAAGTCCATTGTTACACGTTTCCAAAGCTAGCATACTGTATATTCTCTACAGTACAGGATTACCTTTGTCCATGACACACAAGAGCAAAGAGGATTAGAAATTAAGTATTAGGGATTTTAGTTTTGTCTCACTCTCTCAATGTTTTTGTTTCTGTACGTTTTTTTTTCTCCCCTCCCCTGTCACATGGGAGTGAATAAATTGTCTGAATGGATATTGGCAGATTAATGTCGTCGGTAATTAAGCGACCACCGTGTAACAGCGTGACAATGTGTTTCCTGTTAATTGAGATGGACGACCCTATGAGTGATCTTCATGTTATTTTGATGAGTTTTGTTGAAACTATAATTTATTGTGAAATAAATTGTCATGTGTGTAGTTTTGAATCTGCTACACATCAATACAAATATATATAATACAATAATAATAAGTGGACTACATCTGTTTTTGAACCTGCAGAGGCCACATTTTTGTCTTCATTCAAACACCCTACTGTGGTTTCGGATGTGAATATGTTTTTAGGCTGTTTTTCCACAAAACAGCTGTGAAGGGCTTACAGATTTCTTTGTTTACATTCTCCAAACGTCGAGCTCGTTGCCGTGACCATGCGACCTCAATCAGGTGCATCCAGTTAATTACTGATGCATTCGCTGAGGCAATTTGATTTCACAGACCTGTTAGCTAATTCTGATACACAAGCATTTCTTGTTTCCTAGCTACAGAAATAATTGCTATGTTAATTCACAATCAGTGCATGGGATTGCTCGTGCCTTTACGTTTCCTTACAGCAGACGTTTTCATTTCAGAATGAAGCCGTTCTATTTTATCTTCTTGTGTCCAGCACACACCTGTAAATGTATTTTTTTTCTTAATTAAACATTTTTATATAGGTTTTTTGTTGTTGTTAAAAATTCATTTTTTTTTTGTCCAGCGTGTGTGCATTAGAGAGGCTATTGATTTATTTAGTTGCGTTTGTGCTTCCGGCCTTATCCTATCTAGTTGATAGACGTTGTTATTTGAACAGTCTCCTGGCAACAGTGCTCTCTATGTATTCATATGCAACGCTCGTGAGCAGACTTCTGATTCCAGGGAGGAGAACGTAAAGAAAGTCCACCAGCTCCAGTCAAATTCCGTTTTGGAAAGCCGGACCCTCATGGGAATCACAGTTGGGGTTTAATTCCTTCTTTGACACTGATTAATTGCGTTTGAATTGCTCGAGCCATTTCCTTCCTGTAAACGTCAATTAATTAACTGATGGTATTAGATGCAATAATTAATACAGTTGGGGGCCCTCAGCCTGAGTGTGGCCCCCCCCTAGACATCCAGCGTGGCCCTAGCCGTGAGCACCTGCAGCGCCGCGGCACATGGCTGCTCCCAACCAGATTCTGCAAAGTATAATAATGCTTAATAAACTCTGTGTAAAGAACTGCCTGGGGTGCTGATAGTGTTTATAGTGATGTGGCCACTGCAGGGTTTTTAATTATTCTGCCCTATTAGAGTTATGATTTCAATATTTTTGGGCTATTCTGTTGTGCTCAGCGGAGACTACTTCTATGCTAAGCCAAAACGAAAATTCTGCGTAGCAACTTTTTGATGATTTACTGTAACAGCAACAGTCAGATAGTTATGTTAATATTATATTATACACACACTGTACATCAGTTATTTTCCGGAGTTAATGAAAATAAAAATGGGGATTGGGGTCAGAATCTAGGGTGGGCCTCTAGTTTCAACTGAGGTTGAATTGACGCGAGTCCGAATGGCAGTGATTCATTCCGCGACGCAAAGTCCCTCTCCCCAATTCCCTCTCAATGAAACCAGCAGCATATGGCCTTGTGACCACAGCTGCACAGAGGCATCTAGCCCAACTTTCTCTTTTACACTGTCTTTTTTTTTTGCGAGACATTGATAGAGCCTTCCTTGGGTATTACAGGCTGTGTGCGTGTGCGTGTTTGTGTGCGTGTGTGTGTGTGTGTGTGTGTGTGTGTGTGTGTGTGTGAGTGAGAGAGAGTTTGTGTGTGTGTGTGTGTGTGTGTGTGTGTGTGTGTGTGTGTGTGTGTGTGTGTGTGTGTGTGTGTGTGTGAGTGTGAGCGTGCGTCCGTGCGTGCGTGCTTGCGTGTGTGTGTGCGGGCGTGGTGTCACCTTGGAGCGCCGCGATCCCGTTCTCTGAGAGCAGCTGTCTTCTTAATTGGAGTGTTTGATGCGACTTGATGAATGGCTCCAGTCAGTTGGAATCTTCAGATGTTAGAAGTTCATCGTGGCGACGATGCGGTCTTTAGTTTCTCATCTCTCTTTTCATCTCGCTCCGCTCGCGCTTTTTAAGGCGTCCCCCTGCTTACCTAGTTAATCTGGTCCATTTTGAATTAACACTTCAGAGCGGACATTAAGGTGTAAAGGCTTTCAAAGACACTTTGATTTGAGTGATGTTTGTGACGAGACAGTTAAACGCGCTAGTACTAGTGTTTTTTATTTTTATTTTTGAATCTTCGACTATAATTTTTAGAATGGCTTTATGTTTTGTATAGCGGTGATGAAGTTTTTTTTATTATATATATATTTTTTATTCCAATGACTTACGGAAACAAGTCTGGATGAATAAAAACAATGTCTACTTTCAGCCATTATAAGCTTGGTTATAATTAAAGTCAAAAAATATGCAACGAGTAAAGACACCTCATAGAATTCAGTTTTTAAAGCGATGGCAAATTGTGATAATGAATCACTGCATCCTGGCTATGTCTCTTTATAATTTGGTGTAACATATTAAGTATTTGCAGATTGCTACGGGTTGTATTGTGATAGGAAGGTAGCCTGGTGTACACAAAGGCTTACAGCTGCTGCGAACATAGCCCACACTGCATTCTGCCAACAACTCTTTAATTAAATTGCAGTTGGTATGAAAACAACCATCGTTTGCCAAGACAGGGATGTAAGTGGTGTCAAGTCATCTCTTATCACAATGTAACAGGTGGCACTGCCCCTAGCAGTCTGTTGTCGATAATATATTTATTTTGTGGGGTATAAGAAACATTAGTTATTCTGTGTTTGAATCCGTGCCACACTGGTCAGTGATTATTTCTTTTTTTTTTTTCTTGGCCTTTTTGGCCCTAATGTTTTTTTTGGACTCTTTCCCAAGACTGTTCGATACCCCTCTCGTGCTGACTATGTTATCACGACTTTAACAAGAGCTAGTTTTTAGTGTTTTACACACACACACACACACACACACACACACACACACACACACACACACACACACACACACACACACACACACACACACAAACCTCTCAAGGAACGTATTAATATTTGCGAGTACAGGGTAGTAGTTTGTTAGAAAGAAACAAAATGGGCAGTCCAATAATCGCTTCAACTTGTTTCTTCAGATTCACTTACAAATTCAGACTGTTACGGATACCAATGGAGATACTGATCTATACCGATAGATCTCTTACAGTCTGTTAAACTGTCCAGGACAGTATGTATCTAGGTGTATCCATGAGGGTGTGTGTGTGTGTGTGTGTGTGTGTGTGTGTGGGAAGGTGCCAGGTAATTCCTTCTTTTAAAACCCTTCTCACGCTCATTCTCTGCCCCCCCCCCCCCTGCCAACCCCACTCCCACACACACACAGAAACTTCTTGATTTACCAAAGAGTGAAATGGATCACAGGCCTCTGTAGTTAATAGGATTCTATGAGCCATAAGATGACTGCAACCTGGGCTTGTCACTATGAATCTCCCTTTGAGAAGAGCACCCGCAGGGGAGGGGGTAGGGGGGGGTGGCGGGGGGCCAGCCTGATTTGGCCACAATGAAACAGTTGCAGTGAAATCGTAAGGGCCGCAGACAGTTACACAGTTATAAAAAGTAAGAAGAGTAAGTTACTTGCAACAGCAAATCGCTGCTCTCAAAAGGTGTAGTTGTGTGGTGTTGCTCTCCCCAAAAGATCACCTTAATATGGATATATACAGTGTGGCCAAACACCTAATTCTACAGCCCTGGTGGGATTCTTTTTTTTCCTCTATGGTGATGGCGGAGGACTCCAGGGCTGGGTCATAAAAGACGTATATAAAAGCGGTACATCTGTACATTTCTGACTGCAGTGGCTATGCTGTTTGGTCTCCAGCTGTGCTGCAAAGACGGCGTCACGTCACATTCTGAAAGCTTGTCTTAATGGACAGCGAGGTATGTCAACAAAGCCCAAGGCCCTTTAGAAAGAAAACCAAACACAATTGCCTAGGTTTGCTTTAGTATTGTAGAACACCGTGAAGCCTTTCCACATTCAGGATTTATTCTCGCTCTCTCTCTCACTCTCACTTTCTTTCACTCTCTCTGCCCCTCTCTCTCTCTCTCTCTCTCTCTCTCTCTCTCTCTCTCTCTCTCTCTCTCTCTCTCTCTCTCTCTCTCTCTCTCTCTCTCTCTCTCTCTCTCTCTCTCTCTCTCTCTCTCTCTCTCTCTCTTCACTCTCTCTCTCTCTCTCTTTACTTCTTCTATTAACCCTATCCTTTCAATCCTGCCTCTTTTGACTCATTAGAAAACCACTTTACCCCCCCACCCCCACCCCCTCTCCCCAGCACCCCCAAACAGCATTAGGCTCCTTCAAGTGCTCCATAACAGTCCTTTCCATGGCTGCTGGGCGCGCCTCCTTAAACCCGTGTTTATTTATGGCACGGGGAGTTAATTACTGTTCCTGGTGGTGGGGTAAGGCAGGTGCTCGACAACACACCCTCCGTGGGCACACGGGGTCGGCGCCGCCGGACTCTCCGGTGTTTGTGATGGGAAGCTCGGCCGTATTAATCATCCTGTCTCGACAATGAGAGCAGAGCACCCAGGAGGAGGCGGGAGAGAGACAAGGCCTCTGGAAAACGGGGCCGGTTGTCTGTGAGCTTGTTGTTCGTTTACACCGAGGTGGAGGGGACGTGCAGAGGAGACGAAGGCTCGCTGCTTGGGGGGAATGGGGCTCGGCAGGGGAGGGTTTTCCCATAAGAGGGGATAAATGAATGTTGTCCAAGGTTAGGACAATGCACAAACATCACATTTAGAGCCTTATTCATCAATTTCATACCGTATGTCAAGCTTCTGCCAAACACTGCATTTTCTCACTGCAGCTGTAAAAAAAAAAAAAAAAAAAACACTAACTTGTTACTGCCGTCGGATTGTGTGTCGGTACACAATTTCACACCCAAATCTAATTTGAGCAGCGTTTTTTTCACTTACGCTATCAAAATGAATTACAATTATGGTATGTTATTCTATATTGCTACTTACTGTAATGGCGTACCTCTTGCAATAAGCGGCTCCTTCCAGAGGCGTGCCCAACAAAAAAAGCCCCATTCGTCACTGCAGCAATCAAATGTAACGTTTTTCATTCCGTAGGTCCCCGGAAGCTAAGTGTCCCTACCTATTTCCTACCTTCGTCTTTTGGCCGCCGCTGTCTCATCGAGATACACGTTGCATATCCTCGCACAGACGCACACACACACACACACACACACACACACACAGCTTTCTCTCAGAAGCTTGATGTTTGGTGACAGCAGGCCTGAAGGTTTTCTGTTCCAGTTTGGCAGCATATCAAAAGGTCCTTAGCATAACTCCATGCGGCACCTCCCCCCCCCCCGCCCTGCGTGTCTCACTGCGACGGCATGTTTTGACCGTCGGTGTAAAGCCCGCTAAGGGCCGGAGGGGGCCACCGAGCTACCCGGCTTCCTCCCTAGATGAGCAATGGAGAGGGTGTGTTAAATTGACTAGTTAGCTGTTAAGCCTTCGTCGCGTAGTTCTCCCCTTCCTCTTCTCTTCGCCACGTGAGATGAGGTGATTGAACGCTGCGGCCCCTCTAAAACGTAGGGATCTGATGCGTAGGTGCCTGGTGTGTCACCAGACGGTGGCTGTGTGTGTCACGGACCCTGGCATGGTCTGTAGTGTGCAGTGATGGATGTCTCCTGTCTCTGTTTATTTTTTATTTGCTTCATTCACGTTTCTCTTTTATCCGTCGCTCGTGATTTGTTACCTTTCCAAAGGCTGGCAGCTGAGTGCTGCTCCATTCATTTTAATAAGCTTTCCTGACATATACAATACTGTGCATATGTTTTAGGCAGGGGATGCTGTTTTGAAGGCGAAGGGTGGTCACACCAAATGTTGATTTGATACAGATTTGCTTTTCCCTCACTTTGTATTTTATAAATTGATAACAAAAAATAAACAATCAACATTTATAGTTTTTATATATTGGTTTTCTAACTTTAAAGACTTTACACCTGCCTAAGACTTTTGCACAGTACTGTATATATTTAAAATAATAATTCTGACATGTGAGGAAAACTCCTAGGGGTGTGTCCTATGGGTGACTTAAGTATGGGTGCCGTATGGCAGTGATGAATTAAATGCGAAAGAAAATAAAACAGAACTGATAAACATGTAGATTCCAGGGGATTTTTTTATTCATGTATTAAATTGCCTTATAAAGACACTTTAGATTATGATGTTTTGCCTTTGAAACCAAACACACCCACACAGTGCTTCTATCAACCGTTCAAAGCTATGTTATTATGATTTCCTTATTATGTACAATCTTTCACAAACATAGGGTGACATTTTTCTTTAACTTTTTATGAAATGTGAAATCCAGCTTTGCATAGGTCTTTATGAGTTTCAAACAATTATCACTTTGGCTATTTGGCTGATGCTATGTTGTTTCAGGTATGGTAAACTACAGTGAGGTGTCGGGGTCGGGGGTCAGGGGTCAGGGTTGGGGTTAGATCAAGGTTTTGGCTGATGCTATGTTGTGCCTGTTGTTTCAGGTATGGTAAACTACAGCGAGGTGTCGGGGTCGGGGGTCAGGGGTCAGGGGTCAGTGTGGCTGATGCTGTGTTGTGTCTGTTGTTTCAGGGATGGTAAACTACAGCGAGGTGTCGGGTTACCCTCTCATCCAGCACTGGACGCTACGCTCCGTCCTCTACCATGTCAAGCTCAACCAGTGGGTGCTCTCTCAAGGTAACCACGGCGCCCAAAAATAGAGTGACATTGGAATGCTTTAACTGTAATTTTTCTGATACCCAGACTTCCTTGTAACGCCTCTGTTATCATGCCTTTGACATGACAAGTAGGAAATGTCTTTCATGATTCTTGTGGTTGATTAATCTACAGGGGCCCTTATTGGAAAACTGTACTATTTTCACTGCATAGGTCGTTTGAGGAACATGGATGAAACCATATTCTTCTCTCAAATATATTGCTGCTCACATAACGTCTTTCATGTTGTCACCACAAATCTATCATGTATTTATATTCATATAGATGTATTTATTTAGTTAGTTATTTATCTGTTTGTTTGTTTGTTTGTTTATTTTTATCATATTCATTATAATGTGGGATGAAGTCAGACCTCTGCCTGTGCTCATAGGAGAGACTAAAGAGAGCAGTGGTATGAGTGAAAGGAGAGGCCCAAATGCACATTAGCATCAGTAAGCCCAGAGTTACCGGCAGGCTGGGCCTCGTTCTTCTGTCGTCTTTCTGCCACGACAGGCTGTCATCCGCCCATAGCCTTTCTCTACGAGCAGGACCAAGTGCTCCTGACAGCTCCTGGCATGAGAAGCGTCAGATAATAAGATCATCGAGGATAGGTATTTAGTCAAGCAATACTTTTCTCTGACGGCCTAGCCTCTTTTGTTGACGTTGGGGTTTTCAGACAGAATCTTCCCCTGGCCTTTTCTTTCACACCATTGGCTATTACTTTGTTCTGTTACTTAGTAGTTCATTTGATTCTTTTTCTTCCGTTTATTCGGTAGCGCGCTGGTCTTGGTGCAGTGCCGTGCAGTGGAAATGAGAGAGCGTAAAATGATGACCTACATTTATTGATCTTCATTTAGATGTCTACTTAACAAATTAAGCCTAAGGGGAAAATCCAATTCAACACATTGAACTCACGTTTAATAACTTAAAATAATGTGTGTGTGTGTGTGTGTGTGTGTGTGTGTGTGTGTGTGTGTGTGTGTGTGTGTGTGTGTGTGTGTGTGTGTGTGTGTGTGCGCGTTATTATGTATGCATTATTGATTTACAGTGGATCGATTTATGTATTTCAATTTTAATATGTGTGAGGTGTGATGCTCTTATCAACCGATGGTCTACTGCTGCATTTCAAAAAGGGAGATTCTCTTTAAAGAAACTTGACGCCTTCAGAATTACATTCCCGGATTCTCATTACTTGCTGTAGTACTTCTGTGTCGGCCTTCTCTTTTTCTCTCCACTCCCAATTTTAGCTCTTCATATTTCATTATGTGTGTGGGGTTGCTGACTTTTTTTTTTTTTTTTTTTCATCCCCCCCCCCCCCCCCCCCCCGCCTTCGTAGCGAAGCTCCATCTTTCATAAGAAGTATCTCCACTGAATCCTTCCTCTCCTTTTCTGTTGCCTCCCTAATGTAATTTCGGAGGAGTGGAGAAGCTACGGGTGTTGCTGCGATATTAATGTCCCCCGCTCTGAAACGATAATGGAACATCGGAGCACTTAACGGGACACTCGCTGTCCTCCTTCAGATAAAGCATTCGAACCGAGGAGAGAACAAACAGAGCGTCACAATGCGGCTTTGTTTGGAGGCGTGGGGGGGGGGGGGGCCGGTGTCAACAAAGCCGGATTTCAACATCTTCATTTGCATGCTCTGTTCATGCTGAGTAACGTGCCGTTGCTCTTTTATTGAGGCGTTTCTGTTGTTATTTTTAACTGCAGTGAAAGCAGCTAAAGCTGTTTTTAACTTTGCATTACACAAAAAAATTTTGTTGTTCTTTTTTTTTAGTTCCTCATCTCAGTACAGTCCAAAGCAAACCACCCTTCTCTCTTTAACTCTCCCGCCCCGTCCCTCTAAGGGTATCGTTACTGAGCTAACAGACAAAGACACAACCATGATCTCGCTCTGTATTTCTGACCATGTTTCCGCCTCCACCATTGAGCTCGGCAATATACTTTAACTTACACTCTGTGATACTCTCAAACTGACTTACACTCTGTGATACTCTCAAACTGACTTACACTTTGTGATACTCTCAAACTGACTTACACTCTGTGATACTCTCAAACTGACTTACACTCTGTGATACTCTCAAACTGACTTACACTCTGTGATACTCTCAAACTGACTTACACTCTGTGATACTCTCAAACTGACTTACACTCTGTGATACTCTCAAACTGACTTACACTCTGATACTCTCAAACTGACTTACACTCTGATACTCTCAAACTGACTTTCACTCTGATACTCTCAAACTGATTTACACTTTGTGATACTCTCAAACTGACTTACACTCTGTGATACTCTCAAACTGACTTACACTCTGATACTCTCAAACTGGCTTACACTTTGTGATACTCTCAAACTGACTTACACTCTGGTACTCTCAAACTGACTTACACTCTGATACTTTCAAACTGACTTACACTCTGATACTCTCAAACTGACTTACACTCTGATACTCTCAAACAGACAAGTGTAACAGTTTAAAGAAAAAGACATGACAGTGTTCCTTCTCACTATATTTCTGACCTTGTCCCCCCCCCCAGCCTTGAACTCAGCCATCCACTATTAACAGTTAAACGAACTGTAAGATTTCAAAATAATTAAAACCCAGCAGTGATCAGTCTCTCTATATTCCCTCTATATTGCTGTCCATGTCCTCCCTCCCCCCTACAAAGTGTAACATTTAAAATGATAAAGACACAACTATTATCCCACTCTATATTTCACACCTCCACAGCGTTCAGCTAATCCATCCACTTATGACATTACAACTAAATCTAAGATTCAAGAAAGATTCAGACAAAGCAATTATATCTCTGTATATTTAAAGATCTAAGATTTAAGAAAGAGTAAAACAAGAATCCCTCTCTATGTATCTGTTCTGTCCAGCATTCAGGCCAGCCATCCACTTATAATACGGAAACCAAAGATTTAAGTAAAAAAAAAAAATGAAAACAACTCTATGTATCTGTTCTGTCCAGCATTCAGGCCAGCCATCCACTTATAATACTAAAACCAAAGATTTAAGTAACAAAAAAAAATGAAAACAACTCTCTATGTATCTGTTCTGTCCAGCATTCAGGCCAGCCATCCACTTATAATACTAAAACCAAATTTTTAAGTAACAAAAAAAAAATTAAAGCAACTCTCTATGTATCTGTTCTGTCCAGCATTCAGGCCAGCCATCCACTTATAATACTAAAACTAAAGATTTAAGTAACAAAAAAAATGAAAACAACTCTCTCTGTATCTGTTCTGTCCAGCGTTCAGCTCAGCGCTGCACGCCCTAGACGGGGCCACCCTCCGCAGTGACTTTGTCTCCATCCTGAGGGAGTTCGGCAACCACTACATCCAGGAGGCTGTGTACGGCTTCCAGGAGTCCTGCACTATCTGGTACCCCAACAAGCAGGTCCAGAGGCAGCTGTGGCTGGAGTACCAAGACATCAGCAAAGGTGAGGCGGGCAGGTGTTTATTTTATTTTATTTATTTTTTTATGGGGGGTGGGTATTTGGTATGGGATGGAGTGAGAGTGTGTGTGTGTGTGTGTGTGTGTGTGTGTGTGTGTGTGTGTGTGTGTGTGTGTGAGAAAGCGGGGTGTGTGTGTGTGTGTGTGTGTGTGTGTGTGTGTGTGTGTGTGTGTGTGTGTGTGTGTGTGTGTGTGTGTGTGTGTGTGTGTGCATGCGCGGGTGTGTGAGAGAGTGTGTGTGTGTGTGTGTGTGTGTGTGTGTGTGTGTGTGTGTGTGTGTGTGTGTGTGTGTGTGTGTGTTTTTTACATGCAATATATAGGTGTCTATATAGTGGTGGATGACACCAAGCATAAGCATGAGGAAAAGATGGAGCTTAGTCTTACTCAAAGTGTGTTTTACATTAAGTCACAGTGAGCAAACAAGAGGCCTTTTGTGAGCTCAGTTGGAAAACGTGTGTGTGTTGTACATTTCGAGTTAGCTTGAAAAAAAAAATATATATACATGGACATTGTGATGTCCGATACACTTGTCTTTTTGTTTAATTAGGATTTACTCTACGTTTGTTTCTTGGGCTTTGGATTTGAGTGATGGTTTATGTTAATGACTAAGTCATTGTAAAAAGAATTGGGGATTATTAAGTACTGTCTAATCCTTTATTTTGCTGTCACTGTCAAGATGGACGCATGACATGAATGTTAATTGTGCATTTACGTCGAAAAGTTTAGGTCTTTTTGTATAAACTATTATGTCTTAAGTAACTGCTTACAAAGCACCGTTTTTTTTCATATAGGATTTACATAACTTGTTTTACTCTGCCATCGAAACCCTTCTTCAAAGAATGCACTTGAACCTCTTCAATGGGTAATTACACTATAGAGTTGGTCTTCTTTTTATTTTATTTCAAGTGCCAGTGCCTGACAACAGTGCCCGTTTTTCTTATTTTACCTGTAGTCGTTTCTCTCAAGCAGATGAAGGTACATAAATAATAAATAATGACCTCCCATTCTTTCCATGTCTCAGTCGAGTAACTCCACCACCATCGCCCGCATCTGTGCTTTCCTTTTGGTCGAATCGACCAGTCTCTCTCAGCCCCGCCGCCTTGTTTCTCAAGGACTCTGCCTCACCGTTACCACTGCTGACAGATGGCTTTAGCTGACTGAGTTTTCCACCACTCATGAAAGGCTCATTACTCTTCATTGTCCAAGCGTTTGGCACCGAGACTGGTACGCCATTACCACCTCCTCTTCCTCCTCTTGTGTGAACAACCATTAGGTGTGGATTAGATTATTTTTATTTTATTTTTTTTCACTCCCGGCTTTGTTTTTGTGTGCCGTCCTATCAGAGCATCAGGGAGCCTGGAATCCTATCTGCGCCATGGTAACGACTTCATGTTCGCGTTGTGCATTTCCTGGATTTTTTTTATTTTTTTTTATTTAAAGTAATTTATAACCGTGAAAAATTATGGAACGTTGGCATTTTGGAGATTATATACATCTCATAATTTTCCTCCTCTGACTTTTTATGTAAGCCGTGCCTTTTTTTGGGGGGGGGGTGGGGGGGGTCAGGTAATGAGCCCACTAGAGAGAGTGGTGATCTATGCTTTAGCCTTTGCCCCAAATACGGAAACACCCCTACGGGGCTTGGTACGAGCCGGCTAATGATTCCGGAGAGTTCCGGGGGATTCCAGTCATCATTTCTAAACTTATTTACACAGCGGGGGAATTTAATTAAACCTGCCCTGGTGACACACTTGAATGAATAGTTGAGGAACAGCCATTTAGTATTTGTAGCACTTTGTGGTTAGAAAGCTCAAGGAAACACTTACTTCATTGTTGTGTCCGTATTCGTTATGAATTATTTGACACGTCGCCTTAATTGTTTGGAACGTGAATATAAGTGAATAACTAGATACATAATTTTCTTGGAGCTTTTAGTAATTCATTAATTAAGTACCAAGACATTTTGCGAGAGTGTCAAGAAGTATCCCTGTTGTAATTTCAGCGGTTTTCTTGCTTTGAAGCAAACGAATCCTGGCAATCGGTTTGATTCTTGTGAGTCTTGTGTACATGTAGATGAGAAACACTAGGCATAGCGGCTCGTTCATTCTGACTAGCCCCCCCCCCCCCCTAAAACAGTGAAGGCTGTCACAGGCCACCCTTTATGATTAATGAGGACATCTCAGGTTCGTGTGGTTAGGAGGCCCCACCTCCATTGTTTTGACAAGGATTCCAACCGTAAATACAAAATAGGAAAACTCGAGTTCAGACCTCAAACAGAGAATGGTCTATATCACCGGGGTTTATTGGTGAGAGAGAAAAACCAAGCAGACATTTTAAAACCTGGCTCGAAAAACATCTGAATGTGACCTCTATTACATTTTGGTAGTGTCTCTGTTCCAAACCAAGACCTCTTGTCACTGTGGATTCAATTGTTTCGGCTTTTCCCACAATGCTTTGCTTCCTCCCCAACACATTGCGGTTGTCATGTTGTTCGGTTTCCGATGACGCCAGGGAAACAATGATTTGTTAGCACGGGCAACCAAACAGGTCAACAAAACACGCGCGGGTATATTTTATTAGCATAAAGGAAAAGAGATGCAGCATGACTTATACAGCATGAGGAAGAGGAGGACGCTGATAAGAACGAAGATTATAGGGAAAGGGGGAAATCGATGTGACAGCTTGAAAAGTGACTAAACCTCCCCGACCTCTATTTAAGTGCACACACACACACACACACACACACACACACACACACACACTGCTTCCCTCCCCCCACCCACATACCCGCACTGTGTTCCCTCACAAAATACCCCACCACCACCACACACACTCAAACACACACACACACACACACACACACACACCCACACCCACACCCACACACACACAGACACACACACACTGCTTCGTAGCACATCCACACAAACCTCCCCGTAGCCCAGCAACGCACTCTTCTTTCCTTCCCGAGGTGACAGAACATTTACCACTTATCCAGGACAACATGTTTCTCCTCTCTGCCGTCCACTCCATCCTGCCCTGCCGCGCTCCGCTCTCTGTGACAGGCGGGGTCAGAGGTCATCCGCTAAGCACGCCCAGGGTGCAGCTGCCTGTTTTGTGTCCGCCTGTCTGCCTACCTGCCTCTCTGCCTTTCTGTCTGCCTCCCTGTGTCTCTGCCTTTCTGTCTGCCTGTCTACCTGCACTCCTCTCTGCCTCCCTGTCTCTCTGCCTCCCTGTCTCTCTGCCTTTCTCTCTGACTACCTGTCTCTCTGCCTTTCTGTCTGCTTGTCTACCTGCCTACCTGCCTCTCTGCCTTTCTGTCTGCCTCCCTGTCTCTCTGCCTCCCTGTCTCTCTGCCTTTCTGTCTGCCTCCCTGTCTCTCTGACTACCTGTCTCTCTGCCTCCCTGTCGCTCTGTCTCCATGACTTTCTGTCTGCCTGTCTACCTGCATTCCTCTCTGCCTCCCTGTCTCTCTGCCTCCCTGTCTCTCTGTGTCTCCATGACTACCCGTCTGCCTGTCTACCTGTCTACCTGCCAGCCTCTCCGTCTCTTTTTCTGCCTCCCTCTCTGCGTACCTGCCTTCCTCCCTGCCTGCCGCAGACCCCCTGCATACCCAGGGAGAGAGAGAGAGAGGAAGGGGGGGGGGGGGGGGGAGCGAGGCAAATACGTTGAGGATGAGAGGAGAAAATGAGGGATGAGAGGTGATGAACAGAGGAGGAAGCAGGGAAAGGGAAATGAGGGAAAGAGGAGAAACGAGGGTGGAGTGCAGACAAAGAAGAAGAGAAGCGTGGGGGGGGGGGGGGGGGGGGGTTGAAAAATAAACAGATAAATACGCTTTGGAATAATTGTCTACAATTTGAATATAGCCTTTTGTTCTCTCCAGGTGTGTTCTCTTCAATCTGATTGGAGGCATCGGTCTTTGCTTTAACCCGGAATGCTCGATGGTGATTGGACTGAGTAGGGGGGAGGTGAGAACGAGGAAGTGATCGGAATGACGAAAGAAACGAGACGGAAAGATTAGAGAATGTGTGGAGAGGAAGAGTATGGAGAAGGAAGAGGAGGGTTGAGGCTGGGAAGTAGGTTGAGGAGGTGGAGGGTTGAGTAGGGTGGAGGGGGTTAAGGGTGGAGGAGGAAGAGGAGGATGAGGAGGGTGGAGGTGCCTTGGAGTGTTAGATTGTAGGGAAGACCGTCTGCTCTGGGTGCCAGACATTCAAAGCGCCAACGTGCAAAACGGATGCGTGTGAAACCGGAGGAGATAAAAGTTTTGTATCTTTTAATTCTCCTTTGATTTTCTTATGGAGCGGGAGGAAGTGAGAGAGAGGTAGAGAGAGAGAGAGAGAGAAAGAAACGCTAATCTTACTTGCCACGTAGGAATAGCTGGCACACACAGGGCGCCAGAAAACTTATGAGGAGGCTAAATAAAGCTCCTCCATTCTCTGTGACAATTAACTTTTCAGCTTAATAAGATTTTTAGTGTGAGTTTCTTTTTGTTCAGCAGAATACGATAGCAAAGAGAACGAGGCTGTCTGAAACACCTGAGAAATGCTCCCAGGAATGGTGGCTCTTTGCTGTGGCAAAGTATCCCAAATCTTCAGTACACTGTTTAATGTACACATGGTTTTCTTTACCCCCTGTCCTCCCTCTCTCTCTCTCTCTCTCTCTCTCTCTCTCTCTCTCTCTCTCTCTCTCTGTTTTGTTTTTTTCTCCCCATCTTTCTAACACCAAATGCATGCACACAGAGCTAAGGCCTTTAGCCTATGAACCCCTGGCTCAGCTAGAATATCCATGTAACTCCCTTAGAGTGGGATGACTAAAGGACACTGTTGAACTGTGGTTAAAGGTCAGTGGGCTTTAGGCTCTGTCTGCCCTCTATACACCTGTCCTCCAGACTGACTGGCTGACTGACTGGCTGGCTGGCCGACTGACTGACTGACTGACTGGCTGGCTGACTGACTGACTGACTGACTGACTGACTGACTGATTGACTGGCTGGCTGACTGGCTGGTTGACTGACTGACTGACTGACTGACTGGCTGGCTGTGTGGCTGGCTGACTGGCTGGCTGACTGACAGGCTGGTTGACTGACTGACTGACTGACTGGCTGGCTGGCTGACTGACTTACTGACTGGCTGGCTGGCCGACTGACTGACTTCCTTTCTCGGTGTGAGTTATAAACCTGTTTAGCATGATCGGTCAGCTCTCCAGACTCCTCTGGATTCCCACTCCATTCCACCTTTTAGCTGGATATTTGAAGGTCGTCCCCTGGATGAGATTTAGACACGACTCTGTCCCTCTATTCCTCCAGGAGGGGGCGACCCTATCGGGTGGCCTCTCCTGTCCGTTCCAGCCCTGCTGCTCCTTAGCCGCTTCACTGCGTGCTATCTGCATGTTTTTACCTCTCACCTCTCACTCTCTCTCTCTCTGTCTCTCTTCTCTCTCTCTCTCTCTCTCTCTCTCTCTCTCTCTCTCTCTCTCTCTCTCTCTCTCTCTCTCTCTCTCTCTCTCTCCCTCTCTCTCTCTCTCCTCTCTCTCTCTCTCTCTCTCTCTCTCTCTCTCTCTCTCTCTCTCTCTCTCTCTCTTTCTCTCTCCATCTTAATCTATCTCTCTCTCGCCCTCTCTCTATCTCTCTCTCTCTCTCACCTCTGTCTTGTCTCTCTCTCCATATCTCTCTCCATCGTCTCCATCTGTCTCTCGTTCTCTCTCTCTCTCGGTCTCTGTCCATCCCTCATGCGTCTCTCTAGCTCTGCCTCTCTTTCTCTATTTATCTATATCCCTCTGTCTATCTTTATCTCTGTCTTCTCTGAATCTCTGTGTGTGTGTGCGCGCACGTGTGTGTGTGTGTGTGTGTGTGTGTGTGTGTGTGTGTGTGTGTGTGTGTGTGTGTGTGTGTGTCGGGGGGGAGGGGGGGGAGGGGGGGGACCCTGGTGGCATGGTGTTAAGATGTGTGCCCTGTCCCGGTGACCGGGGGGGTAATTTAGAGTGATGCCGGCGTCCGACTCGTCCTTCAGGCTGAAGGCCACTTCCCACCCACCCCACCCCACACCCCGGTCCCCTCTGGACGTTGAGTTAGCACGGCCTAGCAAATAGGGCCGGCGTCCTTCAAGCGCCACTCTGAAGTGCTCAGCGCTCCACACCGGCCCATTGATCACCTCCACGCCTGCCTCGCTCGCCTGCCTCGCACGCTTTCTCTCGCTCGCCTGCCTCGCTCGCCTGCCTCGCTCGCCTGCCTCGCACGCTTTCTCTCGCTCGCTCCCTCCACACTCCAAACTTTAGGCTTTTTTTTGTTTAATATGTTTTCATCATCTCCGTTCTAAACCATAAAAACAAGCATTCCTTTTGTGGCGACGACAATCGTTCCGTCCTTCATAACCCATGAAGCTTCTATCTTTTCTCCCTTGCTGTTTCCCCTATAATGATGTGGTAATTGGAGTACGTTTTCTGTTCTGATGTGGTGTGCAATACGTCTGCCAGGAAGCACCGTATAGACCATTTGACTGTTTGGGATTGAAGCGTGCACTTATAATGAGGTGCGTTCTGTTAGTACGCCGGCGTGCTAAAGAGCCGTTTAATGGGTCTAACACACTGGACTGCTGGGGAGTGTCGGGCCGATGGCGTCCTAGCCCTTCACACCCACCATTAGCCAGAGCCCAGGCCTAGATGCTGGGCGTAGCGTCTCGTTCCGAGTCTACGGACGGAGGCAGTGTGTGTGTGTGTGTTTTCTGAGAGACGTCACGGAGTCTTGATGTGTGTTTAATGAGAGAGACAGAACGAGAGGGCTGGCGGGGGGGGGGGGGGGGGGGGGGGGGGATTGTTTGAGGAAACGTTTCTAAAGTCAACAGGGACTTCTTTGGTGGTAAGCTCCTCACATTGTGTTCTTAGTCCTCCTCACGCTTTGCAGAACTTCGCAGAAGGAGAGAGGTTTTCCTTTTTTTTATATATGTAATCTTCTCCCGGCACGAGTCCATTTTAATTAAGGATAAAGACGCATCACTTTGTTATTGTGACTTTCACTTTGTTATTGTGACTTTCCTTAGAAAGCTTGCATGTGTTTTTGAATACTAATCATCCGCCTCAATTTTGATTATTATTATTATTTAACTATGTCAACAACAGACAAAATTCTAGTTCAGCAGCGAAAGCTTAAAGAAGGATTTATCAAACGGCTGAGTTTATTAAAACTCGCTTTGAGTCATAAATATATCTATATGTATTTAAGTAACAGCTTAGTGACAGACATTGACATTCCTAAACCCTACAATTAATGCTCATAGTCAGGCTTTTAAGAGTACCACTGACAACGTAAGTGTGTGTAACTTCCATGCTTGTGACTACACACAGTGTCTGTAAAGTAGAAGTCCATACGGACACGTGTTGTTTGTAAGGAACACCTTTTCGTCGACCAATCCCTAAAGCGCCTCCGAGAATCCATGTCGAATGTGTTTAGACCGGAATTTCCCCGCATTTCCATAATTCATGTGTTTGCAGTGACTTGACGTCCTGTGAAGCTTTTGATCATGTCGGCCAGGGCGTCACGCGGTCATGCGTGTTCCACGTTATGTTTAAGCCTGACTTCACCGTTTTTAATCACGCCTGGCGTGTCATGGACCAGCCTTCACGCTCCCGCTCTGACAGGGGCTCGCCGCCGTGTTGCTAAGGACCGGCTCCTTGCGTTGAAAAATGGCTCCAGTTAAGAGATGTGTTGTGATGGATTAGTGTTATGGTAATGCTGTTAAACACCATTCTGTGTGTGTGTGTGTGTGTGTGTGTGATATTTATTGTTTTTGTGTGTGTGTGTGTGTGTGTGTGTGTGTGTGTTAGTGTGTGTACGTGTGTGCTTGTGTGTGCTTGTTTGATTTTCCGTCACAGTGTGTGTGTATGTGTGTTTGTGTGTGTACGCGTGTGCTTGTGTGACTCTCTGTTCCTGTGTGTGTGTGTGTGTGTGTGTGTGTGTGTGTGTGTGTGTGTGTGTGTGTGTGTGTGCATGTGCGTGTGTGTTTGTGTGTGTGTGCATGTGCGTGTGTGTTTGTGTGTGTGTGTGTGTGTGTGTGTGTGTGTGTGTGTGTGTGTGTGTGTGTGTGTGTGTGTGTGTGTGCGTGTGTGTTAAGTGTGTGTTAAAGCAGCCCTGGTTCCGCTGAAGTGGGCTGTTGAAAATGAAGAGGGATGAGAACGCGGCACGGGGTTTTTCATCAAGGTCTTATCAACACAACGCAGCCTTCTGATTGGCTGACACTGATCTATTGGCTGTGGGTTTAGCTCATTGTATATGGAGCTCTCTCTCTCTCTCTTTACTCTCTCTCTCTCTCTGTCTCTCTCTCTCTCTGTCTCTCTCTCTGTCTCTCTCTCTCTGTCTCTCTCTCTCTGTCTCTCTCTACTCTCTCTCTCTCTGTCTCTCTCTCTCTGCTCTCCCTCTGTCTCTCTCTCTTTCTCTCTTACGCTCTGTATCCCTGTCTCTCTCTCTCTCCTTTTATCCTTCTCTCTTTATCCTTTCTCAATCACCCTTTCTCTCTCTTTGTTCTTCACCATCCCATCTCTCTCCATCGCTCTCTTACTCTTCATCTCCCTCTCCTCTTCTCTTCCTCTCTCTTTCTCTTCATCCCCCTCTCGTCTTCTCTTCCTCTCTCTTTCTCTCTTTTCCTTTTAATTCTGCATTAATTAACACATCTGACATTCACACCTTTCTGATTGAAAGTAGGATATCATCCTATTTAAATCTTAAACGTTACCAGTATATTGTACACTGACCAATATTTAAAGCAACCATTACATTCAATCAACACAAGTTCTCAAAACGTGTGTGGTACGAGAGCATGGCAGTTTTTTTTTTATTTTATATTTATTTTAACGTTACTGTGTGCGCTGCCAGTCACAAAGTTATCTTCTTCCACATCAAAGTCATAGGGAATATTCTCTCTCTCAATCGCTCTCCACGCGTCCTGCGTTATTCACCATAAACCATAACAGGCACCATTAGCTTCCTGTCATGGAGGAGGATGGGGGTTGAATGTGCTTCCTGACTGATCCACACACACACACACACACACACACACACACACCCAGGAAGAGGAAGGAGCGCTACAGGGCCCACAAGCTGGGCAGCTTCAAACAAGCTGAGCTACAATGGGAGCTGACATGCCCTCCACACAGCCAGAGCATGCCCAAACGATCCCCCTCATGCCTTAACGCGTGTGAAGCAACATGATAGTGGGTGTGTGTGTGTGTGTGTGTGTGTGTGTGTGTGTGTGTGTGTGTGTGTGTGTGTGTGTGTGTGTGTGTGTGTGTGTGTGTGTGTGTGTGTGTGTTTATTTGCGTGCTTGTGTATGTGCATGCTCTCAAATACAAATAAACATTGGCACTGTACAGATAAGGTTAAAATGAGTACATTTAAAAACAATATTTAAATTTTGAATATTTTCCCAAAATGAACTGTTTGAATCGTTGACCCCAATCAGGAAATAAGCGTTCCTCATCTCACTTGTATTATAGCAAACACATAATTAAAAACACACAATTATGTTAACCATCAAGTAAAATAACATTAGGATGAAGTATATCGAGCGACACACACACTGTTAGAGAGTTAGGCTCTTGTCTCACCCCTCCTCTGTGCAGCTTGAGTGGAGTGTTGTAATGCTACACAAGTGCCCTCTACAGGCCAGCGTGAACACTGCATCTCTTTCACAGCAGCGCTGGATATCTGTGCCATTGTGGGGTATAACAATCTTTTTTTTCCACCGTCTCTCTTTTTACCGACCAATTTACTCTATTAAGGCTACCTCGTTCTCCGCGTAATTACTTTCCTGAACAATAGGACAGACCAAACTACAGCATGTAAGAATCTGAAGGGCCTCGCCATGGCTCAAAGGCTTCGTGTTTCGACAACTGGTTCAGTTTTGTGGCGTAATCGTCGCGATTCGTTCAATGGGGCTAAGTATGTTGTGAAAAAGACAGTGGTCTCCGGTTGCTCCTTTGTGGAAGCTCGGTATCACGGCTTTGGAATATTTTGTCTTCCGGAGGATCGTTCTGCTCCCGGAATACGGCTCCTGTCAGCATGCCTTGCAACTTGCAAAGCCTTTTTAAAAAATAGTCTGCGCTGAATTTCAACCTTGTCTCCTCGGCTGTCTGGTCATACACCACTCTGCCTCAACAATGAACGAGGGAGAGGAGAAAGGGAGGTGTCTGTGCTACACACACACACACATATTCCTCTGTGTACAAATATATGAGCCCACACACACACACACACAAACACACACACAAAATCACACACGTGTAGGTGTTATCGTGCACCTGCACTTCAAATCACACACACACACACACACACGCTCACACACACAGACACCACTTTGTTTAATCAAAACTTTGTGACTTGTTGGACGACACAGTCATAACAATCCACAAGGTCTGTGGGTGTGTGACGTTAGAGGCTGTGATGTGAAGAGGACCGTGTCGCTAATATACCGTTTGGACGTCAACCTTGGACAGAGTGGCAGCTGTCAAACGGGAGCGATAGGAAATCTCGCTCTCGCCCTGATTAAAGTAACCGTTGCCTGGATACCGCCACATCAGACTCCTCTCGCCGTCCATAAATCAAACTGTTTTGAAGTCAGCCATAATCGCCTCCCCGGGATTTGACACCCAACCGCCACTGACATTTGGTTGTCGATGGGGGGAAAAGGTTATTGTTAGAATGTGTTTTACTGATATATAAACATGGACGAGAGAGATAGAGATAGAGAGGGAGAGAGGAGAGGAGGAGAGAAGAGAAGAGAGAGAGAGAGAGGGAGGGAGAGAGGAGAGGAGAGAAGAGGAGAGAGAGAGAGAGAGAGAGAGAGGAGAGGAGAGAAGAGGAGAGAGAGAGAGAGAGAGGGAGGGAGAGAGAGAGGAGGAGAGAAGAGGAGAGAGAGAGAGAGAGAGAGACAGAGAGAGAGACAGAGAGCAAGAGAGGGAGAGGAGAGGAGAAGGAAAGGGAGAGGAGAGGAAGAGGAAAAGGGAGAGGAGGGGAGGAGAGGAGAGGAGGAAGAGAGGAGGTAGAGCGGAGGGGGTGGGCAGCGTAGCATTAGCCCTGGTCTGAACCCAGGTACACAGCCATCGACATGTCAGCCAGTGATTCATAGGCTACAGAGTCTTCCAGACCACTCAACACCTGCATCCATTTGATGAATGCTTGTTTAAATCTTAAGTACTGCATTAAAGCCTTTCAGTGAATAGTGAACTATGGAGAACCCTGCCCAAAAAAAAATATATATAGACAGTAGAGCTACCAGTCTGGAGCCGCCATTGTCTTCTCTGCTGTTGTTGCCTTGTTGACGTCTTGCCTCACTAGTGAATATCTCCACCGCTGTGTTCGACCTGTACTCGACCGACGGGGAATGTTTTTAAAACTTAAAATGTCTTTCCTGTACGATTATCCGGTTGGTTCTGCTGGGTCCTAAAGGACCCTGCACTGCGTGGGGAATCTATTTTAAAATGGCGTCTACACGCGATGTGGGCGAGAGCGGAGCACTGCTAATGTGAGGTGACCAGGTCACATCGCTGTGTGGTAGTGGAGAGTGTTATGAGGGGTGGTTGAGCACATATACCGTGTTTATTAACCTCCGGGGGGGGGGGGGGGGGGGGGGGGGGCACACGGCCCACGCACAGAGGTCAGAGAGCAGAGGTTACCATGGACTCACGGAGCCGTCTGGAAGCCTATGTGAGCGCCACAGTGCATGGGTTGACCCTGTTATCGGACCTACATAGCTTCCTAGATGCAAAGGTCAAAGGGCCTACGTCTTGCTTCGCTGGTGCCCAATGTTTTTATTTTATTTTTACCATATGTTACAGTATTTTATAATAGATAATGTGTTTTAGGGGTTGTTTATATACACTGTGGTGCATTACATCTTTTAATACAATCACTTCAATCAATTTTCGTTTCAATCAACAATTTTTATTTATTTTTCTCTTTTTCTTCTACTTCCTCTTCTTCTTCTTCTTCTTCTTCTTCTTCTTCTTCTTCTTCTTCTTCTTCTTCTTCTTCTTCTTCTCCCTCTGTGATTAGTTTTATGGTACGTGTACATGGTAAGTCCAGTCCATTATTGTGGAGAAGTGTGTTTGTGTTCTATCCATCCTGTCTTTCCAGAGAGAAGAAACTGGAGATGCACTATTTAAATATGAGGTGCACTATTTACGTCTGAGGTGCACTATTTAAATATGAGGTGCACTATTTAAGTCTGAGGTGCACTATTTAAATCTGAAGTGCACTATTTACGTCTGACGTGCAGTATTTAAATCTAAAGTGCACTATTTACGTCTGACGTGCACTATTTAAATTTGAAGTGCACTATTTACATCTGAAGTGCACTATTTACGTCTGATGTTACATTGGTTTACGCGTTCCCCTACTCACAATCCTAAAAAGACGAGCCCCCATTTCTCTCTCTTGCTCTCGCTCTCTATTTCTCAATCACTCTGTCTGTCCCTGTCTCTTTCTTTTTCTCTCTTTCTGTCTCAGTCTCCTCCCTCTCCTTCTCCTTTTATGTCTTGCTCTCCGTCTCCGTCTCTCTCTCTCTGTTTCTCTGTTTCTCCGGTGCAGCTCAGAGTTGAATTCACACGCTGGTATACACATGTTCACACCTGAAAATCATAACACTGTCAGAAAGCTGTGAGTCTCAGAGACTTAGCAGGGAGATTATCAATCATCCGTTTAGGAGAATATTTGGATTGGAAATTGTGAAAATGAAAGGATGTCGTTGTTCATTTGCACAACAGGATTTGTTGTGTTGTCTGACGACTAATATGCGACTCCTGTTTACGAGTGTAATCATGAAGAATAAACAGTCTCACTCGTTTTTTTTTGGGGTGTTTTCTGTAACAATTTGACATTCGAGCTCAGATTTATCGCTGAATTGTCAAACCCTCACGTACTCCACCTCCAAACCAACAGGATATCACTTCTTGAAAATCCTATTATTGCAGTTTCAGAGAGCAGCTCTATAAACAACAGATTCACATCTACAGTAAATACTTTATTTTTTCTTCTTCCTTCTTCTTCATTCATTGTGGTGACACACAGCGAGGACAGGAGGAGCGTTTCACTTCCCATTCCGCTGCTTCTCGGGATTACGTCCCCGGTCGTTAATTGCATTCTCTCCACTGGGCCCGCCTCGGATTCAAATTGCACCCATCAGCACAGTGAATGAACCACTGCTGCGAGACGCGACGTGCATGTTAATGGCTATCGCTACGGCCCAACAGTCTGGACCAGGATCATAAAAATACAGAACAGATAGGAAGAGATGCAAACGGAAAATCTGTATTTTTGATGTATTTTTAGAGTGCACGTTCAAGTGGAGAGGCAGAGAAAAAACATCATGCGGTTGTAGGAATTACTTTACAACGAATCGAATTCATTGTTGGCTAATTGCGCGGCACATGGAACTGTAACGACCAACTCTATCTACAGTCGGGGTCAGTTTAACCATTGTAACCATAGCAACCCCTTGGCCCCGTTCACTAATAGTGACTTTAGCTACATTTCAGTCCAGTTCACTGATAGTAACTATGAACCTTTTAGACCTCTAAGAGTAACTACAGCAACCTTTTGGTCCAGTTCACTAATATTGACTACAGCAACCTTTTGGTCAAGTTCACTAATAGTGACTATATCAACCTGTTAATCCAGTTCACTAAGAGTAACTATAGCTACCATTTGATACGGCTCACTAATACTAACTATAGCTACCATACTGCCATTATTTAACAGGAAGATGAAGCATCAATTGTGCGGCTCTATGTTGTGATGGAGCTGTCTTTACGATACAGTGGGTTGGAAAGGCGTTGAGCACCCAGACGCCACACTTTCCAGGCCCCACGGATTTGTCGTGATCTCTCCGTTTCAGAAGGAAGAGCCCTAAAGCTCAGTGATGGTGCAAACATCACATTTGCAAATATTCATCTCGGCTGCCCTCTTTCTGTACACACAGACGTGTTTGTATTTGCAAATATATTTTTTTTTTTGACTTGTCTAGATACAAATGTCTCTTTTTTTATTTTATAAATTTTTTTATACTCGTGTCTTACGCGTTACCAAATATAAATATTCAGGTTGAATTTTCTTAAATAAAAACAGCATAGCGACTGCAGGCTATCGCCAACGACTGACTGGTCTATAGAATGCTAAGTTATGCAGGATGCAAAGGGGGTGAGATTCTGAATAATTATGCTGAATTACAACGAATGCAAATGAGCGTTAAATATTTCATTTACAGTGTGGTACAGTGGTAGGTCGCTTACCTTACCATTAGGAAGGACCTTCGTGATGTGGTTTGACATGGGACGAAACGTTTCGAAAGCTGTAAATCTTAGATAAGGTTGAGCAGTGTGTGTGTGTGTGTGCGTGTGTGTGTGTGTGTGTGTGTGGGGGTGTGTGGGGTGGGGGGGCGTGGGGGGGGATGTTGCAGTAGAAAGCCCAGACTGCCTTGCTACTCTCAATCCCCTTTTGGCTCGGTGAGAGAGAGAGCCGTGCCCCTGAGAACTTAAATAGGCTGTGGTTATTTCAGAGATTGATTAGCATTCCTGTAGACAGGAGCCGAGAAAGGAGAGGTTTTAGATGAATATTTAGCAGGGCTATCATCCAAAGGGACGCTGACGGATCTATAGGAGTGGACGTAGCACTGCGGAATCTAGAACAAACATGAAATAGATTAGAGAGAGACGAAAAAAAACAAACACGTTTTAAATGATTGACAAAGTTGACAGTTGGTCGTGAAGCAGCAGCTATTACCATAGTGACTGTAACGGGCCTGTTGTCGTAGCGATCGCCTACCTGTTGGATAAAAAGAAAATATCCGTCCATCCTGACCAGCCACAGCACTGACGTAGAGGGAGAGGTTGCGTGTTTGTTTTTCTAGCCCTTCTATTTCTGTGTTGTTGTTTTTTCCATGAATAATATCTTGGGGCTGGGGGAAGGGGGGGGTGTCGTATGGTGCTCACACCCCCACAGGCACTGCCTCTACACAGGCAGAGGACCACAGCCTTACAGGGGGGCTGCTGATACTCTGACCTGTGGCGAGATGCATTCCCTTCCGCAGGGGAGCTCTGCGCCTGTGTGTGTGTGTGTGTGTGTGTGTGTGTGTGTATGTGTTTGAATGGGTATGTGTAGTGTGTGTGTGTGTGTGTGTGTGTGTGTGTGTGTGTGTGTGTGTGTGTGTTTGAATGGGTGTGTGTAGTCAGGTGTGTGTGTGTGTGTGTGTGTGTGTGTGTGTGTGTGTTAGTGTAGTCGTGTGTGTGTGTGTTGTTCTGTGTCTTGCTGTTGTGGTGGGTGTAGTCGTGTGTGTGTGTGTGTGTGTGTGTGTGTGTGTGTGTGTGTGTGTGTGTGTGTGTGTGTGTGTGTGTGTGTGTGTGTAGTTCACCTTGCCCAGGGATGTTATGCTTTATATTGGCCTTGCTGCTATCCCCGGGGTTCTGTCGTGGTGTTGATTATCTGGTTCCAGCAGAGTGCTGGAGACCTCTGTTTCTGTGGGAGCCGTCTAGGCCTCCCCTCCTCGAACATTAGCTCCTCCAGGAAACCCGCCTGCGCGTAAACACAGCTCAAATCAAACCCTCACCAAAGAAAGTCAGTATTGAAGACGTCCTGAAAGAATCCTAAAAATGGTCAAAGGCGTTAGTAGGAAATCTTCTGTCGACATTGAAGTAGTGTTGCTAAACGAGCACAAAACGAGATAGGGAGTGTGTAGTTTTTACGGCGAATTAAATATGACTATTTACCTTGAACATCATCAGACATTATGACTTTGTCCTTTCTGTCATTGTCGTTGAGAGGAGGGGTGGGGGAAGGGGAACAAATGTCCCTCGTCGTTTGGATTAGCGGCCGTGATTAAAACACACTCTGATGTGCTCGCAAAGGCCTTCGCTAACGAGCCAGAGGAAGTTAGATGAATGGATAGGACGTCTAATCTGCGAAAGGAAACTCTTAATTGGGTGCTTATTGTCACGGCTGGCCGTCACGGCGTTGTAAACGAGGGTGGCGTGGCGCGGAGATCGCATTACGAGGGGCCCAACGCGGGGGGAAAAAACAAACAGGCTTACAAACAGGCGAGGGAGGCGGCGCCGCGCTTTCTCCCCTCTCCACCAGCCCCGACATTTTAATTCCAGGCAGCCACACGCACTGCCACTAACCGCCAACCCCCCCCCCCCCATCCCCCATCCCCGACACGCTTCCTCCCATAACCTCCACACGCGGGAATTTTATCAGCCGTCTTCCTAATTACCTAAAGAAGCTGTCACTCTGGTGTAATTATGATGGCGCAGCAGGCACACCTTTATGCACGGGGGAGAGGGATTCAGTTCAGCCGTTAAATGTTGTAATGTTGTTCTCTAAACGTAACCCCCGGTAACTCCCTCGCTTAGTAAAGGAGGTCTCAGCTGCCTCAAGCTTAGAGGAGGGCTGTTCCCCGATGCTCTCTCTCTTTCTTTCTCTCTCTTTCTTTCTCTCTCTCTCTCTCTCTTTTTTTTTCTCTCTCTTTCTTTCTCTCTCTTTCTTTCTCTCTCTCTCTCTCTCTCTCTCTCTC
>JAPMUY010007640.1:20000-30000 GCA_026901105.3 Galaxias olidus | reverse complement strand
GATGTGGCCTGCGCTGTACTCACCCTAGGGAATCTCCATGTGTAGTATGGGGAGATTGCTAAAGATATGTTCTGTATTCAGTTGAGACAGTCTCCATGTTTAGTATGGGGAGATATGGGTGATAAAATGTCCTCTTGATAAAGATATGTTCTGTATTCAGTTGAGACAGTCTCCATGTTTGGTATGGGGTATGTATGTGTGATCAAATGTCCTCTTGATAAAGATATGTTCTGTATTCAGCTGAGATAGTCTCCATGTTTGGTATGGGGTATGTATGTGTGATAAAATGTCCTCTTGATAAAGATATGTTCTGTATTCAGCTGAGATAGTCTCCATGTTTGGTATGGGGTATGTATGTGTGATCAAATTTCCTCTTGATAAAGATATGTTCTGTATTCAGCTGAGATAGTCTCCATGTTTGGTATGGGGTATGTATGTGTGATAAAATGTCCTCTTGATAAAGATATGTTCTGTATTCAGCTGAGATAGTCTCCATGTTTGGTATGGGGTATGTATGTGTGATAAAATGTCCTCTTGATAAAGATATGTTCTGTATTCAGCTGAGGGAGTCTCCATGTTGAGTATAGGGTATGTATGATGATGAAATAGTCCTCTGCTGTCCTGTGCTGTATTCAGGTGAGAGATGTTGAGTATGGGGTATGTATGTATGGAGCATGTTTGATTCTGATATTGTATTCGGCTGAGGGAGTCTCCATGTTGAGTATGGGGTATGTATGTATGGAGCATGTTTGATTCTGATACTGTATTCAGCTGAGGAGTCTCCATGTTGAGTATGGGGTATGCATGTATGGAGCATGTTTGATTCTGATACTGTATTCAGCTGAGGGAGTCTCCATGTTGAGTATGGGGTATGTATGTATGGAGCATGTTTGATTCTGATACTGTATTCAGCTGAGGGAGTCTCCATGTTGAGTATGGGGTATGCATGTATGGAGCATGTTTGATTCTGATACTGTATTCAGCTGAGGGAGTCTCCATGTTGAGTATGGGGTATGTATGTATGGAGCATGTTTGATTCTGATATATTCAGCGGAGAGTTTCCAGGTGGTGATAACTCAATGACCTCTACTGCTGTCGTTTCCCTATAGCCACATATACCACAGTACTAGCCAACCACTGTGATCCCCACTGCACTACAATCTATCTATCTATCCATCCATCCATCCATCCCTCCATCCATCCATCCATCCATCCATCCACCCATCCATCCATCCACCCATCCATCCATCTATTTATCTATCATCGTCTGTCTATCTGTCTCTATGTCTGTCTGTCTGTCTCTATGTCTGTCTGTCTGTCTGTCCGTCTCTATGTCTGTCTGTCTGTCTCTATGTCTGTCTGTCTGTCCGTCCGTCCGTCTGTCTCTCTCTCCCTCCCTCCGTCCTCAGTACGAAGTACAGAGAGTGCCTCACAGTGTTCCCTGACTCTTGGCTTCCATTAGCGTCTTTATGACTCTTATTATCTGGACTGTGTCGATGGAGAGATGGGAGCAGTTTATTTATGACCCTTTATATCTGGGCTGTGTCGATGCAGAGATAGGAGCACAGTTTATTAATGACCCTTTATATCTGGGCTGTGTCGATGCAGAGATAGGAGCACAGTTTATTAATGACCCTTTATATCTGGGCTGTGTCGATG
The DNA here is from genome assembly GCA_026901105.3 of Galaxias olidus. Lineage (NCBI taxonomy): Eukaryota > Metazoa > Chordata > Actinopteri > Galaxiiformes > Galaxiidae > Galaxias > Galaxias olidus. The sequence continues at coordinate 28,341 of JAPMUY010007640.1, read as the reverse complement.
GAGAGATAGGAGCACAGTTTATTAATGACCCTTTATATCTGGGCTGTGTTCATGGAGAGGAGCACAGTTTATTAATGACCCTTTATATCTGGGCTGTGTTCATGGAGAGGAGCACAGTTTATTAATGACCCTTTATATCTGGGCTGTGTATGGAATGAAATTTGTGCCAAAAGTCTACAAAAGAAAAAGAAAAATCCACAAACAAAAAAGAACCAAAAGCATAACTAAAATCCAAAAGCAAAAAAATAAAATCCAAAAGCAAAAAAAGACAATCCAAAAGAAAAACAAAAATCCAAAAGAAAAATAAGAAAACTTATAAGCAAACTAAAATCTATAATAAAAAAATAAAAATAAAAAAATTAACTAAATATGTAATAAGTTAAATCTTACAAATCTATATTTGTTTTTTATGGTTTTCATTTTAGTCTTTTTAATCCGCCGGTTACTTATGTGTTTGTTTGTTTTTTGGTTGTGGATCTGTGTTTTTGCGTTTGGATTTTTTTTTCTTTTTGGCACAAAAATCACGTGAGGGCGGGGTTTAGAAGAAGATGATTTCAATTGGCCCATGGTAGCTGGAGTGACAGCTAATTTTTTGGCACAAACACAGTTATTATTAAACGCATCATCATTATGCGCTTGAAGTTAACAGCAAAGCAGCAAGAAATGGTAGCGCCAGTGCCGATTCTGCTGAATAGATCACAGATTTGACCAGGCTCTGCCTCTTTTTCTTATATTAATTGTATGGTCGAATAAAAATGCTTTGTAACTTAAATAGCTTCTAATTGCCATGTAGCTACCAAAAACCCATCGTCAAATCAGCTTTTTAAAAGTAGATATCTGGTGAAAATGCTGACATTTAACAGTTGCAAGGTATCCATGAGGCTGACACCGCAGCCTTATTGGCAGAAGCTCCAGGCATTGACCCGGAGAAACCATGGAGAAGATCCTGGCACCAAAGTTGATTCTAGAACACCGACACCTCAGGAGGGGATATCAATCTCCAAGCTAGTATAGATAAATGGGACGCGGTTGACCTCAACTGACAAGGTGACTTGGACTTTGTGGCTAACGTTGAGTTGTTTTACCTTTTGACATCCACATCCATTTAACTGCTGTATCTACGTAGCTAATTATAACCGTAGTCATTATAAATTCTTGCGTTTTCGTGTTTAGTTACTCTGAGGACTCGGCACCAGTACTGGACCAATTTGGTGCCCTAGGCAAGAATTTAGCTGGTGCCATTTGCACGGCAGCAATTTCCACCACCAGTCATGTTCATAAACTCACACAGTACCCACATAGCATTTTATCTTTGAATTCCTTTATTTCAGAAACAACCAAAAAGTGTGTGCACAAATAAAAGCAAGTTATGTAAAACAAATTATAAATAAGGTATTGCACAAAATATGGTATTAAAGAAACGAATGCAGATATTAAAAGATGTATAAATATGATACAAATAAGAGTATTGCACACACAAAACTATATTACAGAAACCTCAGTGCAATATGCATCATCTAGCATTCTTCTACAGTCTCACTCACCTTGCATTTCTTGCAGCAAAGTAATCTGTGACATCATAATAAGACAGTTTGTGTTAGACAACATGATTTGTACTAATGATGGAAAGTCCACTCAGTCATTCTTGCTCCATAGTAGATCTTGGGTAGGTTGTAATTAGTTTGAACTTGGAGAAGCTCCATATCAGCAACAGCCACTGTAAGAGGAAGAGTGGCCTGATGATTCTCAGTCTGCGACCCACATATCGGACATTTCTGTCAGCTTCTTCTCAGGCAGGAAGGTAAAGAATATCATGTTTGTCATGTTTTGTATGCCTGGGCTGTCCAGAGATGTAGGGGACAGGAGAACCTTGTGCTGCATCACTGCTGGGCTGTGCTGAGGTGCAGGTGTCTGCAGGTGGACCAGGATATGCAGGGGTGGGAGGAAAACATTCCAAAACTTATTCTGAAGAGAGAAGAGGAGTATATGAACATTAGGTGTTACATTATATTATTAAAATAAATGATGATGGTCACACCACACGAAGATGTCAACACATACAGTGCACCCGGAAAGTATTCACAGCGCTTCACCTTTTCCACATTTTGTTATGTTACGGCCTTATTCCAAAATTGATTCAATTCATTTTTTTAATAACTAAGAAATCACATGTACTGTATGTAAATTTTTTTAGGCTGAGAGTGAACGATTTGTGAAGCATGCTTTAGCGTATTTTTCAAAATGTTCTAGGTTATTCCCCAAATAGTTGAATATTTTTTCCAACTTTTCCAAATTAATTTAAGCTGTGAGTAACTGACGTTAACTCTATATTTATGAAATTAACGAATTAGGCTAGCTATCGTCCAATAGGCAAGTTCCAACGGTAGCTGCTAATATTCATTCATCATCACGTCATCCCATACCTCTGTCATTTTCCCGTTGTTCCTCGTCTTCTTTTTCGTCCCTGGGCACCAGAGGGCTTTGGTCTATGGCTACTGTCATTGATGCTAATCGATTTTACCGCAGCCAGTGTCACGAGCTGGCCCCACTCGGCAGCCTTCACTTGCAGCTTACTGTCCAAAGACTTCAAGCGCATAATGATGATGCGATTAAGAATGGGTGTGTTTGCACCGAAAAATTAGCTGTCACTCCAACTCCGATGGACCAATAGAAATCATCTTCTAAACCCCGCCCTCACGTGATTTTTGTGCCAAAAAGAAAAAGTTCCAAAAGCAAAACCTCAGATCCACAACCAAAAATAAAAACACACATAAGAAAACAGTGGATCAAAATGACTAAACTGAAAACCATAAGAAACAAATATAGATTTGTAAGATTTAACTTAAAAACATTTTGTTGATTATTTTAATTAAAAAAAAGGTATTATAGATTTTAGTTTTGCTTATAGTTTTCTTATATTTTTATTTGTAATTTTAGTTTTTCTTTTAGATTGTCTTTTTCTTTTGCTTTTGGATTTTAGTTATGCTTTTGGTTATCTTCTTTTTTGTTTGTGGATTTTTCTTTTTCTTTTTCTTTTGTAGACTTTTGGCACAAATCTCATTCCATAGCTGTGCCAATGGAGAGGAGCACAGTTTATTTATGACTCTTTATATCTAGTATGGGTTGATGCAGAGATAGGAGCAGTTTATTTGTGACGCCGTCCAGAGCAGCGGGGAATATTTAACGTCTTTGTCTGGGAGGGCCCGAGAGCAGCCCCAGAAACAAAAAGAGACAGTAAAACTTGGCGTGTGTGTGTGTGTGTGTGTGTGTGTGTGTGTGTGTGTGTGTGTGTGTGTGTGTGTGTGTGTGTGTGTGTGTGTGTGTGTGTGTGTGTGTGTGTGTGTGTGTATGTGTGTGTGTGTGTGTGTGTGTGTGTGTGTGTGTGTGTGTGTGTGTGTGTGTGTGCGTGCGCGGGTGTGTGCTTAAAGTAGGTCATCATTATACTTAAAGGCTGGTGTGGTGAGGATTTGTGTTCCCTGTAAGTGACAAAGCATATCTTATAAATAATACATTTAGGATCTGTAGGCATGCATTAATATGGGTGTTTTCCACCCTCTCATGCAACACAGCTACTAAAACAGTTTATAAATCATTGATAAATATATTGGCTATATGGTAATGCAGCGTGTCAACACTCTATTTTTCTTATTGGGGCGGCAGGCGTAAAAAGATAATTTATTCAAAGAGTTACTCAAAATGCTGCCCAGTTACATCGGTCGAGGGAGAGAGGAGGGTTTCTATAACAGACGGACTGAACAGTCTGCCAATATGTTCTCCACCACAGGGCAGCACGACCAGCAGACTCTCACCAGCTGTGTGGCCACTCTCCTAGGAACCTCCGACATTCAAAATATTCAAATGGGTTTTTTTTTTTTTTCTATTTTTGCCGAAGTACCTCTCGACACCACCGGGTGTGCTGTTTGGGTGTTTGCCAGCAGTCCAATCGGGAAGTTGGCGGCTTTTCTGCAACCAGCAGGCCTCCCGAAAGTTACAGCGTGGCTACAGTGGCCCCAAACCACCCCAAACATCAAAGCACAAGCCCTTATCTAGAGCAACAGTTCATGGTGGTGGTATAGAGGGTTGTTAAACATTATTTAGATCCCCCCCCCCCCCCCCCCCCCCCCCCCCCCCCCCCCCCCCCCCCCCCCCCCCCCCCCCCCCCCCCCCCCCCCCCGCGAGACAGGAGGTTACAGACAAGACGCCGCAGGTGCATCCCGCGCTGGGGGAGAGAGGGACAGAGAGGGAGAGGAGAAGAGGGGGGAGAGGAGGAGAGGGGGAAGACGAGGCAGCAGGATCGTATCCTGCCGAGACAGAACACACATCATGTATCGTGGAGAATCTAATCACCTCCTCAAATGGGTTCCATTGGAACTCATTAAGCAGCTTGATGAAGATCTGCCCAGACAACAAAGGGAGTGGTAGAGGAGGGATGGAGAGCCGCAGGGGGGGGGGGGGGATCAAACAAACTCCATGGTGGCGGGGAAGGGAACGTCCCTATCGTAGAAATAGCCACGCAGCTTGAAATCTTAGATTATTTTAATTTAAATTTTAATTTTATTATAATGTTTGTAGGGTTCTGGTTGTTTGTTTTGAGGTGAAATGAGATTGGCTTCCGTTTCATCGGCTCTGTGAAGTATTTCTTTTTTTATATTTATATATTATCAGTATTTCTCTTTTTCTGGACGTGTTTTCAGACGGCTCATTATATATACACATAAAACCGACGGCGTGTCTGTGCTTTAGAACTTCACTTTGGTACTTCTATTGTATTTCTCTTTTGTCGCCGCTTCAAACACGGTGTCCAGCTCACATTTTGTCAGAACAAAGGACAGCATGTCTTTGTCTCCAAATTCCCCTCCCTTGAAATGTCACATCAAAGCCAAAAAAAACAAAACATTGACTGATACCTAAACAAACTCGCTCCGAAGCCAATTGCGTCTCTCGTTTCCTTTAAACGTTCGTTTTCCACCTGCCCGACGAGAAAGCTATATGGACTACATTCTAAAGCGGAGAAAAAGCCCAGTGTCAAAGCCGGCAACCGTTTAATCACAACCCCGCCCCCCTCCCCCCCCGCCCTCCCCACACACACACACATACACACTCACCCACCGTGTTGGGGGGCTCATATAGACTACACGTGTGTTGATTTGCTTCCATGTTCATGCACGTAAACGTCTTGTTTAGTCACTCCATCAAGACCGCCGTCCTGACTCCAGCGGCTGTATCTCCCCCGAGCTACACTGCTGCTGTGAGTCAACCTTTCTCCCAGCCAGTTACTATACTATAACCCTAACCCTTACCTGAACAATGCCTATTAACACTGCTGTCTGTAAACCTTTCTCATAGCCCTGTGCTATACTGTAACCCTTAACTGAACAATGCCAATCAACACTGCTGTCTGTAAACTTTTCTCATAGCCCTGTACTATACTATATTGTACTATACAATGCTATACTATACTACACTATACTATACTATGTAAAACCCTAACCCTTACCTGAACAACCCCTTCCACTGCCTGACCGTTCCAAACAGGGTTCGTTCTAGAGAACACAGGGCCAAAGCAGAGACTCAGCTACCTTCCACAGCATGACCATTTACTATACTACACTACACTATATTATAGTATACTATACTAGACCATATTATACTATACTATACTATACTACACTACACTATATTATACTATATTATACTATATTATACTAAACTACACTACACTATACCACACTATATTATACTATACAATACTATACTATGTATAACCCAAACCCTTACCTGAATGATCCTTTCCACTGCATGATCATTTGGTATACTATACTATACTATACTATACTATACTATACTATACTATACTATACTATACTATGTATAACCCTAACCCTTACCTGAACAATCCTTTCCACTTCATGGCCATTTGGTATACTATACTATACAATACTGTACTACACTACACTACACTACACTACACAACACTATACTAAGTATAACCGTAACATGCTCCACTAGGGAGCGTTGTAGGAAGAGCGCCGGGAAGCAGCAGCTCATCTGGCTCCAGGTCATGTCCAATGCGTCACTGTAAATGGAGGAACATGTAATCAGGAGTCGGGACCAGGGGCCCGCCAAACGATGGCGTCGCTCTCCCAGATTGAGGAGTCAATCCTAATACGGGTCGGGAGAAGTGAAGTTGAACGGCGGGGGGCGCGGCGAGCGGGATGCCGTTTAACCAGGATGGATGGACAGGGAGAGAGAGAGGGAGGGAGGGAGAGAGGGAGGGAGGTGGGTGGGTGGGTGGTGGTGGGGGGGGCGGGGCTCTCTGGTCCCATCGTGGATCGTTCCGTTAAAAAAGAGCGTTCGCTCCCTTGCGAGTCAGTTTACTCTATTTGTTTTTAGTCGGGAGTTTCAGTCGTTTCCTTTTCCTTTTTGTTTTACTCGTACAAATTGTTTAAGAATGAAAAGCGCCGCGTGTTAGTTCGGAAACCTGTGTGTGTGTGTTTTTTGTTTTTTTTGTTAGTTTTTTATGCTGTCCCTGCACGTACAGCCTGTTTAAAGGCTAAACCCTTGCAGGTTTAGGTGGAGGGTGAGTGTCGGGGGGCGGGGGGGCGGCGGCGGTTTCACACTGGGCAAAGTGGTCTTGGAGTAGATGCCCTCTAATTGTGTGCAGTTACGGCTCCCTCGCGGGTCTGAGCCTAGCCCACTGGGTGTTAGTGAAATGAGGTCCTGAGAAGGAGGGAGGAGGGGGGCTCTGCAGATCATTTCACACCCCGAACAACTGCATCCCTCCGGGGTAAACCAGCCAAGATGGAGCCCCTTGATGGACTAATGGTCCTGGAATAAAAGTGGCAGAGAGAGAGAGAGAGAGAGAGAGAGAGAGAGAGAGAGAGAGAAAAAAAACGTTTCCCAATTTGCAGTAAATATCCCCTTTAAATAACCACGGTTATTTACATAGCATTTACACAGTAGGAGAGAGTGTGTGTGGTTGTGCCCCAGTAAAGGGTTTGTGGTAAGCACGTCGTGTGCTATTGTTGAGAAGTAGTCAGGAAATAGGGAGAGGTAATAGCCCCAATATGGCTGGTGAAATGTGTTGTAAATCTGACCTATTTACGTCTCTCGTTTGTGCCGTTTTTCTATATAGTAGCTACAAAAAAAAATAAACGAAATTAAAAGCACCTTAAAGCTGTTTGTGTCTGACGTAAGGTAAAAGTACATCTGGTCGTCGGTCGAGTGAAAGGAAGCGCTCTCTTTTTCTCTCTCTCTCTCTCTCTCACTCTCACTCACGCTTTCTCTATGTTTCTCTCACACTCTCTTTCACTTTCTCACTTTATCTCTCTCACACACTTTCTCTCTCTCTCTCTCTCTCTCTCTCTCTCGCTCTCTTTCTCTCTCACATTTTTTCTATTTCTCTCTCACTTTCTCTCTCTCTCTCTCTCTCTCTCTGTCTTTCTCTCTCTCACGCTTTTTCTGTTTTTCTCTTACTCTCTTTCACTTTCTCACTTTATCTCTCTCTCACACACTTTCTCTCTCTCTCTCTCTCGCTCTCTTTCTCTCTCACACTTTTTCTATTTCTCTCTCACTTTCTCTCTCTCTCTCTCTCGCTCTCTTTCTCTCTCTCTCTCTCTCTCTCTCTCACTCTCACTGTCTCTCTCTCTCTCGCTCTCTCTCTCTCTCTCTCACACACACACTTAATCTCGATTTCTTTCTCTCTCTCTCTCTCTCACAAGTTTAAATTAGAGCTGAGATGCATTTATAGAATTGCCTTGGCGTAAACGAGGGCTGTGATTTGAATTGCATTAATTAGCGTGGCAGAGTTCAGAGCAAGGAGAGAGGAAGTAAACGTGCGATGCATCCTGCTACCTTAGGTTACGATAATGCTAATGCAGCCTGCACTGCTAATTTGGAACTGCTCCAAGGCCAATGTTATTTTGCACTTAGGCACCTAGCATGCATCACTCCCTCTCTCTCTCTCTCTCTATTTCTTTTCTCTCTCTCTCTCTCTCTCTCTCTCTCTCTCTCTCTCTCTCTCTCTCTCTTCCCGCTCTTTAAATTTATATCACACACGCACACACTAAAACACCTTTAAATACCACACGCCTTTGCACACACACACACGCGCACACGCACACACGCACATGCGCACGCACGCACACACACAGACACACACACACACACACACACACACACACACACACACACACACACACACACACACACACACAGCCTGTAATGACGGTAGAAGGGGGGGGGGAGTGATTAGCACTTTTAGCGGTGCAGGAGACAGTGCGGTTGTTCCACCGTAATCTATTTGTTAATTGCGTCTCGGGGGAGAGGAGAAGAGGCCTGA
>JAPMUY010007640.1:0-17500 GCA_026901105.3 Galaxias olidus | reverse complement strand
GGTCTGGTCTGGGTCTGGTCTGGTCTGGTCTGGTCTGGTCTGGTCTGGGTCTGGTCTGGTCTGGTCTGGTCTCTGGTCTGGTCTGGTCTGGTCTGGTCTGGTCTGGTCTGGTCTGGGTCTGGTCTGGTCTGGTCTGGTCGGGTCGGGTCGGGTCGGGTCGGGTCTGGGTCTGGTCTGGGTCTGGTCCGGTCCGGTCCGGTCCGGTCTGGGTCTGGCCTGGTCTGGGTCTGGTCTGGTCTGGGTCTGGTCTGGTCTGGTCTGGTCTGGTCTGGGTCTGGGTCTGGGTCTGGTCTGGTCTGGGTCTGGTCTGGTCTGGGTCTGGTCTGGTCTGGTCTGGTCTGGTCTGGTCTGGGTCTGGCCTGGCCTGGCCTGGCCTGGCCTGGTCTGGGTCTGGTCTGGTCTGGTCTGGTCTGGTCTGGTCTGGTCTGGGTCTGGGTCTGGTCTGGTCTGGTCTGGTCTGGTCCGGTCCGGTCCGGTCCGGTCCGGTCCGGTCCGGTCCGGGTCGGGTCGGGTCGGGTCGGGTCGGGTCTGGGTCTGGGTCTGGGTCTGGTCTGGTCTGGTCTGGGTCGGGGTCGGGGTCGGGGTCGGGGTCTGGGTCTGGTCGGGGTCGGGTCGGGTCGGGTCGGGTCTGGTATGGTCTGGGTCTAGGTCTGGTCGGGTCTGGTCTGGTATGGGTCTGGTCGGGTCTGATCTGGCTCTGGGTCTGGGTCTGGTCTGGTCTGTGTCTGGTCACGTCTGGTCTGGTCTGTGTCTGGTCTGGGTCTGGTCTGGTCTGGTCTGTTCTGGGTCTGTTCTGGGTCTGGTCTGGGTCTGGTCTGGTCTGTGTCTGGTCAGGTTTGGGTCTGGGTCTGGGTCTGTTCTGGGTCTGGTCTGGTCTGTGTCTGGTCTGGTCTGGTTTGGGTCTGGGTCTGGGTCTGTTCTGGGTCTGGGTCTGGGTCTGGTCTGGTCTGGTTTGGGTCTGGGTCTGGGTCTGTTCTGGGTCTGGGTCTGGTCTGGGTCATGTCTGGGTCTGGTCTGGTTTGTGTCTGGGTCTGGGTCTGTTCTGGGTCTGGGTCTGGTCTGTTCTGGGTCTGGGTCTGGTCTGGGTCTGGTCTGGTCTGGTCTGGTCTGGTCTGTTCTGGGTCTGGGTCTGGTCTGGGTCATGTCTGGGTCTGGGTCTGGTCTGGGTCATGTCTGGGTCTGTGTCTCTGTCTCTGTCAATTCAATTCATCCATCCATCCATCCATCCATTAGCTATACCCCCTATCCTTAACAGGGGAGCTGGAGCTTATCCCAGCGGACACAGGGCGAGAGGCGGGGTACACCCTGGACAGGTCGCCAGTCTATCACAGGGTCGACACATAGGGACAGACAACAACTCACACTCACATTCACACCTACGGGCAATTTAGAGTCACCAATTAACCTGCATGTTTTTGGACTGTGGGAGGAAACCGGATTCAATTCAATGGTGCTTTATTGGCATGAAAATACAAAGTAAATGTTATACTAAATATACTCTGTCTCTGGTCTGGCTCTGGGTTTGGTCTAGTCTGACTCTGTCTCTGTCTCTGGTCTGGTCTGGTCTGGTCTGTCTCTGGCTCTGGCTCTGGCTCTGGGTCTGGCTTCTCTGCCCCTGTCTCTGTCTCTGGTCTGTCTCTGTCTCTAGTCTGTCTCTGTCTCTGTCTCTGTCTCTGGTCTGTCTCTAGTCTGTCTCTGTCTCTGTCTCTAGTCTGTCTCTGTCTCTGTCTCTGTCTCTAGTCTGTCTCTGTCTCTGTCTCTGTCTCTGTCTCTGTCTCTGGTCTGTCTCTGGTCTGTCTCTGTCTCTGGTCTGTCTCTGGTCTGTCTCTGTCTCTGGTCTGTCTCTGTCTCTGTCTCTAGTCTGTCTCTGTCTCTGTCTCTAGTCTGTCTCCTGTCTGTCTCTGTCTCTGTCTCTGTCTCTGTCTCTGTCTCTGGTCTGTCTCTGTCTCTAGTCTGTCTCTGTCTCTGTCTCTGTCTGTCTCTCTGTCTCTGTCTCTGTCTCTGTCTGTCTCTAGTCCGTCTCTGTCTCTGTCTCTAGTCTGTCTCTGTCTCTGTCTCTGTCTCTAGTCTGTCTCTGTCTCTGTCTCTGTCTCTGGTCTGTCTCTGGTCTGTCTCTGTCTCTGGTCTGTCTCTGTCTCTGTCTCTAGTCTGTCTCTGTCTCTGTCTCTAGTCTGTCTCCTGTCTGTCTCTGTCTCTGTCTCTGTCTCTGTCTCTGTCTCTGGTCTGTCTCTGTCTCTAGTCTGTCTCTGTCTCTGGTCTGTCTCTGTCTCTGTCTCTGTCTGTCTCTGTCTCTGGTCTGTCTCTGTCTCTGGTCTGTCTCTGGGTCTGTCTCTGTCTCTGTCTCTGGGTCTGTCTCTGTCTCTGGTCTGTCTCTGTCTCTGGTCTGTCTCTGTCTCTGGTCTGTCTCTGTCTCTGGGTCTGTCTCTGGTCTGTCTCTGTCTCTGTCTCTGGTCTGTCTCTGTCTCTGTCTCTGGTCTGTCTCTGGGTCTGTCTCTGGTCTGTCTCCTGTCTGTCTCTGGTCTGTCTCTGTCTCTGGTCTGTCTCTGTCTCTGGTCTGTCTCTGTCTCTGTCTCTGGTCTGTCTCTGTCTCTGGTCTGTCTCTGTCTCTGTCTCTGGTCTGTCTCTGTCTCTGGTCTGTCTCTGTCTCTGTCTCTGGTCTGTCTCTGTCTCTGGTCTGTCTCTGTCTCTGTCTCTGTCTCTGGTCTGTCTCTGTCTCTGTCTCTGTCTCTGGTCTCTCTCTGTCTCTGGTCTGTCTCTGTCTCTGTCTCTGTCTCTGGTCTGTCTCTGTCTCTGTCTCTGGTCTGTCTCTGTCTCTGGTCTGTCTCTGTCTCTGGTCTGTCTCTGTCTCTGTCTCTGTCTCTGGTCTGTCTCTGTCTCTGGTCTGTCTCTGTCTCTGGGTTTGGGTCTTGGTTCTCTGACCCGTGACTGGCCCCCGGCCAGCGGGATATTCTGCTCGCCGCTCGCTCTTCCGGATCAGCGCCGCCGCGAGCCGACCCCGCCTGACCCCGGCGCGCTCTGGAGCGTCTCCACAGCCACTCCCAGCATGCACCGCTGCACCGTCCCAGGGAGAGGGCCGGTGCCATGGCAACCCGGTGCTCGAAAAGAGAGAGGAGGGTTGACGTCGAAGTGCAGCGTGGGAATAGTTAACTACACACGCACACACACACACACACACACACACACACACACACACGCGCGCGCGCGCGCGCGATGATATTTATTCTGACATGTGTCTGCCCTCATGTGCTTAAAAATACACATAGTCATATACCAACTAACACATTCTCACAGTCACACACACACACAGCCTCGCATAAATGGACCGGTACAAGTGCTCCTCCTGGGGCCCACACACACACAGGCGCACACGCTGACGCCATTACATGAATATCACATGAAAGGCAGGGTTGATTGAGCGTCTCCTGGCCCGCTCAGAGAAGATGAGATCAGATACACATCAGGGGAGAAACACACGACAACGTAAAACCTCCACGCTTATCCATGACCTCCCACACGTTCACTGGTATGTTCCAGTCACCTTTAACCTCCACGTTTATCCATGACCTCCGACACGTTCACTGGTATATTCCAGTCACCTTTAACCTCCACGTTTATCCATGACCTCCGACACGTTCACTGGTATATTCCAGTCACCTTTAACCTCCACGTTTATCCATGACCTCCGACACGTTCACTGGTTTATTCCAGTCACCTTTAACCTCCACGTTTATCCATGACCTCCGACACGTTCACTGGTTTATTCCAGTCACCTTTAACCTCCTGGTTTATCCATGACCTCCGACACGTTCACCTTTAGCCTGACAGCAGTGTGTGCAGCTACCTACCGGCTGAAGCCCTCAGTGCCAGAAATACAGTGAGGAAGAGGAAGAGGAAGGGGGGGGGGGCTGGGGGGAGGTCTGGAACAACCTCTATAGCTTTGCCGATCATCACGCCATCTTCAGCTCCACTTCTGAACCACCTCCAAATTGAAAAGTTCAACAAAAAAAAAACGTTAGCAGTGCATTTTACGGTATGGACCCCCCCCCCCCGTCTCCCATGGCAACGCGGAGCGATTGGAGCGGACATGAGAGGAGACAGCGAGGTGGTGGTTTTGATGGACTCTCTCCGAGGGAGATAGAGCCAGAGGTCCCCGGGTTCACCCACCAATATCCTGATATGTACGGTCCACAGCGCAGAGTGGACCTCCACCACTCAGCCCAGCCCTCTATCTATCTATCTCTCTCTCCCTCTGTGTCTCCTCTCTCTCTAGCTCTCTCCCTCACTTTTTTTCCCCGATGTATTTATCTCCGTCTTTCTCTCCTTCTCTGTCTTTTTCGTTCTCTCAATCACACTCTCCCACTGTCTTGTTACTCTGCATCTCTCTCTCTTCTCTCCTATCTCTCTCACTCACTCACTCTCTCTCTCTCGCTCTCTTTCTCTCTCTCTCTCTCTCTCTCTCTCTCTCTCTCTCTCTGATCGCCCTATCCCTCCCTCTTCCTATTTCCGTTCATATCTCTGATGGTGCTAGCCAGCCAGACCAGTGCCAGTGGAGGGCAGAGATGGGCTGTACGTAGGCGTATGTGAGAAATGGGCTACCACGGTGGTATGTGTGTGTGTCTGTTCGTGTGTGTGTGTGTGTGTGTCTGTTCGTGTGTGTGTGTCTGTTCGTGTATGTGTGTGTGTGTGTGTGTGTGTGTGTGTGTGTGTGTGTGTGTGTGTGTGTGTGTGTGTGTGTGTGTGTGTGTGTGTGTGTGTGTGTGTGTGTGTGTGTGTGTGTGTGTGTGTGTGTGTGTGTGTGGTCAGGTAGCTGATGCAGAGAGTCACCACAGTTCGTTTGAAGCAGCCTTCTAAAGCCGCCTCGCTTCTCCAGTCGTCCAATCAGACTGTCCCTCTGTGTCTCCAGAGCAGGAAGACAGGAAGTAGATGTGCGTGAGACAGACCGTGTGAGACACAGACTGACAGCCAGGTGTTCCAACAGGAAGGTGAACACTTCAATCACGTCGAGAACAGACAAAGGAAGTAGTCGCGTTTCTTCACCTTAAGCAACTCCTCTGCCTTAACAGAGACAGCTGCTTCCCGCACCTGTTATTTCTGTGAACATATTACCCTGGGTGAGGAATTTAGCATTGAAATATGGTCTGTCTTAGTGGCATATTTCATCACGATGGTAAAAGAGTGAAAAGTTCTAGTTGCGTAACTATCAGGTTCTTTTTTCAAAACATTCAGACAACTAGACGTCTGGGCTTTTCATTCCAAATAAAAGTACTACGGAGAAGTCTTCCTCACACTTTTGTCTGTCTTTAGAACCTGGAGTGTTACTGTAGGGGTCTCGTATAGTTTGTGCCAGGGTGTAATTACTCCTCTTATCTTTGACATGAACCTTGTTTGTGACACTGTTTGAAAATCCTCCGTGGCTCATCCCAACCAAACCCTGCCGAATCCTTCAGCCTTGTAGGGGGAGTTTTCACCCAATAGACTGCGGCATGTTTTTGATTTGTTTTTATTTTACCAGGTTAGTCTCATTGAGATTCAGAAGAGAGACCTGGCCAAAGAAAGTAGCACAAAAAGTGTCACACAAATGTACGTAAAACAAGACATTCTGCATAAAACGTAAGCATATATAAATCAAATCCATAAAACATGTCTCAACATCGAATGGTGAAAAACACTGACAACCCCATCATTTTCCACTTGTTTCATCTTGTCTCTAAAATTATGTAATGAGACGATTTCCTTAAGCTTTAGAATTGATGCATGCTGCATGCTACGTCACATCTTCTCTGAGTCTGATTTATTCAGAGAGCTAGCTAATGTTTTAAATAGAAGAAATACCCCTTAGCTTCACCACTGGTATTTGCTTAAGGATTGTGTGCGTGTACTATGCAGCAGACAGAAGTAAACGATTCACAGCAGACAGAAGTAAACGATTCACCACAGACAGAAGTAAACGATTCACAGACTCTCCTTATTAAAGATTTGGCTCGTGCTTTGCATACATATGTCTGACTGGTTACACACCGACCATGCTTGATTGAGCTTTAGCAGCCAGGATACATAACATAGAAAATGCCTTCCTTCCATCCTTCCTTCCTTCCTTCCTTCCTTCCTTCCTTCACCCATTCCTTCCTCCATTCCTTCTTTCTTTCCTTCCTTCCTCCATTCATTCATCCCTTCCTTCCTTCCTTCCTCCATTTCTTCCTTCTTTCCTTTCTTCCTTCCTTCCTTCCTTACTTTGTTCCTAAATGTATATATTTGTGCTTCTCCACATGGGCTGGAGATATTCAATAGGAAAACAGCCTTTAGAGGAGAGATTCGTTTTGGATCTCCGACGGTGTCCAACGCTGCTATTGATTAAACCCTTTCACAGGCCTAGTACATCGCCCTGGTGAAACAGCTGCTGTGTAGTTAGATTGGGTCAATACGGTTGTATCTGCGGCAGCCCTAACTGGTCCGGGATCTGCTTCGTTTGAAAGCACAGACAGATGGTAGGCATCTGCATCTGCGATCAACCGCTGTCAGATTTGGCTGCAATTTAAACACAGGACATGCTACTGCATGGCTGTACTATATGCTGTGGCGTCCCTGTGGCTGGTTCCCGCACTTCCCTTCTCTCCTGTTGTGACGTCTCGGGTGCTCGATGTCGTAGCAGACTCTTCCTCCCTTCTCTGCTGTTGTGACGTCTCGGGTGCTCGTGTGTCGTAGCAGACTCTTCCTCCCTTCTCTGCTGTTGTGACGTCTCAGGTGCTCGTGTGTCGTAGCAGACTCTTCCTCCCTTCTCTGCTGTTGTGACGTCTCGGGTGCTCGTGTGTCGTAGCAGACTCTTCCTCCCTTCTCTGCTGTTGTGACGTCTCGGGTGCTCGTGTGTCGTAGCAGACTCTTCCTCCCTTCTCTGCTGTTGTGACGTCTCGGGTGCTCGTGTGTCGTAGCAGACTCTTCCTCCCTTCTCTGCTGTTGTGACGTCTCAGGTGCTCGTGTGTCGTAGCAGACTCTTCCTCCCTTCTCTCCTGTTGTGATGTCTCAGTGCTCGTGTGTCGTAGCAGACTCTTCCTCCCTTCTCTCCTGTTGTGACGTCTCGGGTGCTCGTGTGTCCGAGTTTAAAACCAAAACAGAAATCTCGATTTAGGCCTTTAATCTTCAGCAGGCCTGGAGCTGGATGTGTGGGGGGGGGGGGGGGGGGTGGGGGGGGGACGTTTCTCTTTCTTTTCATCTTTTTGTTTTTCGATGGTGGTCGTGAAACCGGGTTGTGTTGGGAGGAGGCGCAGGCATGTTCGTTCGCACCCCATACCGAGCAGCCTGATTGGAAGGCGTCGTTGACATGCTAGCCTGTTCACGCCTGGCGGGGTTCACTAATGAAAAGCCGGCTGGGAGTGGGACTCCACACCACGGAACGTTTTCACAGGCGGTCCGACAGGCTCAGAAGTCCCCCGAGCCGGAATTAGAACGATAATTACGACAAACTTTGGAAAGGAAGAAGGAGAAGAGGAGGAAGTAGGCTTTGGTTAGGTGTGGTACGCGCATCACAGTGGATGTGTGGCTCTCCACAGCGTGATCACACTCACACAAAGAGAAAGTAAGCGGCTGCTGTTTTCAGATGTTTTTTTTTTGGGGGGGGTTTTCGTTTTTTTTTTTTCACTGAACAGAGCTGAACTAATAAACACACACACACACACAATTACTAACATCCCTTATGTTAACTCAGATTATGATTCCATCGTTTACATTGAGCTTTTCCTCAATTTGCTCATTGTTTTTCTTTGCTTAATTTCTATTACGACTTTAGAGTACCTGTAAAAACGTGAAGTGAATGGGAAAGTGTGTCCAATATTTTGACTAGTACTGTATGTATAAAATAGTTAAAAGGTTTTACGTAAACCATTTTTCACTCTATACTTTTGTTTACATCAGAGTGGAAAAAGTTTGACATAGACCACTATATTTCCCTGTGTGCTTAATTCCCGTGTTTTTTCGCTGATGCAGGGTAATGGATGACTGTTGGTTGTACTGTGTCGGCGACCGTGCCAGTCCACAGGATGTAAACAAGGCAAAGTGTTTATTGATCCGCTCCCCCACCCCGTCCCCCACCCCAAACCACTGCTCCCTCTCTGAATTTAAAACCTCTGTAAATTTACACAGTGGCAGCATAGCAGGTGTGTACCCTGTCAACCTGTGTGTGTGTGTGTGTGTGTGTGTGTGTGTGTGTGTGTGTGTGTGTGTGTGTGTGTGTGTGTGTGTGTGTGTGTGTGTGTGTGTGTGTGTGTGTGTGCCTGTGTGTGTGTGCCTATGTATGTGTGCCTCTGTGTGTGTGTGTGTGTGTGTGTGCCTATGTGTGTGTGTGTGTGTGTGTGCCTATGTGTGTGTGCCTATGTGTGTGTGTGTGTGTGTGTGTGTGTGTGTGTGTGTGTGTGTGTGTGTGTGTGTGTGTGTGTGTGTGTGTGTGTGTGTGTGTGTGTGTGTGTGTGTGTGTGTGTGTGCGTGCGTGCGTGCGTGCGTGCGTGCGTGCGTGTGTGTGTGTGTGTGTGACGTGCCCGTTGACTAACACAAACATGTCGAGGTGTCACCTTCTCTGTCAGCACGCCGTGCTGTGTGCTCTGCACTTTGATACGCCACGACCAGGTGGAGGCGGAGTCTAAGAGATACTGTGAGTCCCCTATCAAACCCTGGGACCATCCTTTGTGCACCTCTGATGTCTACATTGAACCGTTTCCTTTGTCCGTCTACACACCTTAATGTCAGTGTTCTCAATGGACTGAATACTCACATGAGCAAATACAAAGACATCAGCGCCAGTTTACTCTCTCTCTCTCACTCTCTCTCTCTGTATCTCTCTCTCTCTCACACACACTCTCTCTCTCTGCCCCTCTCTCTCTTTCTCTGCCCCTCTCGCTCTCTCTCTCTCTCTCTCACACACACACACACTCTCTGCCCCTCTCTCTCCCTCTCTCACACACTTTCTCTCTCTCTCTCTCTCTCTCTCTTTCTTTCTCTCGTTCTTTTTTTGTGAATGGCCCTGAGGACAACGCACACAATGGAAACTTGCGTTGTGTGATTCACAGAGTATTTGGAGAATGGTTTTCCGCTGAATCAATTGGTCTTGTCGTCTGCCTCTGTGTTGTGTGGCGCTGCTCTGCGTAGACGGCGCCGGGTCCAGGGATACACAAAGAGACATGTTTCCTATTGAGGGGAGCCTTTGGCCACCGTGGAGGTGATTAAAGAAAGGCTCCCCTTCGGCTACTTGTGTCCATTAAACTGTCCGTCCAACGCTGTTCATTCTCTCCTCAGTTCAAAAGGCTTTTCTACTTCACAGAATGGTCTGAAATGAGGACCGACTGGCTAACATGGACACCAGCAATGATGATGATATATACTTAGGTAAACAGACTACCAACCCCTTTCAAAATGGAGTGGTAATCATTAGAAAATCCTTTCTAAAAAAACCACAAAAAAAACATTTCAAATCCTGTATGTGCACTTTCTTTGAAGTACTAAGACTCTGCGCCTCTACCAAAAACAAATACTGCTCACAAACCAGAGTGTGTGAGCAAATTTAATGCTGGTTAGTAACCATATTAACTAGAGGGTGTGAGCTCATATAATGCTGGTTAGTAACCATAGTAACCAGAGGATGTGAGCTCATATAATGCTGGTTAGTAATCATAATAACCAGAGGGTGTGAGCTCATAAAGTGCTGGTTAGTAACCATAGTAACCAGAGGGTGTGTGATAATAAATACTTTGGTTAGTAACCATAGTAACCAGAGGGTGTGAGCTCATATAATGCTGGTTAGTAACCATAGTAACCAGAGGGTGTGAGCTCATATAATGCTGGTTAGTAGCCATAGTAACCAGAGGGTCTGAGCTCATATAATGCTAGTTAGTAACCATAGTAACCAAAGGTTACTAGCCAGTTAGTAGCCATGGTAACCATAATGCTCTACGTGAGGAAAAGGTCCATCCAGGTGGCGGTGCCTCCACTGAACCAGCGCCGCCGGGCTCGTGTTCAGACCAGACCCGTTTAGCTTAGCCAAAAACACAAGGACGTGGTCTGCTCCAAACAAGGCTGGTCTGGGCTCAGTGGTTGTTGCTAGGCGACCATAGAAATTCTAGGGAGTGTTTTTCAAAAGAATTCAACAACTGGTGAAAGAAAGAGAAAGACAGAAAAAAGTCTCCCCACTTTGATACCTTTTCAGAAAGCGTTCACACCCAAACCGTTTTTTTTGGGGGGGGGGGGTACATAAATATAGTTTTTAAAATGAATGTTTCTGATGTTGACGTGGTTTGATCAAAGCTTTGGTCCTCGTTTTTTTTTTTACCATAATGGATGTTAGTTGACAATCCTTTTCTCCTTCTCTCTCCGTTAACGAACTTCTCCCGTGTCCGATGGTTATTCATGGGATGTTATTGGAGCGGCTTAATTACTGATATTTCCGCTGGTATCGATTGCAGGGGATGTGATTATTCTCCATTGGCTGGATGGCTGGGGCGCATTTGTCTTGTGTGTGTGTGTGTGTGTGTGTGTGTGTGTGTGTGTGTGTGTGTGTGTGTGTGTGTGTGTGTGTGTGTGTGTGTGTGTGTGTGTGTGTGTGTGGTTAAAATGGATTGGTGTGGTAATGTGCTACAGGTCTATTTATAACCACTGAGTACTGAACAAGTACACAGTCCTCTGTTCCCCAAGGAGAACAGAGCTAGAAACAGGAGGAGAGGAGAAGGTATGGCGGTACACAGAGAGAGAGGGAGAGAGAGAGAGAGAGAAGGAGAGAGGGAGGGAAGGAGAGAGAGAGAGGGAGCGAAGGAGAGAGGCAGAGAGGGAGAAAGATCTTGGCCTGTGATCACACAAGACCACTTAAAGTGAAATTTACCGAGGTGGGGGAGATAAGGGGAGCAGAAGCTGGACTCTGTGTGTGTGTGTGTGTGTGTGTGTGTGTGTGTGTGTGTGTGTGTGTGTGTGTGTGTGTGTGTGTGTCTGTGTGTGTGTGTCTGTGTGTGTGTGTGTGTGTGTGTGTGTGTGTGTGTGTGTGTGTGTGTGTGTGTGTGTGTGTGTGTGTCTGTGTGTGTGTGCTTGTGTGTGTGTGTGTGTCTGTGTGTGTGTGTGTGTGTGTGTGTGTCTGTGTGTGTGTGTGTGTGTGTCTGTGTGTGTGTGTGTGTGTGTGTGTGTGTGTGTGTGTCTGTGTGTGTGTGAGTGTGTGTGTCTGTGTGTGTGTGTGTGTGTGTGTGTGTGTGTGTGTGTGTGTGTGTGTGTGTGTGTGTGTGTGTGTGTGTGTGTGCGTGCATGCGTGTGTGAAGTGTCCAGAAGATTGAGGACGGGCCGGGGCGGGCGGGCCGGTTGCTATGTCAACACGGTGGTGACCCGGGCGCTGGCTCTGACAGAATGGGGTCGTGTGACTGAGACCCGCTGGACACGTCCACGCTCGACCCCATCCCTCATTTTAGAGGTCAGCCCCCGATAGAGACCCCCGCCACTTCCTCTCTGTAATTAATCTGCACGCCGGAGAGGATGACTGCCTCCTCTTCCCGCTCTCTCTGTCTCTCTCTCGCTCCCTCTCTCTCTCTCTGCCTCTTTCTCTCTCTCGCTCCCTCTCTCGCTCCCTCCCTCTCTCTCTGCCTCTTTCTCTCTCTCGCTCCCTCTCTCGCTCCCTCTCTTTCTGCCTCTCTCACTCTCTATTTTTGTCTCTCTTCCTTCCCTCAGTTCATCCCTCCAAATGTCGCCCTGTTTTTTCTTTCAGTTTTTCCTCCCTCCCATTCCTCCGTCTTTCCGTACTTTTTTTCTACCTAATTTTTTCGTCTCTATTTCCTCCCTCCCAGCGTTCCTTCTACCTCTATCTCTCATCTTTCTATTCTCCTTCCTTTCGTCCTTCAATTCATTCCTTGATTTGTTCTCTCTGTCCCTCCCTCCTTTCTGAACGGAGAGAGCGGTACCTGAACTGACATGGTGTCTGATTGGCAGCTCAGCCAGCCTATCCGGTGCATGGAGATCCCATAAACAGAAACAAAGATGACACCCGTACGTTTGATGTGGGAGGACTTTTCCTCCTGCATCGCTTGTCCAATAAACAACGCACAAGCAAATAAACTCCTGAACACAGGCGATCACAAGCAAATAAACTCCTGAACACAGGCGATCACAAGCAAATAAACTCCTGAACACAGGCGATCACAAGCAAATAAACTCCTGAACACAGACGATCACAAGTAAATAAACTCCTGAACACAGGCGATCACAAGCAAATAAACTCCTGAACACAGGCGATCACAAGCAAATAAACTCCTGAACACAGGCGATCACAAGCAAATAAACTCCTGAACACAGGCGATTATAACGTGTCATTTGTTCAGGCGAAGGGGAGTAAGGTTTTGTCTCCGCGTGCGTTTATCTTTCGCACAGTGTGAGGGGACGACTTGGCAGTTATCCTACGTCGTATCAATGTCCCCCCCGGCGAACCCCTCAAATGACCTCTAATGAAAGGTCGCAGAGACACGTCGGCGACGGACGCGGATCCGCCGGTCTGAACTTGGCACGAGGTCGTTCTCCGTTTGGCAGGATCTTACACTCGTGACCTGTTCAATTCGAAAGTGCAGAGGAGATTTCAGGGCCGCAAACTATCGACGCCTACACAACCCTCCTGCGCTCTCAATGTAAACTAGCCATGATTTTCCGTTCGGAAGGTGTGGAGGGAGGGGGGGGGCGGTTATGAACTGTGGGTGGCTTGTTTGAGAAGTCAGTCAGGTCCATGGAGGTGGCTTGCGCTCCGTAAAGCCGCTGACAGCACCGCCGGGCGAGGTGGAAATAATGGACGTTAGGTGCTGTGTAATCTGCCGGGGAAGAGAACGCCAGCTGCTGGACTACTTATGGCGAGATAAGGCCTTAAACTGCACTCTACTGGCAAGACCTTAAAGACAGAGAGAGATGGTGTGTGGGGGGGGGGCAGAAAGAGTGAGAGGCAGAGAGAGAGAGATAGAGAGAGAGAGAGAGAGAGAGAGAGAGAGAGAGAGAGTGGCATCAACTCGCAGTGATGCGGACTTTTTGGAATGGGAGAAATATTCGATTTCCCCGTAGCACTGTTGCTATGGCGCTACGTTTTGATTCTTTCAGCTTCTGAGGGAAAATGGACGCCTCTGGTATAGATTTGCGGCAGACAAGCCCCATGACCATCTCCTATCATATTACCCGCTGTCAGCCAGGGCCGGAATATCGATCTTCATCCAGGTGGAAAAGCCCATTGCGTCTCCAACCTTTACGGTCGTGAAGTTTGCCGTTTTTTCTTTTTTTTTCTTCTCCTTCTTTCACCTGTGTGTGAACCCGTGGAAACAGCCCGCTGAGGTGCACCTGTCGTCATATGGAGAATGTCAGCGCATATGGGCTTGTTGCTTTGTTGGCTTATCCTAACCTTTTGTCTGGACTGCCCGCGTTAAGAGAACACAGTGCATCTAGATGGTGGTTCTTGATTGTTCCCTCTTCAGATGTGCTGAGTTCTCTTCCAGACAGCTCAAACGGTTGTTCCATCAGATCAGTCCCTTTGACAAGCCTGTGGTCATGGTATGGTTAGGAACATGCATCACATCACTACAGTGTTCCTGATCAGACCTGGGTACAACAAGTGGCTCATCTTACCTTTTCACTTTCAATTTGAATGTGGGTTTGAGTGTGTGTGTGTGTGTGTGTGTGTGTGTGTGTTTGAGCGTGTGTGTGTGTGTGTGTGTGTGTGTGTGTGTGTGTGAGCGTGTGTGTGTGTGTGTGTGTGTGTGTGTGTGTGTGTGTGTGTGTGTGTGTGTGTGTGTGTGTGAGTGAGAGTGAGTGTACTGGAGGCCGTCAGACGGCGGCTAAATGAATCCCCCTTTCAAAGTCCAAGAACACGATGTCAGTAATGAGGGCCGCGCCCCCAAGGTGACATCCAATCAACGACAAATTAACGGTGACACGCAAACCTGAGCGCCCTCGCCATGGCAACGGCTCCCATTAGGGTCAGGAACAGGGCTTGTCTTTCACTGTGTCTGTTTCTGATCTGCCAGTCAGTCAGTTGGTCCGTCCGTCAGTCAGTCCACCAGTCAGTCAGTCAGTCAGACAGTTGGTCAGTCAGTCAGTCAGTATGTCAGTCAGTCAGTCAGTCAGTTAGTCCGTCAGTCAGTCAGTTAGTCAGTCAGTCAGTCAGTCAGACAGTTAGTATGTCAGTCAGTCAGTCAGTTAGTCAGTCAGTCAGTCAGTCAGACAGTCAGTATGTCAGTCAGTCAGTCAGTCAGTCAGTCAGTTAGTCCACCAGTCAGTCAGTCCACCAGTCAGTCATTCAGTCCACCAATCAGTCAGTCAGTTGGTCAGTCAGTTAGTCAGTTCACCAGTCAGTCAGTCAGTCAGTCCACCAGTCAGCCATTCAGTCCACCAGTCAGTCAGTCAGTCAGTAAGTCGGTCAGTTAGTCCACTAGTCAGTTTGTCAGTCCACCAGTCAGTCAGTCAGTCAGTAAGTCGGTCAGTTAGTCCACTAGTCAGTTTGTCAGTCCACCAGTCAGTCAGTCAGACAGTCAGTTATTCAGTCAGCGAGACAGCCAGCCAATCAGTCAGTCAGTCAGTCAGTCAGTCCACCAGTCAATCAGTCATTTAGTCAGCGAGACAGCCAGCCAACCAGTCAGCCAGTCATTGAGTCCGTGTGGGAAGATGAGTCCGCCTGGTTAGATGGACTGGGCAGCACAGCACACGACTGGGCAGAATGGCCGAGAGCTGGGATGGGAAATAGACTCACATTGTTTAGCCTCCTGGAGGGCGTTGGGCTTTATTTACAGTCCTGGCACTGCTGCGGAGCTTACAGGAGTATATTTACCATGGCATCCACATGCATACATGCATACATAGATAAAGTACATGCATATTAATAAAAGCACACACGCTCCATATCTTGCCACTCACACACTAACCGCACACTCTAAATGTGCACGCACAGATAGACACACACACACACACACACACACACACACACTAACACAGACACACACACAGACACACACACACACACACCTGCCTACGCCTGCTCCCGGGATCTGTTTCCCCACTCTCGGAAATCGCGTGGAGCCTCGCATTGGATTTGCGGCATGGGAAAAGATGTAGGCTTTTATTTGCGATTCGCCTAGCGGAGGAAGGGTGTAGCCGGGCTTGCCACTGTAAATTATCCAATACAAGCAGCCTCTACGTGCAGGGGAAGATTTGCCTGTCACACAGATTTGTCTAAGAGCTCCAATGTATTCTGGCTGGGAGGCTGAGCATTATAGCAGAATCCCCGAGCTCCATTTGCTTTGGCTTGTCCCACATTGGCAGCGCTACTATTTATCATGTTCTCCACTGCAAATATTAACACATGATCTTTGATAAAAAAAAAAAAATGTATTGCAATTTCCTTATTCACAGTAATGTGTGTTGTCATGAAGGCACTGCATATTTGAGTTAGAGGTTTGAGATCATAAGATAATAATAAGATTTTCTTAGACTTTCTTTTCTTTCTTTTTTTATGACCCAGTCAAATTTGAAATTTTAGGGATGATATTTATATTTTTGGGGGGGGTCCTTGGGTTTCTACTACATTTAAAATTACTTTTATCACTGGTGGTTTTATTTTTTCTGTAGCCTAACAGCACCCCCTAGTGGCGATAATATGTTACGTCAGCGCGTGGGAGTCCATGCTATTTCAGCAGCAGCAATCGCCATCTGCTCCGTGGAAGCACTAATGACACACACTGCCTGTTCGGTTCCGGGTCAAAGCATCAGCAAATCCTCACCTTAGCCAGCGGTGGATAATTGGTACCAGAACCTGCCATCAGGAAAGCATCGAGCAACGTCTTAGTTATAATGACAAGCGCAGGGGAGGACAGGTCGCCACAGATGACACCGTATCACTTTTTCATTTTCTTGTCGTTTTTCTTCGTCTATTTATTCCTCTGTTTGGGTCTTGCTTAGGCGGCAGAGTGGCTGTCCAAAATGAGTGAGTGTGTACGTGTCCGTGTGTGTGTCTCTCCGTTGTGATTTGTCTCCATAGCCATGTTATTTATGATGTTTTGCGCTCACTGCAGGTTGAAGAAGTAGGGTGTTAGAAGTGTTATGAGCAAATGGTTCTCCGTGTGTGTGTGTGTGTGGGGGGGGTGAGCAAGATTGCACGCTTTTCAAGCCTGTTTTTGTGTGTATGAAACAGAGCAGGATTGTATGTGTGTGCACTCGTTTCTTTGTACCTGTGTGTGTGTGTGTGTGTGTGTGTGTGTGTGTGTGTGTGTGTGTGCGCGCGTGTGTGTGCCTGTGTGCCTGTGTGCATGTGTGTGCGTGTTTTTATGTGTCCTAACTCACTGGAGACATTTTAACCACACCTCAGTCATCTGCACAGAGATGACATGCATCTATCGAACGGACCACCATTCCTCCTCAGTACCCCTGAAGAGCTGGCACCAACGCCAAGACGTCTCTCTGTCACCTGTCCATCTCAGAATGCCCCTGTCTCACTCTCGAGGTCCCTGTCTCACTACAGAATGTCCCTGTCTCACTACAGAATGTCCCTGTCTAACTCTCAAGGTCCATGTCTCACTACAGATTGTCCCTGTCTCACTACAGATTGTCCCTGTCTCACTACAGAGTGTGCCTGTCTCACTACAGAATGTCCCTCTCTCGCTACAGAATGTCCCCTCACATTATCCCTGTCTCACTACAGAATGTCCCTGTCTCACTCTCGAGGTCCCTGTCTCACTCTGAATTTCCCTTTTTCACTCTGAATGTCCCCGTCTCACTCTAAATGTCCTGTCTCACTCTGAATGTCCCTCTCTCACTCTAAATGTCCCTGTCTCACTCTGAATGTCCCTGTCTCACTCTCGAGGTCCCTGTCTCACTCTGAATGTCCCTCTCTCACTCTGAAAGTCCCCGTCTCACCACAAAATGTCCTGTCTCACTCTGAATGTCCCTCTCTCACTCTAAATGTCCCTGTCTCACTCTGAATGTCCCTCTCTCACTACAGAATGTCCCTGTCTCACTACAGAATGTCCCTATCTCACTCTCGAGCAGTCCTGTCTCACTCTGAATGTCCCTGTCTCACTCTGAATGTCCCTCTCTCACTCTGAAAGTCCCTGTCTCACTCTGAATGTCCCTCTCTCACTCTGAATGTCCCTGTCTCACACTGAATGTCCCTCTCTCACTCTGAATGTCCCTGTCTCACACTGAATGTCCCTGTCTTTACAGGCATTCTGTAAAACTATCAGAAATAGCATGTGGACACACACACGCGATGACACAATAACGAAAAAGTCAAGAGTGCAGAGACATATTTGCATATTACACACTGTACGTACATTCCTGTGCCACCAACACATACAAAAAGCGCCCTCTTACACATATACGAAGGCACGAACGCCTGTGCCACACAAATGTGCACTCACAAACACGCACACGCACACCAATAAAACACACACACACACACACAGTAACACAGACAGACACAAACTCAAGGGCTCGGTCCACCTCCATTAAACTACCCTGGTTGATGAGGTGC
>JAPMUY010007639.1:72500-114239 GCA_026901105.3 Galaxias olidus | reverse complement strand
CATATCAAATACAGTATATTAAACAAAATGTAAAGCTTGTGATCCTGATTCATTGGCAATGCATTTTGCAATTAGAATTTGAAAATGAATGAAATATATTTGAAAATGAATTTGAAGAGACCATTGTAAATGTATTAAAAATACTGTTTCAATACACACCATTCAATTATAAGAGGTTGAATATGCATACATTTTTTGTATTCCATAATTCAAAATGTGTAGTTCTTATTCAATACAATAGAACTGAAACTCAGGTGGCAGCCATGTAAGACCATAGAAAGGTCCCCTAGTCTAGACAATATGAGTGGAATGGCGAGAAAGATAGAGATGGATTAGGAGAGTGAGGGGCAGAATGCAAAACAGAAGAAGAGGATGGAGGGAGGGAGAGAGGGAGAGAAAGGCAGGGAGAGTGGGAGAGTGAAGGGAATAGAAAAAGCGAGAGAGAGAGAGAGAGAGAGTTAGACAGGTGGAGAGAGAAAAAGAGACGGGCCGTGGTGCTGGCTATTGATTGGTCGGAAGGTGAGCTCCAGCATCCAGTCTGACACCCTGCTATCGCCATGGGATACGCGGCCGGGCAGAAATGAGCAAACAGCTGCAGGGAAGGCGGAGGCGGTTTGTGTATGTGAGCGAGTGTGTGTATGTGAGCGTGCTACCATGAGAATCTGCACAAGCCCCTCTCGGTCTGTGAGGTGTCAGACACTCGTGTGTCACCTTGCCACAATGCATTCAGGTCATTTAGCCTGTGCACGTTACGAACACACCCACCCACACACACACACACACCTTCGAGCAAGACTGTGTTTTTCCGGTTGGCAGTGTAAATTGTTACAGATGACCGAGGACAGACGTGTGGCTGGTAATAGCCTGTCCCGTGACCTGGTTCCTCTACGCAGAGAGCCGTCAGCCGGTGGCCCATGCGGGGCAGCAGTCCTGCTGGCTCTGGGAGCTGCTGCGGAGACCGAGCCTCCGGCAGACAGCAGTGGCTAGTGAGAAGCTAAAGAGATCACAAAGTAAAACCACCAAAGACCCAGACCCAGACCCAGCACCTTGACGAGACAGACAGCCAGGACACACACACACACACACACACACACACACACACACACTGAGGGATGCTGTTACACTGAGAAAGGAGTGTGACCTTGAGAACCCGTGCTGTGTGTCTGTGTGCGTTTGTGACTGCTCAGCGTGGTCTGGAGTCTACCTGTCAGAAGTTGGGCAGTGGGTGGGAGTTGGCCTTGGTGTGTGTGTGTGTGTGTGTGTGTGTGTGTGTGTGTGTGTGTGTGTGTTCCAGCAGCTCACAGGGCAGTGCTAGTCTCCTGCCGGCTGTGTTTCTCGTCTCCGTGGGCAGGTCACAAAACACTGGCTGTGGCTGGGCGGCTGATGGATGGCCTCCGCTCCACTCCCCACCCTTGGGCTCTGCTGGACTGTGTGTGTGTGTGTGTGTGTGTTTCATTCCACGGTGTTCTGCGATGCTACAGGCCCTTTTTATCAGCACTAAGTTGAAGGGGGACCTCACTGGAAGACGACAGTAGGAGTTTGAGCCTACGTTATGGTTTAAGGATTACAGTGTGCTCAGGAGTGGAAGGCAGAGGAAGGCAACCGTTCCAAAGTCGTGTGTGTCCCCGGTCACAGTGGGCCAGCTGCCTGTGTAAGCCACGGCAGGTCAAGTGGAGTCGGGGAGACGGGCCCTTTGTCAAACCGGCCCCCGGGGCGACAGACAGCGCCGTGGCGTTGCCAGGACGCTGCCGTTGTAATCTGATCTCACGCCGCAGCCAGTGACGTCCACCTCGTCAAAAAGGAGACCCCCCCCCCGCCAGCCGCGCCGCAGTCCCCACACGCTGACGCACAACAAGCGCCCGGTTGTCTGGGGCAGGCCGCGGCTGTGTCTCGACAGGTGTGTGGTGGGGCCCCGAGGGGCCCCTAAAGTGGCCCCCACACCATGGTTACTGGAGGAAGAGGTGCGTGGTACGAGGCCCGTTGAGGAGCTCTGTACTTATCAGTGGTCGGCGGCGTGCGGGGTTTGGGTTTTATTTTTGTACAACGGTCGAGTTTCATCGCCCAGTTGAGTCATCGGGTTCTGGAATGCCTGCTCTGGGTTTATGTAACAGCCCCCCAAAAAAAACTCCTCTGTGGTCAGGAATTCAAGATTTCAACATATTTGAACAGAGCAGAACAGAACAGGGAAACGGAGAGAGAGAGAGAAATAGACAGACAAAGAGGCACAGAGGGAAATAGAAAGAACATGAGAAGAAGAAGATAGAATCACTTATAGAGAGAGGGAACATGAGAGAAACGGGGGATGAAAAAGAGGCTGAGCCAAAGATCACAGACCATGCAAAACAAACCAAATTCTTGTGGGTCTTTTCTTTCGTGAGTGAGCCCCACCCTGCTCCCTGACTGCCATCGAGAGAGAGAGAGAAAGAGAGAGAGAGAGAGAGAGAGAGAGAGAGAGTTCTGCTGTCTCTCTAGTCAAACCCACTAAATACACTCACACATGGTTTGAGTTAAGGGGTACCAAGCCGGACCGAACCGGACCAAGCCAGACCAGGCTGCTCCTCAGTGTGTCTCCGTACACTGCTGTATGTGATGTGTGTGTGTGTGTGTGTGCGTGTGCGTGTGCGTGTGCGTGTGCGTGCGTGCGTGCCTGCGTGCGTGCGTGCGTGTGTACAGCGCCACTCACTTCAGTCACTTCAGTCACTTTCCCAAAGAACTCACTATTGCTGTCGCCAGACTGACTCTCTACCTGCCTCCACTAACCGGCTTCTATTGTACTTGCTTGTGCATGTTCACATCTATTTCATCTGTCTGTTTTTGAACCTGCTTAACACACACAAATAGCCTGACCTGACTGGTTAATACTATTTAGGTAATCTACCTGTTAACTACCAACTCAACTATTCTGCCTGTTAACTACCTATTTGATTAGTCTGCCTGTAAACTACCTACTCAATTAGTCTTCCTGTTAACTACCTGTTTGATTAGTCTGCCTGTAAACTACCTACTCAATTAGTCTTCCTGTTAACTACCTATTTGATTAGTCTGCCTGTAAACTACCTACTCAATTAGTCTTCCTGTTAACTACCTATTTGATTAGTCTGCCTGTAAACTACCTACTCAATTAGTCTTCCTGTTAACTACCTATTCGATTTGCCTGTCTGTTTTCTATCCATTTTTTTCAGCCTCCCTGCATCTCTTTTTTCATCTGGTCTACCAGTCCCCTCTCCTCCTGTGTGTCTCTTAACTCCTCCTGTCTGTCCTCTCTCCTCCTGTCTCTCATCTCCTGTGTGTCTCTTCTCTCCTCCTATCTATTCTCGCCTCCTGTTTGTCTGTTCTCTCCTGTCTGTTCTCTCCTGTCTGTCTCCTGTCTGTCTCCTCTCCTCCCGTCTGTCCTCTCTCCTCCTGTTTGTCTGTCTCCTCTCCTCCTTTCTGTCCTCTCTCCTCCTGTTGTTCCTCTCTCCTCCTCTCTGTCCCCTCTCCTCTTCTGTCTCCTCTCTCCTCCTGTCTGCAGCACAGCGCAGTTCAGTTTGTGGGCCTGGCAACGCGGGCAGCACACACTTGGTTTGGCGACCCACCCCACGTAGGCTGCATGCGCTGACAGCCCTGATAACACAGAGCTGCTGACTAGAGAGGAGAGGAGAGGAGAGGAGGGGAGGGAAGGGGAGAGGAGAGGAGACAGGATTAGTAGTCTACTTGTGCACAGTGCTACTGTACGATGACACGAATGGCGGAGCCCTCTTACATCTCTTTCTGCCACAAGCAGAGAAGAGAAACGAAACGTAACGTACATAAGAGTAGAGAGGACTGGAAGTCTACCTGTGCGTGTGCAGGGCTACTGTACGATGACACGGATGGCAGAGCCCCCCCCCCCCCTCTCTCTCTCTCTTTCTGTCCACCTCCTTCCAGAGCAGCCTGAGGCCTGGGAGCTACCTGGGAAGAGGAGCCGCTCCCTCTCCTCCCGCTCGCTCCTTATCGCTCTTATCGGAGAGGAGCCACTCCCCCTCCTCCTGCTCCTGCTGGCTGCTGCTGGCTGTCTCCCGGCTGAGAGGGGGAGGAGGAGGCACAGCTTCTTGGTATGCAGGGGAGAGATAACTGCCGAGGGCACTGGAGAGGGATGGAGAGGAGTGGGTGGGGGGGATTCTCCAGGGAAGAAGAGGAGAGACCCATCTGAATATTTACAGTGGACCCTGGTGACAGTCAGTCCGTCTGTCAGTCATGTCACTGACAAACTATATGGTTGTTTTGACGTCCAGACCTTTGACTTTTGACATCGGCGGTGCAGAGCCCTCGGTTCACTGGACCGTTCGCTAAGTGTTGTTATCTAGCATCTGATGTCCACACTCACACACACACACACACACACACACATACACACGCAGGGCAGACATGGCTGATCAACGTTAGACAGCCCGCGGGCCTGCATCTGTTACACTGTGTCTCAACTATGCCCTTTGTTTAGTGTTGTAGAAAACAGTCTGGCTCTGTGTGAGCGTGTGTGAGCACGTGTGCGTGTGCATTTTAAGATATGCATCGTAAGCGCTCGAGCCTTTCCTCAGAAGTGGTGGGGCCGTGCGTGTGTCAGCGGGCTTCTACACCGCCCCACGTGACTCACACACACCGCACACACACACCAGCAGGGGGTCAGGTGGGCGCCGGCGCCGTTTGTTCCGCTTTGGTAAGGCTTCCGAGGTGAACCCACACACAGTGGCAACCCCCCCCCCCCACACACACACACACACACACACACACACACACACACACACTGGCACACAGTGGTTCTCTGTGAAGTGAACTCAAAACATCGAGTGAGACACAGAGCGTCTTTTGAAGAGGCTCGTTTGAAGTCCTCAGATCTGAGATAACAAAAACGGGGAGGAAGAAAGGGAGGGAGAGGAGAGGAAGAGAGAAAGAAGACGAAACCGAGAGAGGGGGATGTCAGAACGAGGGAGGGAGGCACAGACAGAGAGAAAGAAACAAGGTGGGACAGACCTAGAGAGAGGGAGAGAGGGGGGGTACCGAGGGGCTGCAGAGTGCAGTTTGCGGGGGGGCTGGCTGCGGTTGGGTCGGCTAACAGTCCGTCTGGCACCACACCAAAGACTGCTGCTCCTTCCCAGGGGAGGAGGGAGGAGGGAGGAGGGAGGAGGGAGGGAGGTCTCAGCAGGTCAGCTTATCACGCCACATCCCTCCCTTTTCTCTTTCCTTTCATCCCCCCCCCCCTTCTCTCTCCCCTTCCCCCTCTCTCTTTCTTTTTCTCTCCCTCCATGTGTTTGTTCCTGTCCGTCCTCTTGTCAGCCTCTTCCTCGGTCCCAGCAGCACCACCCCACTGGACTGCACCGCCCACCAGACGCCCCTCGTCCCTTCTCCTCTCCGTCCTTCCTTGTGCACCCCCCCTTCGCCCCATTGCTGGGCACAGGGAGAGATGGAAGGAGGGAGAGAGAGCATTGGGGATGAAAAAGGAAAGAGTTGCATCCCGTGTTTGACGTTTGTCCGTTTGTCCGTTTGTCCTCTGTGCTGCGGTCTGTTTCGTCATGGCCGTCCCTGGTCATTGTTTAGGAGCGTCTCAAAGAGATAACTGAGAGCCACGATGCCGCCGTTTTGTTTGACATCTGTGAACGGCTGTGGAGGGGCGCTGAACTATCCTCTCTATGTGTGTGTGTGTGGTTGCCTTTAGCCTGCCACTGCAGCAAAACAAGCTTTACGTTACCGAACAACAGAAAAGACATTGTCAAGGTTAACTTCCAATTCGTTCTGCCACCGCCATGCACACACACACTCACACACACTCACACACACAGGCTAGAGCAGGGAAAAGAGATGTGCTCTCCTCGCACGCACTCTCTTTAGATTTGAGCAGGGACAGTTTTATGCCTGGGTGGGCTAAGTGAAAAATGGCTTTGCCCCTGAGGGGGGTGTGTGTGTGTGTGTGTGTGTGTGTGTGTGTGTGTGTGTGTGTGTGTGTGTGTGTGTGTGTGTGTGTGGTGGGGCTGGCAGGGGACAGCGTGTTAGGTAGGAGGATTCAGTGTCAGACACCTGTCGGAAGCCCTGCCTCAGCAGCCGTAGAGAACACTACCCCCCACACCCACACACACACACACACACACACACACACACACCAAGGGGGGTCATCTGTGGGCCAGTCAGTCGGTGTGAAGGAGCTCTCCAGTGGCACTATCACCCCCCCCCCTCTCTCTCTCCTCCCCCATCCCTTTACCTACAGTGTCTTTTTTTTGGGTTTACCCCCCCCCCCCCCCCCCCACATATCTCTCCCCCTCTTTGTCTCTCTTACTGTCTCTCTTTCTCAATCTCTTCTTGGAGCAGGTGATTTGTCCGGCCCTCGGCCGCCTGTGTCTGCCTGATAAAGGCCGTTAGGAGCGCTGCATCGCGGGAACGAGGCGTTTTAAATCGGAGCTGTCATCAAAGCACAGCCCCCCTGCGGGACCGTCTGGCTATTGTCTGGCCGTCCCTCCCTCCCCTGCCGTCTCCCTCCCCTCCCCTGCCGTCTACCTCCCCTCCCATTCCTCTCTTCTGTAGCCGGCGTGCAGCGAGCAGGAGAGCACAGCCCGGCCTCGCTCGTCTCCTGGCTATCGGAGAGAGTGCAGCTCCGCCGAGTCCATCAACTGTAATGATTGCTATAAATTCCCTCTTGGCCTTCTCCCCTCTCCTCCCTCCTCCTCTCCGTCTCTCCTGTCCTCCTCTCTCTATTCATCCCTCCCTCTGCCTCCCTGGTCCCTCACACTCTCGTTTGATCTGTGTGACTGTACTATGGGCTGGCGGGCAGGCTGTGTGATGTCAGCGCGTGCTGCTGCTGACTGGATGGGCATGTCGTCCTCCTCCTCCTCCTCCTCCTCCTCCTCCTCCCTTCTCCCCTCCCCCTGGTCATGTGGCAGTGGGGTGATATGGAAAGCACAGCCGTACACCCCGCACATCAGATCAGCATATCGGACTGCCCGGGAATGATAGATGGACGGATGGATGGATGGATGGGTGGATGGATCAATGAAGGGGTGCAGAGAGAGAGAGAGAGAGGGGTGGAGAGAGAACAGAAGGAAACATCAGGGCCCAGTCAGTGACTGACAGATCAGACATCCCCAACACATCTGTCTGCCGCCTCACAGTCCCAGACTCCCAGCCCAGCTCCGCCTGTCTGGCTCTGCGTGTGTGTGCGTGTTTGTGTGCGTGTGCGTGTGTGTTTGTAGGTGTGTGGCCGTGGCTCTACGAGCGCGTGTGTGTTTGTAGACGTGAGGCCGTGGATGCGCGTGTGTGTGTGTGTGCGTGTGTGTGTGCGTGGCCGCGTGGCTCTCAGGCAGCAGATAGAGAGCTCTGTCTGTGGGCCCCCCTCTCCTCCCTAACAGCCCCCTTTGTTACCCAGAGAGCACGACTTGTTGGGCTATTAATCAACGTCAGGAGCTACACGGTGCTAGCCTCAGGCCTCCTCGTCTCCTCCCTTTCTCCTTCCCTCCGTCTATCTCCCTCCCTCTCTCTCTCTGTCCCTCTCTTTCTGTACCTTTCTCGCTACCTCTAACTCTCTCGCCTTCACAATTTTTCTCAAAATTTCCTTCTCTCTATTTCTCCATCTCCGACTCCATCTCCCCTCTCTCTCCCTATCCCTTTCTACTCCCTCTCTCTCCTTATCCCTTTCTACTCTCTCTCTCTCCCTCTCTCCCCATCTCCACACCTGACTGTGCTGTTGGGGCAGCATGGAGCTGATAGGCTGCAGCCTCCTCCTGGGAGCTGGCTGGCTGTAATGATGCAGGAGCATGGTGTGAGTGTTGTAAATACCTCCAGGGCACAAAGGGGGAGGGAGGGTGGCTGTTGTTGGTTTAGTCTTGTTTTGTCTATTAACTTTCGTCTGTGGTTCGTCTCTGAACACCTGCGTCGGTCGAACCGGTGTTTGTGGATACGTTGTGTGTGTGTGTGTGTGTGTGTGTGTGTGTGTGTGTGTGTGTGTGTACACAGGTGAGGAGTGAGGAGGAAACAGTGAGTCATTGTGCGAGTGGAGATGATGTGCCCCCAGCAGAATGGCACGGGGCCAGGCAGCCCGCAGCAGTCCACCAGAGCGCTCTGCAGCAGACGCGGGCCGAGGACGCGGCCAACTGTCGGTGACACCCACCCGGCTTCGGAGACCATCGTCTTCGTTTTCAAAACAATCTCCTCGAGACGGCCGCCTCGTCCCTTTTTTTTATGTTAACAACTCAACCAGTGACATTTAAAGGTCAATGCTTTGCTTGTTCGACTACTTAAGGGCGACTACTTAACTCGGGGAACTGAGTATTTGGCACGTGGCCCTTGTTTGTGTAGGCTGCTCCACAGTCGTCCATGCAGTAGCATGGTGAAACTTCAGTTGGATACGCTCCCGTCTGCCTTTGACAGGTTACCTCAAGGCTGCGACAAGCCAGGAAGACAGAGAGACAGACAGACAGACAGACAGACAGACAGACAGACAGACAGACAGACAGACACACACACACACACACACACACACACACACACACACACACACACACACACACACACACACACACACACACACACACACACGTGTCCCAACAGTTCTCCCTTCCAGCTGGTCGTCTCTATTAAGCAAAGCTCGTGGATATATAGGTCTAGCTTAGCCGGCTCCCAACACCGGAGCGCCGAGCTAATTCAAGGCAATATTGAGTTATGTCATCCCCTGCCTGCTGCCGACAGCTCTTTTAACTCTCCCGCTGCCCGTAGACCGGCCCCCGGCTGTTGATCGATGTGACCGCGCGGGGAGATTGGACAGGCAGGGAAGACGTCGGGCTCTCATGTCCCCTCTGCTGTGCTCAGGAGCCCACGGAGCCTAATAGGAAAGTCATTCAAAGTCCCACGCGGTGAAGGCCCGCTTCGACCCACTTTAATGAGGGACTGTCACGTGCGCAGTCGGTGCCCGGGTGATTTATTTAACGCGAGTCGGAGGGAGCTGCTCCACGACACTCCCCCCCGGTGCCGTCCAGAGGAGGCGTGCCTGCGTCGGGCACGGCCGATATGTAGGCCGTCAGATAGAAGCAAAATGCATGATTCATGGATCCTTGTCATAGGTCGGGTGATATAATAGTGTGTGTGTGTGTGTGTGCGTGCGTGCGTGCGTGCGTGCGTGCGTGCGTGCGTGCGTGCGTGTGTGTGTGCGCGCGTGGGATATTGATGCCAAATCCATGAAAACTATTAAAGCCGGAAATGTACCCGTTGTTGGGGCGGGTTGGGTGGGAGGGGAGGCTGTCTGTGTGGCATAACTGATGTGTCTGTGTGCTGCAGCCTGACCCAGACCAGACCGCAGCTCAGATCAGCTGACAGGCCTGTTCTCCAGGCTGTTCTAGGACCAGGTCACAGACACACACACACACACACACACACACACACACACACACACACAGACGTTCTGTTGATTTCGACCTGGTTGCCGTTTTTTTTTTTAAGAGCTGTTTTGTCCAACTTTAGCCTAAAACTTCAGAGGAAGATATCAGATGAAAAGGAAACGTACGTGTGTGTGTGTGTGTGTGTCTACTCTGAAAAGTGCACTAAGCAACATTACATTCCCACTTCCCTCACTGATACGACGTTCGTTTTCCGGCCGACCGGCCGTCCTGATAATGGCTGCCCCGGAGTGCAGTGATGAGCTGCCATTACAGCCTGTTTGTGTGACGGAACCCAGCCTGGCTCTCTGGAGGCTCCTCTGGTCAGTCCGCTGCAGGCAGCATCTGAACTCCAGCTGCTTTTATCACCCCATAGGGGCCCACTACAGCCAGTAACGACCTCCGCACGCTCCCACAGAACGACCCCCGCTAATGTCCTGTCTGCACTGAGACACAGGTTAACCTGTCTTCCCCTACCGGAGGCTAGCCTTTAAAACCAACAGCGTAGCCGTTCACATTTTCTGTCCAGGAATCAATCTGGAAGATCAGGTTTAAACTCCGGCGTCCAGCCACCACGGACAATTGTAATGCAACAGACAATAGCTTTTTAATTTCTAGGACAGCCACACAAACTGGTTGTCGCGTCGCATAACATGTGAAACACTGCTTTCACACGTACACACAGAATATGGTTTAGCGTTTGTTTTAGCCCCTCACAACTTGGCTGGGCTCGCCACGCTATCTCTGTTGAATGAGCATGTTGTCAGGTGAAGCGGTGTCAAGCACAGCCCCCCGCCCGAGGGCAGCACCAGGGCAGCCATTGCTAAACCAGGCTATCGGGGAAGGGGGCCGAGGACCAGACGGAGACCGAGAGCCGGCGAGGAGCCCGGGTGCCGCATCGTGTCGTCAGGTTTTGAAAGTCAAATTGATGTCCCATTGTGAAGCTGTTGTTGAAGGGCTTGTGTGTGTGTGTGTGTGTGTGTGTGTGTGTGTGTGTGTGTGTGTGTGTGTGTGTGTGTGTGTGTGTGTGTGTGTGTGACTATGGGAGACGGCAGCCAGCCAACCGGCCTGCCCAGACGACACTCAGACAGCGTGTTTGGAACACCTGGCTGCTCTCCTGTGTGTGTGTGTGTGTGTGTGTGTGTGTGTGTGTGTGTGTGTGTGGGCGTGTGTTTGGTCTGAAGGATTAATTTCCGCCCAGACAGACACTCCAGCCTCTCTTAGGGGGGGGGCGTCTGAGCAAACGTGATGTTTTGCGCCGTCTGAATTTCATTTTATTAAGTGCGTAGGGGACTAGATTTTTGCTGCGTGACTGCTGCTAAAATATCTGCTCTGCCCCAAGCTGCTTTTGCAGATGCCGCTGTGCTAGTCTTTTGTGTGTGTGAGCTCGTGTGTGTGTGTTTGATGTGGATGATGTGTGGCATGGTGCGGCCTGCGCATGCCCATGGTTGTTAGTGTGTGTGGACACGATTATTAGTGTGTATGTACACAATTGTGTGTGTGTTGTGGTTGCATTGTAAAGTATATCAACACGCAAACCTGTGTGCTGTTTGTTTGCCTGGTGGGCTGTCGTGAGTCCCCCCCCCCCCCTCTGAGAGGATTGAGTCGCTGTGTTTTTTTATTTAATCCTCACCCATCCCCTCTCTCTCCCCCCCTACGCATACCCCCACCCCTCTCTCTCTCCCCCTACCCATAGCCCCATCCCTCTGTCCCTTTAATAAGGGTGCCATCAGGACGGCCAGATTCCATTTCAGATTGAACCACCGAATCTTTGTGCTTTCCTTTGGCCAGACGTCTGCAGCTCATCATCTCTCCCAGTGTTTACAAACAAACAGTCTCTATCTCATTATCCTGGGCCGGCCTGACGTCATGGCGACCAGCAGCCCTTTATCAGACGCTTCTATTTCAATCCTGTCTCCAGTCTGGCCTTTGATGATAGGCGGACTGTGTTTTATTTTCGGGGCGGTTATTGTTGTTTGAGCCGTGCGATAAGAGGCCCGCGTACGCCTCTGGTTTCCCAGTGGCCCGTGGCTTTAGGATTAGGCCCAGTCCATTGAGGCTGGTCACAGTAGAAACTACTATTCGATGTTTTGACATTAAGGCTGGGCTTTTGCCGAAACTCAGAGTAGAAACCGCTGGACTAGATTGTGAGGTTAGGCCCGTTCTCTT
Source organism: Galaxias olidus (assembly GCA_026901105.3). NCBI lineage: Eukaryota > Metazoa > Chordata > Actinopteri > Galaxiiformes > Galaxiidae > Galaxias > Galaxias olidus. The sequence continues at coordinate 102,699 of JAPMUY010007639.1, read as the reverse complement.
TGTCCGATGTCAACGTTGAAACTACTCAACTACTCCTACCGACCATGAAACCTCGATCTGACGCAGATAGCCTCACGAAGACGACTGCCGTCAGTGTCTTGTCTCCACGTCCTTAGAGACGGTACCCTGAACTCAAACACAGTCTCGTTTAAACAACCTCCACCACCCGTGACAAATTGGCCAGTTAGCCTAGCGCCGGAGCTAGCGTGGGGGAGACGGCGGCAGAGGAGCCGACAGCTCTTCAAACGGACCGGTGAGGCTACACTAAACCCCACAGTCACGCGGAGGAAACATGTTTACCATCACAGTGGGAGCCTTTTCAAAACAACTAAAGGAGGCCACTTCAAAAGTATGATTTTTTTTATACTTCTTTAGAAGGTTAGTTGATAACTAACCGGGTCCTCGTCCTCTGTGACAGGAAGCATCACAACAGCTCTCATAATAGCCCCAAAAGGAGGCCTGATCCTCACGGGCAAACCCTTTGATCAGCATGTCTGGACGCACACACATCCCTGCCAATTCTTCTGTCTGTGAGCGTGTGTGTGTGTGTGAGCGTGTGTGTGTGTGTGTGTGTGTGTGTGTGTGTGTGTGTGTGTGTGTGTGTGTGTGTGTGTGTGTGTGAGTGTGTGTGTGACAGGCACTAGTCCTTGAGACAGTGAAGAAGATGTGCAGCCAGTTTCCACCAGTCGGCTTTGTCGGACTCCCACGGCAACCGGCCCGTCACAACGCAAAACACAAACATACACAGTGGAAACACATACAAACAGCTCAAACACACACAGCACAAACACACACAGCACAAACACACACAGCACAAACACACACAGCACCAACACACACAGCACCAACACATAAAGCACGCCGGGAGTATTACGCACGACACCCGGCTCTCCGCCTCACTGGAGAGGCAATCATCATTTTCATCTATTTCACTATTGTTGACAAAACGTACTTTAATAAAACAAAATGATGGTTTCAGAACAGAATGTGAGTTCATGTCAGGGTAAGATTGGCTCGTTGATGAGCGCAGTGAGTCCCAGACAGGTTAAAGTGCTAGGCTAGCTACCCTGGTCTCGCCAGCCCATTGGGGTGCTCTGTCGGTGGGCTGGGCTCAGACACGTCCTGCTTTCTGGCTCCGGGCTGGGATCAGGCTGGGACAAGGTACGCTTGTTCAAGGAGCAGGGACATGTGCCACATCTCCGAGCGGAGCCACAGCAGACGAGCCGCAGTGCTTTAGAGCGGGCCGCTTTTATTTTCAAGCCTTTCTTTCATTCGCACCCTCGTTCTAACTCTCTCTCTCTCTCCCTCTCTCTCTCTCTCTCTCTCTTTCTCTCTCTCTCTCTCTCTCTCTCTCTCTTTCTTTCTCTTTCTCTTTGAAAAAACACAAAACTGCACAGAACAGTTCATTTGGGGTGAAGGAACTTTCTCAGCGGGATTTTTTCATTTGTTTCGCACTGTGACCAGGGACGGCTCTTGCTGGTGTGTGAGTGAGAGTGTGCACGCGCGTACTATGTGTGTGTGTTTGTGTGTGTGTGCGTGCGTGCGTGCGTGCGTGCGTTTGTTTGTGTGTGTGTGTGTGTGCGCGCGTGCGTGTGTGTGCGCGCGCTCGTAGTGTACCTAACAGCTGACTCAATGCCTCAGAGCTGAAAGCAAATTTCACCATGAACCTCGTCTAAACCTCCCCGCCGTTAGATAAGCCGGTTTTGACTAAGCTGTCCTTCCCATAGACGGGCTAACAGAGTGACTGACTAAGACGACAGTACACACACACACACACACACACACACACACACACACACATCTTTGTCTAATGGAGTCATTATTAACTGGTAAGATAAAAGTTCTCTCCCAAGTTATGGACGGGCTGGGTCCCGGTCCCGCCTGGTATTGATCTCTGCAGTCCAACATGTCGCCGGCTGGCGTCGGAGGACGGTGCCTAGCAACCAGGCAGACAGTTGGTCTCCTGTCGTCAGCCGCCCACCACATCTACAACGCTGTGTGTCTGTTTGGTGTGTGTGTGTCGATAGCAGCCGTCCTTAACTGACCCGAGCACACTAACACACACACACACACACACACACACACACACACACACATAGGGTTCAGCCGAGTTTAGAGACTCCCCACAAGCTGGCTGGCTGGCTGACCGGCTGACTGGCTGGCTTAGTGGCTGGCTGGCTGGCCAGCTGACTGGCTGGCCGGCGGGTTATGTCACCCTGTCTGCTGAGTCAATAGCCAGGTTCAGCACGGAGCAGCGGATTCACCAGCAGATTAACACCCAGTGACTGGGGCTGTCTGTGTCGCTGTGTGAGCGCTCGTTAGGACACGGTCCCATTCATTTGAAGACGCTCCAAACTACTCCAGGCCTGAGTAATGGACGTTCCCCGGCCCGTCCTCCCCGTGTCTCTAACTCCAGACTGTTAGACTGTCGGAGCTCCTTGCTACGCCAGACCTCTCTGTAATGTGATCCGCTGTGTCTGTGATGGGACCCTGCCTACTGTCACAGTTCACCTATCCTGTGGCGCGCTCCCCTACCCTCAGCGTGGTGACCTACCTAACCTCCGCTCCACGCCTCCACCAGGGGCGCACGCTGTCGGCCCATCGCCCCTGACCTTGACCCGGACCGGGCGTCAAAGCCCCGCCCCTTTCCGTCTGCTGGTCGGGGTCAGTCGGTCAGGGATTAGCGGAGATTACTAGCCCGTTTCACTGTATCACACACCGGCCGGGCCTAATCTGTCTGCTAATGCTGTCCTTTGACTCAGCGGGCTACATAATCAATTACTGCAGCAGCAGCCCCTCCTCCTCCTCCTCCCCCCCCCCCCCCCCCCCCCCATCACAGGTCTGGGAGGCTGGAGCGTTCCGTTTCGTACGGCGGAGTCTCACACTTCCGCCGCCTCAGAAGCGGTCCCGAGGTCTCTGGACGCGTCGCCGACAGAAGGTGGCTGTCTGCTCAGCTATGTGGGACAATCACGCTCCGAGAGGAGGCAGGAGTGTGGCCGACAATCTCAGCAGTGTGTGTGCTGCCAGCCTCCTGGAATGTTATTTCAGATGCCAACAGGAAAGAATGCTGATAGAGGCGAGAGGGGGGGGGGGGGGGGGGGTTTGCAAGAGAGCAAGAGAGCAAGAGAGCAAGAGAGCAAGAGAGTGGGAGAGCGAGGGATTAGTCAAATCTGCGATATCATCTCGGTCTCAGACAAAAAAGGGCGTGTTTTGTTTACCAAGTCTGCGGTTCCCCAGCAAAAACTCATGTTCTCCTTCCTCTTTTTTTCCCATCACTGCAGAGCTTTGTTAACAACAAGGAAAACAGCCTCCATTTGGGTTTCCAAAAAAAACGCGCGCTCTTAAATTTCACCCCCCCTTTCAGTTCCCGGACAGACGCGGCGCTCGGCCTTGTGAATGTGAAACAGCGGCGTTGCCTGCGTGGTGCCCCTGCCTCCTGCAGCGGGCGGCCCCGTCTGATCGCCGGGCCGTCTTCAGGGGGCCACGGCGTCCTGTCGCTGGCTCCACCTGGGTCACTGTCACAGGAGGCTCTGACAAGCCAGCTCCCCTCCACTGGAGAGGCTTTACACGGGCTATGTGGGGCTCATCCTCACTTCTACTCTCTCTCTGTCTCTCTGACTCTGGCTCTCTCTCTCTCTCGCTGTATGTTTCTGCTTTTTGTGACTTTTATTCATGGATGTTCCTGCTTTTTTTTCTATATATCTCTGTTCGTCTCTGTATTTTCACCATCTCTCTCCTGCACTCAAACTCTTGTCTTTAAAATTTTCTCTCCGGTCCTTCTGGCGTACCCAGCCCTCCAGCCTTCTGCAGTGCTGTTCCCCTGGTTTCCCCCTAAAGCCCCTCACTAAGCTGGGCCTGCCTGTGTGTTTACCTGGGACTGGCTGGAGGAGCAGCCCTCTGTGTTCAGGGCTTGTTTTATTTATGTCTCCCTCTCTCTGTTCCAGCTCCTGTTCCTGGGCCAGCACAGCAACCGCCGTCTGCTGAGAGAGGGGAGGACTGCGGCGGCCGAGAGACACAGAGACACAGAGTCCGGAATAGAGAGAGAGAGAGAGATGAGGCAGCGTGTTGATTAGAGCTGCACCGACAGCAGACAGCCTGTCTGAGGACTTCTCACCCGCAGACAGCCGCAGGATAAGGAAGGATAGACCCATCGACAGACAGACAGACAGACAGACAGACAGACAGACAGGTTGTGGACCATGGCTACATGTCTGTGGCTGGGAGGGTAGTCAGAGCCTTCGCTACACCACCACCACCACCTCCAACAGACCCTCTCCAGCTGAGCCTCTCCCCCGTCCCCCTCGGCGTCCCCACCACAGACCTCCCAAAAAAAAGAGAAAGCCAGTCAGTCAGTCAGCCAGTCAGTCAGTCAGTCAGCCAGTCAGTCAGTCAGCCAGCCAGTCAGTCAGTGAGTCCAGAAGAGAGAGGCAGACACATGGGCTGCTGATGAAGATGGCCGTGAGACTGGCGTCTGCAACCCAGCAGCCTTCCTCCTGCTCTTCCTCCTCTTCCTGCTACCTGTCGGCACGTCCCCCGCCACGCGGCCCAGCGCCCCACACTGGTTAAGGTTGGCATCGTGACTGGCACTCAGCTGGGTGAGAAGTATGCAGGAAGCTGACTTACCGGCCACAAATGCTTTCACAGGTAAACCCAAAGGGAGATTTTGTGTGTGTGTGTGTGTGTGTGTGGTGTGTGTGTGTGTGTGTGTGTGTGTGTGTGTGTGTGTGTGTGTGTGTGTGTGTGTGTGTGTGTGTGTGTGTGTGTGTGTGTGTGTGTGTGTGTGTGTGTGTGTGTGTGGGCGCGCGTGTGTACATCTGCATGTCCTCATACATATGCGCACCCTTACATCGGGCTCCTTTGTCTACTGGCTCACACAAGCCTCTCCGGGTTGAAAAGTTCGCCGGGCCTTTGGAAGCGCCTCTGCTCCTTCAATAGGAGGCGGCCCCCTCTGCCCGGGCTCTGCCTTTCAAACCCTAACCCTAGCCCATCCATCCCCGGCCGAGAGGGAACGGTGGCGGCGTGTTGTCCGCACCTATTCACCACCGGCGTACGCTCCCTCCATTCAGCCTCCCCGCGCCGATCCTACCAGGAGGGGGACGCAGAGCTGTCAAGGCCCTTCAAGGCCCTTCAAGGAACACTTTCAGACCACACACACACACGCCCTGATGCTAGGTATTGACGAGTTTATCGAGTGGTGCAGACAAGAGCGCCGGATGTGTGTGTGTTTGTGTGTATGTGTGTGTGCGTGTGTGTGTGTGCGCTTGTGTGTGTGTGCGCGCTTGCCTGTGTGCATAGCTCTGGGTCAGTTATGGTCAGCGCGGTCTCAGAGGATCGGGCGGGGAGGAAATTCAGTGGTAGTACACTGCGTACGTGGTCGATAGCTGCAAGGTTAACGCGTGGGTTTGTTTACTGCCGGGGGTTCCCGTCAGGTAAGACACACACGCTCCACCCAGCTCACCACTCCACCGCTGATGTCTGTCTGTCTGTTTGGGTTGATGTTTGAAAGCTGGCGTGTGAGCGGATGATGTATTTATATCTTTGTGTGTGTTTGTGTGTGTGTGTGTGTGTGTGGGTAGATGTTGCACGTGAGTGAGTAGGGTCGTGTGTGTGGGTTTATCGTGTGCGTGTGAAAGTTTGTACTCTATGCGTGTGGGCGGTTGGAGGGGTTTGTGTGGGTGGATATTTGTGTGTGTGCGTGCGTGTGTGTGTGTGTGTGTCTGGCTGTCAGTGCAGGTGAGCAGCATTCCTTAACTGTGAGCAGCTGTGTTCTCCTGGAGATGGAGTCCTGTGGTCAGGAGAGGAGAGAGCCAGCCTCCTCCCAACATGAAGCATAGCTCCTTTCTGCTGCCCTCCAGCTCTCCTTCCTTCCTTCCTTCCTTCTTTCCTTCTTTCCTTCCTTCCTTCCTCCCCTTTTACATAAAAAAAAAAAAAAAATCTTTTATAATTTCAAATTTTATAATGTTGTTTGTTCCACTATTTTCCCTTCATTTGTATCCACTCAGGATTAGTTTTGAGTGGGTACAAGGTTGGGGTGAGTAAGTAGTATCTCTTATGATATTTTATGCTTTTACAGAATATTATTCCGTTTTAAGCCAGACAAAGTATTGCCCTGCTCTTCTTATTGCATTCAGAATGAATTTCTTTGTCTTTCTTCATTCCTTTCTTTTCTCCTCCTAGTCCTCCTACTCCTCCTCCTCCTCCTCCTCCTCCTCCTCCTCCTCCAACATGTCCCTGTGGTGGAACTCTTCCACCCGCCCCTCCCCATTTCATCTTTCTCTTTGTTTAGTTTCTAACCTTTTCTTTCTCCTTCTCGCCAATGTTTTATTTAAAATTCTCTATTTCCTTCAGTGTCACCGTGCCCCCCCCCCCCCTCTCTCTCTCCCCTGCCCCCCTCTCTCTTTCTCTCTCTCTCTGGTTCTGTCTCAGTGGGTCTCTGTACTGTGGTCTCCCCTGCCTGGAATGGAATGCACAGTTGGAAAGGAAGGAGGAGAGAGCTGCATACTAAAATACAGCATGCCCACACCTACACACACACACACACACACACACACACACACGAAAACACACACACACAGCGCTGCCCTGCCCTGCCCTGCATGGGTTTGTAGCTCACACTGGGACGAGATAAAGAGAGGGTTCGAGAGAGAAAAAAAACGAGTGAAAGAGAGAGAGAGAGGGATGGAGGACATGGCAGACCCATTCCCTCCCAACTTTCCCATTCTCCCATTTATTTTTACTCTGGCTCCCCTTTCTGCGTGGCTGTCTTTTCTCTCTCCTGTGACGACCCTCCTACTCTGCCTGCCTGCTGGCCTGGCTGGGGGCTGACCAACAGGGAGCTGCTGCTGGGAGGAGTGGTGTTTGGTCAGCCGATGTGGCACTCAGGAGTGCCCTTGGGCCCCGTGGCATTTAGAAAGGGATTGTGTACCATGTCCCTGGCTCTGCTCTGAACCTGGACAGTGACTCGTTTGGTTTGGTGTGGTTTGGTTTGGCTATACGGAGTAATGGCTCATTTGCACCAAACAGTCTACTTTGGTTCGGTTCAGTTCAGTACACATTTGAACAGTTATTTTAACGTTGTTCTTTGCTAAAGGTTTGGACGGTACAAATACCTCTGTTGAGGTTCCTAGCGCACTGACCCGGACTGGCTGAAAGGTAGAGCTAAAAACACTGCACATAAAGTGAACCAATAGACTCAATGCACAATTGCAAGATATTTTAAACATACCATCCATTGCGACGGAGACTACCGGTATAAGCACCTCACGATGAAGGCTAATTATTTTTTATTTATTTATTTTAACACCGCCTAAATTTTAGGGTAGCTGTTTGGTAGCAGTGGAAACGCAAAACAGATCTAGGGTGAAATAGCATACAGGTCGGTACGGGTTAGTAACGGTTTCAAAGGTACTATACTAACATGTCCCCTACTCTGTCCTGTCTGTCCTCCCCATGTCCTCTCCTGTCCTCCCCATGTCCTCTCCTGTCCTCCCCATGGCCTCCCTGTCCTGTCTGTCCTCCCTATGTCCTCCCTGTCCTGTCTGTCCTCCCCATGTCCTCTCCTGCCCCCCCAATGTCCTCTCCTGCCCCCCCAATGTCCTCTCCTGTCCTCCCCATGTCCTCTCCTGCCCCCCCAATGTCCTCTCCTGTCCTCCCCATGTCCTCTCCTGTCCCCCCCATGTCTTCTCCTGTCCTGTCTGCCCCCCATGTTTTCTAATGTCCTGTCTGACCTCCCCATGTCCTCTCCTGTCCTGTCTGACCTCCCCATGTCCTCTCCTGTCCTGTCTGTCCTCCCCATGTCCTCTCCTGCCCCCCCAATGTCCTCTCCTGCCCCCCCAATGTCCTCTCCTGTCCTCCCCATGTCCTCTCCTGTCCCCCCCCATGTCCTCTCCTGTCCTGTCTGCCCCCCATGTTTTCTAATGTCTTGTCTGACCTCCCCATGTCCTCTCCTGTCCCCCCCCATGTCCTCTCCTGTCCTCTCCTGTCCCCCCCCATGTCCTCTCCTGTCCTGTCTGACCTCCCCATGTCCTCTCCTGTCCTGTCTGACCTCCCCATGTCCTCTCCTGTCCTGTCTGACCTCCCCATGTCCTCTCCTGTCCTGTCTGACCTCCCCATGTTTTCTAATGTCCTGTCTGTCCTCTCCTGTCCTCTCCTGTCCTGTCTGACCTCCCCATGTCCTCTCCTGTCCTCTCCTGTCCTCTCCTGTCCCCCCCCCATGTCCTCTCCTGTCCTGTCTGACCCCCATGTTTTCTAATGTCCTGTCTGTCCTCTACTGTCCAGGCCCCAGAGGTTGTTATAAATCAACTGTATTGATGGTTAAGCAGAGAGATGGATGGAATACTGTATATCGACAGAGCCTGGCTTAAATCGCTGGCCTGTTCACCATTACAGTGCCATGGGAAGGTGGTTCTGTGTGTGTGTGTGTGTGTGTGTGTGTGTGTGTGTGTGTGTGTGTGTGTGTGTGTGAGTGTGTGAGAGTGAGTAAGTGTGTCGGCAGGGGGTTGTGTCGAGGTTGGGGGATGAGCTTGTGTTTGTGTGGTGTTTTGAATGTCACAGGGTGTGGGACTTACACAGGGAAACAAGTTGACACATTAATGTAACTGCACCATGGTGTGTGTGTGTGTGTGTGTGTGTGTGTCATGGCGGGGGTCGTGACAGTGACAGGTCTCCGTGAGGCCCTCCGTGTCTAAGCAGATGACTGATTACACACCGAGACGCCACGGAGACGACAGCCATTTACTAACTGTCACAACCGCCTTTGTGTGTGTGTGTGTGTGTGTGTGTGTGTGTGTGTGTGTGTGCGCGCGCTACGTCTTTCTCTACGTGAGCCTAATCATCTATTCAACGTGTATGTGTGCTTGCAAGCCATACCCCTCATCCCTGCCCGCCAGTGTGTGTACCCAGATAGACAGGCAGACAGTTGGCAGGATGGACAGACTGACGGCGAGCCACACACACACACACACACACACACACACACACACACACACACAGACACGCAGAGCGTACTGGTGAGTCATCGTCTCATTCCCTCGGCCCGTGCGGCTTTCTTCCTCTCCGTTGGTCTCTCTGTCTGCCTGCCACCCTTCCACCTGAGGGACAGCGGTTCACACTGTGTGACCCACATAGGCTCCCATGGCCTGGTCTGCATCGTCATCATCATCATCGTTCTGCCTCCGTGTGTCTTGAGAGATGGAGAGAGTGCTTTTCATCGTTTAAGAGGGTTTTTATGTGTGTGTTTGAGGTTTGTTGACTGCGCTTCGTTGCGTTGTTTGTTTCTCTGTGTGTTTGTGTGTGTGTGGGTGTGTGTGGGTGTTAGTATCTGTCTGAACATGCCTATGTGCCTCAATAGACACTCAACACCATGCCCTAAACAAGGCAGACTGACTTGTGTGTGTGGTGTGTGTGTGTGTGTGTGTGTGTGTAATCCTCCAGAGGGGAAAGGGTTACTCAGCAGATAGGAAAAGTCGATTTCTATCTAAAGGCCCTCTATGCCCTGTAGCAGCCCCACGACATGACAGGCCTTTAGTCAGCCACGACACTCATCCAGCCTTCACTTCCTCCCAAACTGACAGCCCATCCAAAAAGGGCCGCCGCGGCCGATTTCAATAGCTGAGCCTTTTTCGTGCTGCACTTTTGAGACTCAGAGTTCTGTCTCTTTTACGATGCAAATGAAGGCGTCCCAAGGTGGTGAATGGAGCCCGTGCACCTGGGTGTCGGGTAAAGGAATGGCTCTGCAGAGCTCTCCTCTCCATGGTCAGAACCTCCTCCAAGCCCATGCCACGTTTAGCGGCAGCGCAGGCTACGCCATCACTAGATTTGGAAAAGCCTTTTCCTGGGATGAAACTATTGGGTTTTAGTTTTCCCCGGCAATTTCTCTAAGTGAGTTCCGAAGACGGTGCGGAGCGGTTTTAGTCGTTCCCAAAGCAGAGAGTGTCATTTAATCACAGTCTGTTTACCGTGGCAGGCCTAACTTCTTACAACAGAAGTGAATTAGGCTTCATTAAAAGAAGCCTGTATTTATCCTGCGCCTCGTCTGTTCCTTTGGTGACTGTTGGGGGAGGGGGTACCTGAGGTGCTTTGAGGCGTCTTGACGACAGTGTTGCCATGTGGTGATGTTCTGCCTTCTTCTTCTGCGTGTGTTTGTGCGTGGGGGTGTACGTGCGCACGGAATGTGTGTGCGTGTGTGTGTGTGTGTGCGTGTGTTTGTGTGTGTGTGTGTGTGTGTGTGTGTGTGTGTTTGTGTGTGTGCGCGTGTGTGTGAGTTTATGTGTGTGGGCGTGCGAGCGTGGGCAGAGCGTTGTACGTGACAAGAGACAGCAGAGAAACCTGAGAGCGCACCAGCAGGAAAAAAACGACCTGCGTCTATCAGTGTAGCGACCGTCGAAACAACACTTTTAAAGGAGCAGTAAGGAACTCTAACACTCCACAAGAAATCATTGGTTTCTAAAGACAACTTTTTCCCTCTCCCGGCCTTTTTGATACCATTTTTGGTTTGGTCCCCTCACTTGATGCTAACTTAGCTAGCTAGTAATTGGGAATGTGCAAAACCTATGGCAGCAGATTTCTCTTTCGCTCGATGAAATAATCATGTAGATTATTTGAATCGAAGCTTTGTTGTTTAATCCTTTTTCATTTCCGACTGCCGTTTTCTTCTCCTCACTAAAGATGTATCTTGTTTCACGGTGACTCTTTTAAACTGTAGGCTGAAAAAAAAAAAGATTCTTCCTTCTTTGGCTTTGTGGCCACAGCTGGCAGTCTGCAATCTTTTTTTATAATGCCGACCACCATGATGGTTGGGAATCCCGCTCGGGATTATAGCAAGCCTGTTTGGTTTACATAACTGCAAGGCTGACGCAGTGACGCATCCACGTCGGCAAGGTGTGGCCGCCTAATATTTTGTTACGAGAATTTGTCTGGCCGACAAATCAGAGTCACATTTAAGAAGGAACTGACAGTCGTGTCCCAAAGGCTTTTGAAAAGGGCTAGAGTACCATGGAAAACATTGGAGGGAGCATGACCAAAAATGTGCATCGAGGCTTTTAATACCTGACTGCAGCTGTTCTCCCTGACTCTTGTGCATTACTTCGTACACACGCACACACACACACACACACGCACGCACGCACACACACACGGTTGTGCATGCTTCAGTAACACCATGTCTGGCTGTTTTGGCTGTAGCTCTCAGAAAAGAGACAGTCTGAAGTCTCCCCCTCCCCTCCCTCCCTCCCCTTTCTATCCTCCTAGACGGTTCCCTGTCTAATGCAGCACCCGCACTGCCTCTCTTGTCCTCCCCTGTTCTCTCTTTTCCCCTTGGCTGTGTGTGGCTGTGTGTGTGTGTGTGTGTGTGTGTGTGTGTGTGTGTGTGTGTGTGTGTGTGTGTGTGTGTGTGGCTGTGTGTGTGTGTGTGTGTGTGTGTGTGTGTGTGTGTGTGTGTGTGTGTGTGTCTGTGTCTGTGTGTGTGTGTGTGTGTGTGTGTGACAATTCTGCCACCTCAGCGCAATGCAGACATGCTTAATTATCCTGGTTAGGCCAGGGTGTGGAGAAGAGAGGAGAGGGGATGGACAGGGGAGACTGGAGGAGAACAGGGAAAGAGAGGAGAAGGAGAAGGAGAAGGGTGGAGAGAAAAGTGCGGCAGCCCAAAAAGAGAGAGAGAGGGAAAAAAAAGAGTTTCCTACCATCCTTCTTGCAGCACAAAGTCTTTGGCAGTAAATCCATTACTGTTGGACTGTACAAGACGGCTGCTTCTGAACAACGAGAAGCCCGGCAGTCCGCCGAGTGATGGACAGAGAGAGGGAAGGGAGAGAGAGAGGGAGAGACGGAGACTCAGAAACAGACAGGCAAGCGAGCAAAAGGGAGCGACGGGAATTAGGACGAGAGAGAGAGAGAGGGAGAAGAGCAGCGGCAGTGATTGATAAGGGTTCGGAGGCTGTGGTGGCGGTGGTGGTGGTGGTAGTTTCTGTGCTCGTTTCTCAGCGAGCGTGCCTAAAGGTCTGTCTTTCAGTCTGTACCCCCCGTGCTTTCTCCTCATGCAGACTACGGAACCGCACGCTCTCTCTCTCTCTCTCTCTCTCTCTCTCTCTCTCTCTCTCTCTCTCTCTCTCTCTCTCTCTCTCTCTCTCTCTCTCTCTCTCTCTCTCTCTCTCTCTCTCTCTCTCTCTCTCTCTGTGTCTTCCTATGACTGGGCGGACGTTAATCAGGAATATTAACATTTCTCGCACCGCTTCACCCAATTCTAGAGACACAAACACATTTATATGTCAGCCAGGCCATAAACTACAAATCCCGGTAAAAGATCCTGTTGTCGCCCGTAAAGCCCCGACTCTACATTATAAAGGCGAGGGCGTCTCTCCCATAACACGTGTGATGGGTAGGGGGGCTGACGAGGCCATTAGACGGAGGAGCCGGCCCCTGTAATGGCCCTGGTTATTATTGCTGGAAGACAGACCATAATAATGGCATGGCAGTGCGCGAGGTTGCCGGGCTTTAAACACAGCGCTCTATAACGTGGCCGTGACAGTCGCCGCCAAGACTTACTGGGGAGGGAGAGCCAGGCCACTGACTCTGGCTGGCACACACACACACACACACACACACACACACAGAGAGAGCGCCAATGATGCGACGCAGAGCTCTGCAGACACTGCCACCGGCTAGCTCAGACTAGAACACTTTGTTACAAAACAGACACACACACTCGCCTCGCGCTCTCTTTCTCTCTCACACACACACACACACACACACACACTCACAGTCCTGGTACGCACGCAAAGGCTTGTCGTACGTCACGCTGTCTGTGTGTGTGTCTGCCTGACCCGATTGGGGCGCGGGTTGCGGGGGAGGGTTTTCCCTTGGTTGAAAGGGTTTCAAAGTAACAGAGCAAAGACTCGCCTGTGAGAGAACAGAGAGATGCGGTGTATTGGAGAGACCGAATATCTGAAGTGGCCTTCTTCCTCCTCTGCCTCGTCCTCCTCTCGTCTCCTTCCTCTAATGACCACACGTCTTCATTCGGTGTCCTACTTTCTCTGTCTTTTGCAGGTGGGAGCTGCAAAACGGGCTTTCTCTGTATCACAGACAGACAGACAGACAGACAGACAGACAGACAGACAGACAGACAGACAGACAGACAGACAGACTGACTGACTGACTGACTGACTGACTGACTGACTGACTGACTGACTGACTGACTGACTGACTGACTGACTGACTGACTGACAGGGAGCAGAGTAAGAGAGAGAGAGGACGGGAGGAGAGGAGAGGATAACAGAGGCTGGGCAAGTCACCGAGGCTGCACTAATTGCTACTCGGAAGAAGGGGAGCGGGCGCTCTACAAAGAATGGTCATGCTGGCTTGTTCTTTGAATCGGATCTCTGTCTCAGTCTACCTCTCTCACTCACTCACTCCCTCTCTCCCTTCTGTCTAGACAAGTGCAGGACAAGCTGTACCAGCAGTGGGGCAACGCAGAGAGAGTGCACAATGTCATTAGGTCGCTGCCAGGCGGCTCCAAAATTGGGCGGATCAGAAGGACCAGACACAGGAAAAAAGAAACGGCGAGATGTCTGTGTGCGTGTGTCTTTGTGTGTGAAAGCGTCTGGGCGTCTCGCGTTCCGCCTTTGTTTTCGGCGCGCGTGGGCGGATAGCGCTGTGCCCGTCGACTGAATTCAGCAACAGCAAAAAAAAAAAAACACCACCCAAATGCCTCACTGAAGACCCACCCGGTATCACAGGCCAGAGGGCTGGGGGGTGGGGGGGGGGGGACACTGTAAGGGTTTGCAACAGAGAGCAGAGGGGCTGGGGGGGTCGGGGGGGAGGGGACTGTAAGGGTTTGCAACAGAGAGCACAGGGGCTGGCTCTGGTACCGAGAGCGTCTCTCTCTCTCTCCGGCTCCTGCCACGCTCCACTCCGCGCGGTGACGCCACACAGCCCCTACCCAGCCGCCTATGAGCAGCACTGAGCACTGGGGTACTGAAAACACAGTACGTCGCTGAAGGCACAAAGCTACGCAGCGTTATGTTTTCGTAAAGCCTAACTATTTAGCAATTCGTTTTTTATACAGCGTCTTGATCCGGAGCCAAATCACGCTACTATAATGCGGCCGGTGTGTCGAAGAGCGACACGTCTTGTCCACTTTAAAAAGAGAGATGTGGGGCTTCATCTTGTTTTATCGCCTTCAGGCAATACAGTTGTGGATGGCAGAGCCGCAGGCAGCGCCCCGTCAAATGAACATCACGGCTGACTGACATCGTGGCACGACGCACACACGCCGTCGTCCATCACACGCCGTGTCTCGCCTCGGAGTCTCTGTTCCCCGGCAGGATGAAATAAGGCCTTCTAATGGCTCCTTAAAGCCCCTCTGTGTTATCCTAGTGTCCTCCACAACCCCGCAGTCCTAACGGCAAAGCTGTCTTCCTGCCTCCTCACAGACAGGATGCAGGAAGTGTGCTTGGCTGGCGCCCAGGGGCTGGGTGCTGGGTACCGGGTCTGCTCCCCCCTAAAATATCAGCCCTTTTCCCGGGCACCAGGTGTCTGCATTGCCCCCCTCGCTCCGGGTGCGACCTTCAGACATGGCCTGCAGTGTGTGAAGGAGTGGACGACGTGCGTAGTGAGGACATTCACCGGTGTGGCGGGCTGTCGTTGGGGACATCAGGGGCCGGTTTGTTTGTTTGAACGGAAGCGGTTGCGTTCAAGACTTCAGGCTTACATTTTCGACGCATTTATCCTCAGAGTTTTATGTAGTGCAATCTGGCCTCGTTTATTGGGTAGTTAAGTGTAGTTAGTGTTGGTTTCTCAGGGTAGATAATGGCTGCTGTAAACCACACACACACACACACACACACACACACACACACACACACCTCCACTTCATTCAGTTTTGCCCTGGGTTGAAAATGCATCAAACATCCTTGTTGTTTTTCTCTGTTGTTGTGATTGTTCCCCTCCCTGTAGTGTGTTTTTTTCCCTCCTCTTCTTTGTTCATCTGTTTATTTCCATGAGTTTGCCGAGGGTTTTTTTCACGTGCCTTTCACTTAAAAAAAAATGTTTGTTAATCAATCGAATTAATATTCAGGGCAGAAAACAGTTTGGTGAATAATATCTGTGACAGCACGCTATGGTTGAAGGCGCCACATCAAAGGTTCCTGGGAAAAGCTGTTATTTGTTATTTTAATGGGTGCCGCCTCCTGACCTCAATTCACTTTGAAACGCCCGCACAAGTATTTCTTTAATGTTTGCGCTAACAGGTAGGGATACGGATGACCCTGGCTGTGTTTTGGGAGGATTCTTCATTTTGTTTACCGGGCTTTTATCTCAGGACAGTCTCCCTGAGACAACATCTGTTTTGCAATCTGAATAGAGACGAGTGTTTAGTGATTCAAAATGAAAGTCTAGACTGTGAACTAGCCGATCCATTACGCACGGGCAAGCATGGTGCATTTTATAATAACTAAATAAATTATTCTGATAACACTACCTCTTCGACGATGCCCTGCTATTCCTAAGCGTTCCCGGTCATGTTGTCATACCCCACGACGCTGTTAGCCAGGCCAGTTTAGCTCGGTTCAGCTCGGCTCACTTCAGACATTCAGTGTCGTAACAACGTTCTCTAAAATCTCTCTTTTCTATTTTTCCCCAACCCCTCTCCCCTTTTCTTCTCTCTTTTTCCCAGAGTGCAAATTCCACTGCACCAATGGCAACTGCCTGCGTCTGGGTTCACTGATCTGCAACCAGCTGAACAACTGCGGGGACAACAGTGATGAGGAGAACTGTCCTGTGGTCACCCAGCACCCTCCGCCCGACGTCTTCAACTGTGAGTGAACCTTCCTCTCTCTCTCTCTCTCTCTCTCTCTCTCTCTCTCTCTCTCTCTCTCTCTCTCTCTCTCTCTCTCTCTCTCTCTCTCTCTCTCTCTCTCTCTCTCTCTCTCACTCTCTACAGTGTAGGACCACGACCCTACCTCACTGATGGCTCGATCTAGCTCTCTCTCTCTCTTTCTCTCTCTCTCTCTCTCTCTCTCTCTCTCTCTATCTATATATATCTCATCCTCACTGTCTCTATCTCTCTCATTCTCTCTCTCGTTCTCTTTCTCATGCTCTCTTGTTTTTCCTCATTCTCTCTTTGTCTTTCCCTCTTTCGCTTGGTGTCTCTCTTTTTCTCTCTTTTTCACTCTGTTTCTCTTTTCTTCACTTCTACCTGTTTTTCTTATTGCCCCAGTGCTAGATTGATAGAGTAGTTTTCTTATATGCACTTTGAGAACACAGCTGATTTGAAGGTGTGACTCTTGGAGTCTGGGTTGTGGACCTGCGTCTCTCGCTGCAGAGTCAATGTTGGCCGTGCAAATTGAATTGAAGACGCGTCCCGGTGCCGTTGGCCCACGCGTGTCTTACTTACCCATGGACGTCCCCGCACTCTCCACCGGCCCTTTTCGTTTACATTGCAGTGCCTTTCCCCTGGGCGGTCGGGGACAGACAGAGGCTCTCTCAAAGAGTCCCCGTCCACCTCTGAGCCGTGGCGTCCAGGGGAGAGGGGAGGCGTGAGTGCTTCCGAGCCCAGCCAGGATCAATAGAGGTGGGGGTAGCTGGGGTGAAGGACGCCAACGGGCTGGGTGTCTGCCAGCCAGCGGCTTTGAAGTGCTCCAGCTTTGCTTTTTTTTCTTTTATTTTTTTTTCTTTAGTTTCAACAACTTTTGGAAGCGAGGGAGAAACTTTTTCTTTTTTTCTCACAGCAGCACTTTTATCCCCGACCGTGTCTGTCTGGCGAGCGCTCCTCTTTCTCCTTGTGCTTTCACTCGCCGCCTCCCTCCTTTTCTCTCCGCTCCCTCGTCCTCTTCGGCTTGTCCTCCCTCCTCTTCTCCGTTTCTCCCCCCCCTCCCCCCTGCCACCCTCTCCCCTCTGCTCACCCTGCCCTGCTCTGATCTTCCACTGCTGCTGTTGTTTTCAGGCCCCAGCCTCTTTCTTTCTTTCTTCTTTTTTTTTTTTCCGTGTCACTTAAAGTGTGATTTTTGTCTCGCTCTGTTTGTCTCTCTCTCTCTCTCTCTCTCTCTCTCTCTCTCTCCTCTCTACTCGTTCTGTCTATACCTCTTTTTCTCCATCACTCTTGTTTTCTTCGCTCCCCTGCCGCGTTGAATGGGCTTTCATTTTCGGGCCCTAATTTCCAATGGATCCCATCCAGTGCTGGGCACTTAAAATATTTAGCTGTCTAGAGTGAATGTTAATGAAAGTGTCTGCGGCTGCCATTATGAGAAAGCTGTACAATGATTGTAATATTCTGGAGCTGGAGCGCATTATCCCGGCCCCATCCTCCAGGCGGTGGTGGGGGGGTGGGGGGGTGGGGGGGTTGATGTGTGTGTGCTTGGAGGGAGAGGACACAAAGGAGGGAGGGATGCAGAGACACGGGGGCGATAGGGATGGAGGAAGAAAGAGAGAGTCTGGGGTGGAGCGAGAGAGGGTGGGCAGAAAGACCCAGACGGAGAAAGGGAGAAAGCAAAAAAATACAGCGAGCGAGAGAACGTTTCCATTCTAATCGAGTTTACCATCTTCCCGGCCGTGGCTGGCTGTGGCAGTGCCAGACAGATGGATCCTGAATACAGTCTAGTCAGAGACGCGCTCTCTCTCTCTCTCTCTCTCTCTCTCTCTCTCTCTCTCTCTCTCTCTCTCTCTCTCTCTCTCTCTCTCTCTCTCTCTCTCTCTCTCTCTCTCTCTCTCTCTCTCTCTCTCTCTCTCTCTCTCTCTCTCTCAAGCTATCTCGTCATTCTCTCTCCCCCTCTTTCTATCTGTCACCCCCCCCCTCTCTCTCTCTATGTCTCTCTCTGTCTCTCTATCCCCCCCTCTCTCTCTGGTCTGAGTACTCTTTAGCACCACTCTGCTGGGCTCCGGGTCCCACAGGACAAATAGTGAGACGCTGGCTTAGCCAGAGTACAGGACAGACACAGCAGCTTCTGTTGGCCTCCATGCCCCCGCCACACACACACACACACACACACACACACACACACACACACACACACACACCGCTAATCTCTTCCTCAGACCCAGACCCCCAGTACCCACCATTCCAACCACGCTAAAATCAATACTGTCTGACACTGATGGGACCTAAGGGATCATTTATGATATGCTAATGCATGTTCATGTCGTTGGGCTTTTTATGTCTTTTCTATAATCGTGTCCATAGTTTACGTTGTGAAGTACGTTTACACGCTGTACTGGCTGGCCCAGAAACTTGATATGTTAAAAAATGCATTCTCCTCAAAATACACACCTCGGTCGGGCTTCAGGCGTCAACTGACAGCGTTGAAATGGTGTGTTCAGCGTGGTATTGGGAACATATCACGTTTCCAGTGCGCTGCGTATTAATAATGAATGAAAGCTCCCAGTGGGCTCCCGGCTCTCCAAAGCCCCCTTGTCTTCCCCTCGGCTGACCCAAATGCCAATCAATGGCCCCGGTCTGGAGTCTGGACACAGTGGGGACCTCTTGGCCCCCGTCCGCCGCCCTCCCCCCTGCCCATTCCAGATCAAAGGCCAGAGGCCTCTCCCCGCTCGCCCCGGCCGCTCCCCTCGCCAGACCCCTCCAGACCCCGCCGGGCCTCCCGCCTCGCCTTGTTAGGCTCAACCCAAGTGTGAGGAACGGACAGGAGAGGATGTCTGGATCGATGGGCGGCTAGAGCCTCAGCCATCGATTGCCAGACAGCTCTCTGGCTGAGTGAGAATCGGCTAGCCGTCTAGCCCATAGGCTGGCTGGCTGATTGATTCAGCGGGCCGTGGCTGATGCTGTGTGTGCGCGTGCGTGCGTGCGTGAGTGCGTGCGTGCGTGCGTGAGTGCGTGCGTGCGTGTGTGTGTGTGTGTCTGTAGCGTTTGGTTCATACCTCCGTGAAGCAGATGTATTAACCATCCACACAGCTGTGTTTATAGTTTGAGTCGCCATAATGGATGGAAAAGAAAAATAAGCCGCTTGAAATTAGCAACTGGAGTGTGTCTCACGTTTTCAGTTTAGACCTAAGTCACATCTAAACCTTGATCTCTGCCTGTTTACTGGGATCCTGATCACAGCAGAAGTGTGATTCAGTTATATGAAGGGTTTAAACAAGGATGACTACTGTCTGATGAGGAGATTTCACCCCAAGATAGCCACCCCCCCCTCGCTGAGGTCTTGAATTGCAGATTGTATCATTAAAGATGTCTGTTGCTGCCTGCTGTTTGATTAGACCGTGAACTGTCCAATCAGAAAATACCACAGTCAAAGCAGAGCAGCAACAGGAAGCCTCAGAGGAGATTGAAGCTTGACTGGAGTTCTCCCCGTGTCTCTCTCCTTCACCGTGTTGCTCTCTGTCCTCCTGTCTCTCTCCTTCACCCTGTCTCTCTCCTTTACCGTGTCCCTCTCCGTCCCCTTGTCTCTCTCCTCCATCGTGTCTCTCTCCTTCACCCTGTCTCTCTCCTTTACCGTGTCCCTCTCCGTCCCCTTGTCTCTCTCCTCCATCGTGTCTCTCTCCTTCACCCTGTCTCTCTCCTTTACCGTGTCCCTCTCCGTCCCCTTGTCTCTCTCCTCCATCGTGTCTCTCTCCGTCTCCCTGTCTCTCTCTGTCCCCCTGTCTCTCTCCTTCCTCATGTCCCTCTCTGTCCTTGTGTCCCTCTCCGTCCCCCTGTCTCTCTCCTTCACCCTGTCTCTCTCCTTTACCGTGTCCCTCTCCGTCCCCTTGTCTCTCTCCTCCATCGTGTCTCTCTCCGTCCCCCTGTCCCGTTCCTTCACCCTGTTTCTCTCCGTCCCCTTGTCTCTCTTCTTTACCGTGTCTCTCTCCGTCTCCCTGTCTCTCTCTGTCCCCCTGTCTCTCTCCTTCCTCATGTCCCTCTCTGTCCTTGTGTCCCTCTCTCTCTCTCTCCTTCACCCTGTCTCTCTCTGTGTCCTCGTCTCTCCTTCACCCTGTCCCTCTACGTCCCCCTGTGTCCCTCTACGTCCCCCTGTGTCCCTCTCCGTTCCTGTGTCCCTCTAAACCCAGCTTCTCTGTGGACGTTCGGCTCCGCTCAGATGGAGGACAGAGCAGAGGGCTCTGCTGCCAGCCAGTCCACTCAGAGTCTCTCGCCTCCTCTATCGCCGAGGAGAAGAAGACAAAAATAGAGGAGCACTTACCAGAAACTTCTATCTAAATACAATGGAATAACGGCTGGGGAGAGCTCCTGGCTGCAACGTGCACCACACTTAACTACGCCAAATGGGCCTGTATTGAATTACGGCTTTTAAAGTAACTTCTCCCCTTTTCATGGACTGATACGAAAGTTTTCCGCCAAGCGCTTTTAGCGCCCCACTTTTTTGTTATGATTGAATTTAGATTAGTCCTGAGTAGTCCATTCCGTGTTTGTAAACAGTAACAGGAAGTTACTGACACGCGTCTGCGCGGCCCACACAGCGATGCTATCTCGCGCTCAAGTGTGTCGACGGTAATCACCCGGAGGCCATATGTCTGTGATTCCAACCCGGGATGCTAATCTACGCTTTTAGTTCAGCTAGTCGACTATGCATCACCTCGACGTGGGAGTGATCAGAAAAGATCAACCGACTCCATTAGCTCGCTTTCTAGGGGTTCCTTACATGATTTCTAAAGAATCGGAACGTTGTTTTATTCTTTTCAAAACTGTTTTCCTCAGGCTCTCTCTCTTTCTCTCTCTCTCTCCCTCTCTCTCTCTCTCCCTCTCTCTCTCTCTCCTGCGCTCGTTTCTTTTCATCCTTTCATCACTTTATCTTATGGCTGCATAAACCTCCAGTCGTCCGTCCTCATCTGAAGATGGATTAATCCCTCTCTTCTCCTCTCCTCTCATGTTTGGTCACTAGGAGGCTGATTAAAGACTGTGTGTGTGTGTGTGAGGGGAGAACAGCCTGCTCGGACCAGAATAGGCCCTTTTTGCTGCGGCTGCCACTACTGCAGCTGCTGCTGCTAGGCAGCTTTTTCCTGCTTGACTTTGGGGTCAATTAAGCAGCTAATGAATGTGCTTCTAGCGGCCCGGTGGCTAATTGAATAGTACCATTGGGTTTTTCGACATCCACAGGCTTCGATGCTTGGCGCCGAGCCCATCGTGTCATCTTCAGAGGGGAACCCCCCCAGTGTAGGAGCCTGAGTGACTGGCTGACCCCCTTTGGAATGCCCCTGCACACACACACACACACACACACACACACACACACACACACCGGTTTACTTAATCGCTTGGGCTGGGTGTGAACTTGTGTACATACACAAAAAGAATGCAAGAGAGACTAGAGGGGCGGAGAGGTTTGAATTAAGTGTCGTTAGGAAGAGGCGCTGCTCTCAGGGAATGAAGATGTAGTGTGTGTGTGTCGGTGTGTGTATCGGTGTGTGTTTGCATGTGTGCAATAGAGGGCAGGAGAGAGAAAAGGAGTGGGAGAAAGAAAGATAGAGATGTGTGTATGGGTGGGAGGTTACCCCCACATTGATATGCAGATGAGAGGAGGGTGTTTGTTGTCCAGTAGTTCCCCTGCTCTGTGGGCCAGGGCTTTCAGCGCCTCATGATTTCCATGTGTTGAGGAGATTACTTAAAGTAGAGAAGCATTGAATAAGCATGATTATGAGGGGATTTCTTCTTCTCCTCCTCTCTCGCTTTGTCTTCCTCTCTCTCTCTGTCATTCAGCCCCTTGCGGCAGGCCTTTGAAGCGTGATAAATAGTTTTCTGTTTGGTGTCCAGGTCAAAGGCGACCGGCAACGTTTTCTACACCTGTTGGACAAATCAAAACGGATAGCAGCTGCAGACACTTTGTTAATAGATTAGTTAGCTACTAGCTAGGCAAAGTGCTAATTTGTTGTTAGCTGAGTGTATGCAGCATAGTGCTACTTAACTGACCTAACCTATAACTGCTTAGCATATGACCAAGGTAGCTTCAAATAGTGCTGCTTAGCTGGTAGCCGAGTTAGCCTAGCATTTTGCTAGTAAGTTTAAAATAGAGTTAGCCAAGCAGAGTGCTGGTTGACTTTTTAGAGGAAAGGACGGTTCATGAAGTCTAGATTGTTGCTGGCTAGCCAAACTCAAACAGTTTGGATAGTTGTTAAAATGAATGAACAACTCCAATGGGAATCTATCTACCTCGTCAGATAATTGTGTGGCAGCTGTTCTGCGATAGCCAGATAGCACCACAGTGCTTGATGGACATTAGTATTCGACTTATTAGCATTTTATTTACTTAAACTTGAGTTAGCCTAGAATAATTTACATTATTTGCTGATACCTGAGTTAGCCTAGCCTAGCATGTTACTGTTCCATATTTCTATGTTTTATTATATCTTATGTGCCATTTTAAAGGTAATTGTGATCAGGACAACGTAGAGTAAGGAACCAGAGATCCTACTATTACAAAGGCAAGGCAAGGGAAGGCTCAGCATACTGTACCTATTTGATACATTTGAATATTATGGCCACTTTTGGTTGACATGTTTGTAATTCTTGGAAACATATTCAACAAACATGATGACCGGCTTAAACTGCCATTAGTACTGTGGCGATCAACACGTCTTTCATCCTTTCACAGTCCTCTACAGAGAAAGGCCATGTCACCTCATTGTATCTCGTTAGGATGCAGAGCTGCGGCACACTTAGGTTTAGAGGTTAGGGGTGAGAGGTCAAGGGTGAGCCGAGATAATGCTTTCATGCTTTCATTCAGGTCCTCTGGGGTGTAATACCCTCCTGTCACTTTGTTTGAGCCCCGGATTTCCATAATGAATTTATATGAGCGCTCTCTCTCTCCCTCTCTCTCTCTCTCTCTCTCTCTCTCTCTCTCTCTCTCTCTCTCTCTCTCTCTCTCTCTCTCTCTCTCTCTCTCTCTCTCATTCTCTCTCTCATTCATGTTCCCTCTCTTTCCCATTCTCCAAATTTACTCAGCGCACAGAGAGCACCGGGTGTTTATGCAAATGGCCCCCGGTTTCCAGACTGACGCCATGGCCTAAGTATGCACCACAGCACCCTGCCTGCAGAGAGGGGCCAGCAGGAGATGGATGGATGGAGCTGAGGCAGGGAGGGAGAGAGAGAAGGAAATAAAGAGCGAGAGGAGAAAAGAGGAGGACCAAAAGAGAGAGGGACAAAAGGTGGGGAGAGGGAGAGAAAGGGAGAGAGGGAGAGAGGTGAATGAAACGGGAAGAGAAAGTGAGATCCTTGTAAGTAATCTGGAGGCAGTGAATTGGATGCAAATGAGCGGGCTCCGTGTGCGGGGCCTCCTCTGCGGTATAGAGGGGGCCCGGGGTAATTGACATTCCTCGGCTGAAACAAGCGACGCGCTAGTCCCGCTGTGATGACTTTTCACGGCCCCTCCTAATTCCGTCATTAGACACCAGGATGGGGTCGGACCCCACGAGAGGCCTTACTTAACTCTCCTATCTTCAATGACCAAGGGCCCTCAGAGGACAGGAGCCCCAGAGGTGCTTCATGTGTGGCCTGATTGAGCCTGTCCATCTCTGGCTCGACTTGCCTGTGTGTGTGTGTGTGTGGGTGTGTGTGTGTGGGTGTGTGTGTGTGTGTGGGTGTGTGTGTGTGGGTGTGTGTTTGTTCCTGCAGGACGCTCACACGTCGCCTCATCTCCTTCCGCTCTTCCTCTTCCCCAAGAAAAGAAGGAGGAAGGAAATATGGATGGAGGGTTTGCGTGTCACTGGCCACTGGCTTCCTGTAAGCTTGCGGGGAACACACACACACACACACACACACACAGGAAAAGCACACGCTCCATGTTAAGTTGCAAACGGAACACACACAGACACTTCTAACTAATCGGCATTCACCCGGGTGGCCCTTTGATAGCTTGCTCCTGTGTGTGTGTGTGTGTGTGTGTGTGTGTGTGTGCGCCCGTGTGTGAGGCCGTGTTTGTCGTGGAGGTGTGTGGTTGTGCGTGTGGTTGTGGTTGTGTTGTTGAAAACAGGTTGTCCAGTAATTTGCCTGCCTCTAGATTAGTTGGACATTTCTTTTTTCTATTCTCCTTCTCTCCCTCCCTCCCTCCCCTTCAATGAGCCCCCCCCCCCCCCCCCCCCCCAGTATGAGCTAGGTAATGGTGCAGCTGGGCCCATTAAACGCCGGGGGGAATTGACAGCTCCTCTCCTCCCCAGCACGCCTTTCATTCGCTGGCCTCAAAGGCCCAAATGAACCCCGGGAATTAATGGAGACGGCATCTAAAGACGGCACAGCTCCAGACAGGATTGTACATTTGTTTAAAAAAAAAAAAGAGCGAGGGAGGGATAGAGAGAGAGGCTGGAAACAAAAAAACGCGGTTGAAAAGCAAGTTAGGGCTTCTTTCTTTTCGGGAGATGTCTCTCTCTCTCTCTCTCCCTCTCTCTCTCCCTGGCTTTCAGCGGGGGTCGTGCGGTGACGGGTTGGCGGTGGCGGTGGTGAGCGTAGGAGGAGGACGGCGGACGTGTTTGAAGCCTTCCATTTGTCTTAGGGATTGTTTGCCGGGCCCGTATTGAGGAGCGCGCTGGAGGTACACTTCATGAAAGCTTCCATCCATCAGACGGGGGTTGGTGGTGGGGCGGCGGGGGGGGGGGGGGGGGGGGGGGGGGGGGGGGGGGGGGGGGGGGGGGATGGGGGGGCAGCTGTCTTGAAACCTTTTGGGTGGTCCCACAGCCCCATCGACCTCCCCTGGTCAATTGGCGAGGTGATTTTTCATCAGAACCCCCCCCTATCCCAATGCCGATCTTTAGAAAAAAACCCAACTGCCCGGTGGCATCGTCCATCACGGTCAGCGCTGAACGCCGACACTTCTCGTCCTGAGCGCGCTGAGGAGCAGCCCCCCCCCCTCCCACCCCCCCAGTGTCAAAGACCATCACGTCAGGCGGGCTCCTACCTGCTGCTATTCAATTATAACGCGGGCATCGGGAGCGTTTGAAATGTTCGTTTTTGTTCCCCGGCTTTAATGTCCCGTGTGTATCGGGGGGTGCGGGGGTGGTTAGGTAATAACTGTTGTAGCCGTTGTGAGGCCTTCAGACAAAGCACCAGTAAATGAGATGTCTGCTCTCCCTGGAGAGGCAGCACCTAGAGTGCTTATAGAAGTCGTCACGTTAGACCGAGGAAAGACTCCTCATTTTCACGCTGTGTGTGTGTGTGTGTGTGCGCGTGTGTGTGAGGGAGTGTGTGTGTGTGTGTGTGTGTGAGGGAGAGTGTGTGTGTGCGTGCGTGATGAATTCTAATGGTGTGTGTGAAGCGTCTTTAGCACCACAGGCCTTTGGGGAGACGACGCTGCTCAATGGGGTAGAGGTGCATTACAGTGGAGAGTGAGCGTGTGTGTGTGAGAGAGAGAGAGAGAGAGAGAGAGAGAGAGAGAGAGAGAGAGAGAGAGAGAGAGAGAGAGAGAGAGATAATTATAACTGTCTGACACCTTTGCGTATTCTGTCTGGGTGGGTGGCCCGTGGAGCATTCAGGCAGGTTTGTGTGCCTGTGTGTGTGTCATTCTGTATGTGTGTGTGTGTGTGTGTGTGTGTGTGTGTGTGTGTGTGTGTGTGTGTGTGTGTGTGAGAGAGAGAGAGATGGGAGCAGTTCTATCCGGGCCTCTGTCGTCACATTGTCATGGAGAGAGGGTCCCTGCAGACCTCCGCAGACTATATTGCACCAGCGCTCTCTGCCTCACCCCCTGTCGCTCCGCTATCTCCCTCCCTCCCTCCCCCTGTCTCAGTCTCAGTCACGGCATGGGACGCCACCACGCAAACACTTAGGATGCTAAAAATTGTCTGCCTGCTATGCAAATGCACTTTACTCCCCCCCCCCAGCCCTCACTCCCTGTCTCCTCTGTCTCCTCCGTCTCAGTCACTCCACTGTGATTTTGGCAGGGCCTGTGATGACTGTGTGCGTGTGTGTGTGTGTGTGCGTGCGTGCGTGCGTGTGTGTGCGTGAGCGTTTGTTTGTGAGATGACACTGCGTTGCCATGTTGCTCTAGCTTGCAGAGAGCCCTTGTGGGACTGCTCATTTGTCATACATGCCTCGACTTGCGTGTGTGTGTGTGTGTGTGTGTGTGTGTGTGTGTGTGTGTGTGTGTGTGTGTGTGTGTGTGTGTGTGTGTGTGTGTGTGTGTGTGTGTGTGTGTGTGTGTGTGTGTGCTGGACGGAGATAAACGGCCTGGATCAGAGGGGGACACAGCCTGTGATGTTACATTTGATTCAGTGTCAACACCATGCAGCCTCTCCCATGTCAGAGAGAAAAGAGCCCAGGCAGGCTAAACAGTAATAGCAGGGCTAGCAGTCATCAGGAGACACAGAGAGAGAGTCTGGGGCACCAGATACGCCGCTGCAAAATAACCCCGCGCAACAACAACAATGGCCGACGTTGTGTAGCAACGGTCCACACAGATCAACTCCGCGGTGCTTTCTTTTGCTTTCGACTGAAGGTTTGGGGTTTGTTAGCTTGGTGAGTGGGAAGGAGAACAGGTTGAGAGAAAGGGTTCTGAAAGAAGAGACGGAGACATAGACTGAGAGGGAGAAAGAGAAAGACAGAATAGTTCAGGTAGGAAAAGGTAGAGAGTGTATTTCTGACCCTTTGATGAACATGTTTGTTCTGTAATGTGTTTTTAATGCCGACGTAAATAAAATATGTGAATTTGTGTGTGCCTCGGGCTCGTCTGGTTCAGTCAGAGAGAGAGAGAGAGAGAGAGAGAGAGAGAGAGAGAGAGAGAGAGAGAGAGAGAGAGAGAGAGAGAGAGAGAGAGAGAGAGAGAGAGAGAGAGAGAGAGAGAGAGAGAGTTGGCCTGGCCTGGCCCTAATGACAGACTGCTGCAGCTAAGTCAGTTGCAAGAAGCCGCTGCATGCTGTAATTACTCTGCTGCTGTTTGTGGTGCTCAGCTCAACCGGACACGACTACAGGATGGAGCACTTAGGCACACACACACACACACACACACACACACACACTCACATGTAGTACTAGGATACACTTTAGGACTCGCACAAAGAGACGCAGGTACAAACACAAAATCCACACCACTTTATAGCTTTCTCTTTATGGTCTCTCTCTTCCTCTCCTTCACTCTCTCACTCTGTCTCTTTCACACAGACATAAATATCATTTTCTGTTAAATACTATTTGTTGTCGTGATTAAACGGATAAAGATGCGTAGCAGGCAAGTCCAGAAAAGCGTATAAACGTGCGCACACACACACACACACACACACGCACGCACGCACACACACACCCATACACAAGGCACTCCCAAGGTGCACGCCGTGTGCTAGATCCTGTCTGGTTTGAGACACAGTCCCAGACGCTGTCCCCCAGTCTGTCTGCATGTCTCAGTGTGTGTGTGTGTGTGTGTGTGTGGTCCTGTTGTCTGTCTATCAGACTGAGGCGTAGCTGCTGGCTGGACAGACTTAGTTATCCTGCCCTTTTCAAAGTTATTTCAAGCGCCGCAGGCTCCCATTAGTATTCAGCCAAGGCCTCGCCAATCTTTGTTTCAAGGAGAAATGGCAAACTCTTAAATTTTGCAATAAGACACCCGCAAATGGTCTAAAGCCCAGACTAAAATGAAATGATTTACCTGGGCACTCTCTCTCTTTCTCTCTCTTTCACTCTCCCTCTCTCCCTCTCTCTCTCTCTCTCTCTCTCTCTCTCTCTCTCTCTCTTTGTGTCCTTCTCTCTATCCTTTCTGTCTTTATTTCTCTCTCTCTTTCTTTATTTTTCTCTCTTCCTCTCTCCTCTCTTTATTCCTGGTGCGTGCCTCGGTGTGAATCGATGTGGGGAGGGTTATTGCCACCGTGAGCAGTTTTCGAATTTGTTTTCTTGTGAAATTGGATTTTTCTTTCTTTGAAATACTGGTAATATTTCATTTCATATTAGTCTGCAATCAACCCTTTGTGGATCATCAGCGATGTCTGCTTAGTACATGGGTGTGTCAGCGTCTCGTCGGTGTCACAGTGAGGTGAGCGAGAAGAAAAGAGAGAGGGAGACAGAGTGTGTGTAGACCATGACCTACTATGACTGGAGGGACTGGAATGTACTGGGCTTTACTCTGACGTGTGAATCAATGTTCATTTGAGGACCCATACGTAGAGTGGCCTGGGTCCTGCTGGTATGAGGACTTCATGAGCGGTGTGTTATTGCTCTCTGATCAATACGCGTCTGGTCAGAAGCTCTCCATGGAAATTATGAGGGTGGAAAACTCAATATGGATGTCTGTCAATGTGATTCACCAGCCTATATGTTCCCCTTTACGCATGTGATATTCACACACACACACACACACACACACACACACACACACACACACACACACACTCTCTGATGCCCACACAGCGGTCTATTGTGCTGGATCAGTGGGAAACTTGTCAATTCTTCATGTCTCTTTCCGTTACCTGTGTCTGTGAGGTGTTCAGCACAGCAGGGGGCTGGTTCATTGTCAAGTCAGTTAGATAGACAGGCAAAGTCAATGTCAGCTAGTAAACAGGCAGGCGGGGAGAGTATTACAGACAGACAGACAGACAGACAGACAGACAGACAGACAGACAGACAGGAAGACAGACAGGAAGACAAGTAGAATGGCATGCAGACTGACTGGCAGATAGACAGATAGACAGGTAGAATGGCATGCAGACCGTCATGTAGAGAAGTATGAGGAATGTCAGACAGAGAGACAGTCAGGCAGGCAGGCAGGCAGGCAGGCAGAGAGGCAGGCAGGCAGAGAGGCAGGCAGGCAGGCAGGCAGGCAGGCAGGCAGGCAGGCAGGCAGGCAGGCAGGCAGGCAGACAGACAGGCAGGCAGGCAGGCAGGCAGGCAGGCAGGCAGGCAGGCAGGCAGACAGGCAGACAGACAGAAAGGCAGGCAGGCAGACAGCTATATAAGCAGACAGACAGGAGCCAGATCTGTGTGCCTCCATCAGCAGAGAGTAAATCAATCCCACAGACGAGCAGCACGTTGAGGCCTGTGTTTTCCCCCTATTGATCCCACTGTGTTGTCTTGTCAATGGAACGTTAGGAAGGTTTCAATAGACTCTGAGCAGTACCGGCCCTCCCTTCTCCTCCTCCTCCTCCTCCTCCTCCTCCTCCTCCTCCTCCTCTAACTCTGCTTGGGAGTCCAGAAACTCTTGGAAGTCATCTTGTTTACTGCTGTCTCTGTGTTTTTGTTGGACTCTCCACTTCCCAGCATGAGATCCCATCCCCGAGTGTCACACCCCAAGTGACAGCAGTGTTGTTTCCACGGTGATAGACTGACTGCAATCATTATGGGCTGTGGGACGCCATCATCTCCTCTTTATGGTCCAGATGTTAGTGAGAGACGGAGAGGGAGAGGGGAAGGGCGCGCGTGTTTGAGTGCCTGTGTGCGTCCAGTGTGTGTATGTGGTATGCACATTGTGTGTGTGTGTGTGTGTGTGTGTGTGTGTGTGTGTGTGTGTGTGTGTGTGTGTGTGTGTGTGTGTGTGTGTGTGTGTGTGTGTGTGTGTGTGTGTGTGTGTGTGTGTGTGTGTGTGTGATGGAGTGCGACACTATGTTTATGTGCGGTGTGTGTGCAGTGAGTGTGTATGGTGGTGCAATACGTTTGTGTGCAGGGTGTGCGTAGGTGCAGTGTGTGGTTTGTATACGGTCAGGGGGTGTGTGTGTGTGTGTGTGTGTGTGTGTGTGTGTGTGTGTGTGTGTGTGCACGCCAGTGGGAGCAGCTGCAGAAGGAGAGCCAGGGAACGTGCTGATGAGCAGGGAAAGAGTTGCTGACTGAGACAGTGCTTTGCTCCCTGGTTGGAGGGCACAACACTGCGCCTGGTGCACCTGAGAGAGCAGTCCACACACACACACACACACACACACACACACACGCCCACACGTCCTCTTGTCACGCAAGCTCTTCCCATCCCAACAATCAGCTGCAGGATGCCATGACGCGGTAGCTAAGTGGAGAGCCAGGTGTCAGGGTTATGGCTTGTTTGAATAACCTCCTCAGCGTAGAATGGGAGACTCGTGTCTAAATCACTGGCACGTTGGCGCTACTCTGCCTGCCACCAACGGGGGATTTTAACGTCAAGGTATGCTAATATGCGCCAGACATTTTACTGCGAAGTTTGACAATGAAACCCCTGCAGGCTTTCAAACTTCGACACTGGATTTGACCGCTTAATTGAATAACGCGGGAGGCTTCTCGTTAATAACAGTCATATAAATAATAACAGCTATGGCGTACGCTTTTCTTTTTCCCCCACACTTAACGTTCACATTTTTTAATCCACTTTAATAGAGTTTTTGCCGTGTTTCGTGGCCT
>JAPMUY010007639.1:12500-67500 GCA_026901105.3 Galaxias olidus | reverse complement strand
CTGAAGGCTGTATAGCTGGGGGCTAACAAATGGCTCTGGAGCTGGGGTCTAAAGCCTGCGCCTGGAGGCTGGATCTGGGGGCTAGCGGCTGGTGCCAGGGTGGCCGGCAGTGACAGGTTTATTAAAGATCCCCGGGTCCTGGCGTGAGATGGCAGGGAGCCTGGCCGCACTGGGGAGCCCCCGCTGCTCGGGTAATTAATGTGGCGGGGGGGGCCCTTACGCTCATTCATCTCCCTCTCTATGTTTCTCCCTCTCTCCCTACATTTTCTCTCCCTATCGCTCTCTCTCTGTTTCTTTCTCTCTCTTTCTCTCTCTCTCTCTCTCTCTCTCTCTCTCTCTCTCTCTCTCTCTCTCTCTCTCTCTCTCTCTCTCTCTCCTCTCCTCTCCTCTATCTCTATCTTTTTCCTCTTCCTCCCTCTGTCTTGTTTGCACTTTGATTGCGTTTATCTATGCTAGCTTTCTTTTTTTGCCTGTGTATCGTCTGCACGCTTGTGTGTTTGTGTGCGTGCGTGTGTGTTTGTGTGCGTGCGTGCGTGTGTGCGTGCGTGCGTGCATGCGTGCGCGCGTGCGCGAGCGAGCGTGCACGACCACGTGAGTGAGTGAGTGAGTGAGTGAGTGTGTGTGTGTGTGTGTGTGTGTGTGCTGGCTGGCTGGCTGGCTCGCCGGCTACAGTGGGGACAAGGCGTTCTTGTTGTTTGTCCACTGCTGAGGAGGACAAGGGGCCCTGTGTGACCAGCCTCTCTGCTCCTACACCACCTAGCAGACCGCACAGCCAGAGAGGGAGAGAGGAACGTGGGGAACAATCCATGGAGATTCCTATTATACTGATACTAGTCTCGCCTGCTTCCGTCTGTGTCCGACACCAAAGGCTTGGCGCCCTGCGTCGGTCTGCGTTCATACTAGCACCTATTTGCATTATGTGTGTCGTCGTGCAGTCTCTCACCGCACCTCGCCACTGATCAGACTACGTAGCAGGTCGGAATAGTGTCTGTCTGCCTGTCGAACTCTCTCTCTCTCTCTCTCTCTCTCTCTCTCTCTGTGTCTCCCTGTCTAGTTGTTCCTCTCTGTATCTCTCTGTCTTTCTCTCTCTCGCTCTCACTCTCTCTTTCTCTCTCTTGCTCTCTCTCTTTTTATCTCTCTTTCTATCTCTCTCTTGTTGTTTCTCTCTGTATCTCTCTATCTGTCTCTCTCCCTGTCTCTCTCCCTGTCTCCCTCGCTCTCTCCCTCCCTCCCTCTCTCTCTCTCTCTCTCTCTCTCTCTCTCTCTCTCTCTCCTCTCTCTCTCTCTCTCTCTCTCTCTCTCTCTCTCTCTCTCTCTCTCTCTCTCTCTCTCTCTCCTCTCTCTCTCTCTCTCTCTCTCTCTCTCTCTCTCTCTCTCTCTCTTCTCTCTCTCTCTCTTTCTCTATCTCTCTGTTTACTGCCGTCTGGTCTGGAGTTCTTATCAGTGACGTGACGTCTGCCCTTCCCCTGTGAGACTAGCCCCGCCTCCCTTCCCATGAGGCTGTGCAGCTCGGGCCTCACAGAGAGAGAGAGAGAGAGAGAGAGAGAGAGAGAGAGAGAGAGAGAGAGAGAGAGAGAGAGAGAGAGAGAGAGAGAGAGAGAGAGAGAGAGAGAGAGAGAGAGAGAGAGAGAGAGAGAGAGAGAGAGAGAGAGAGAGAGAGAGAGAGAGAGAGAGAGTCTTGCCAGTCCAAGAGATTGGCATTAGAGCTAGACGTTACCTCATCCTGGCGGCTGGATGGGCAGAGCGCCTATTAGCGTGCTCAGTGGCACTAGTAAGCCTCCCAGCACAGACACAGCACAGACACAGCACAAACACAGACATAGACACAGCACAGAGACAAGCACAGACACAGCACAGACATAGCACAGACACAGCTCAGACACAGCACAGAGACTTCACAGCACAGACACTGCACAGACACAGAGACAGACACGGAGACAGGTACAGACACAGCACAGACACAGCACAGCACAAACACAGCTCAGACACAACTCAGACACAGCACAGCCACAGCACAGAGACAGACACAGAGACAAACACAGACACAGAGACAGACACAGAGACAGACACGGAGACAGGCACAGACACAGCACAGACACAGTACATCCACAGCACAGCACAAACACAGCTCAGACACAACTCAGACACAGCACAGCCACAGCACAGAGACAGACACAGAGACAAACACAGACACAGAGACAGACACAGAGACAGACACGGAGACAGGCACAGACACAGCACAGACACAGTACATCCACAGCACAGCACAAACACAGCTCAGACACAACTCAGACACAGCACAGCCACAGCACAGAGACAGACACAGAGACAAACACAGACACAGAGACAGACACGGAGACAGGCACAGACACAGCACAGACACAGTACATCCACAGCACAGCACAAACACAGCTCAGACACAACTCAGACACAGCACAGCCACAGCACAGAGACAGACACAGAGACAAACACAGACACAGAGACAGACACAGAGACAGACACGGAGACAGGCACAGACACAGCACAGACACAGCACAGCACAAACACAGCTCAGACACAACTCAGACACAGCACAGCCACAGCACAGAGACAGACACAGAGACAGACACGGAGACAGGCACAGACACAGCACAGACACAGAGACAGGCACAGACACAGCACAGACACAGACACAGCACAGACACTGACGAGGGCACAGAGCACCATACCTGGTTATTAGGTGGCTGGCTAATCTTTCCTCCTGTTGCTCAGTGTGCAGCCGTCCAGCTCCCTGCTGCAGCATACAGACAACCAGCACACACACACACACACACACACACACACACACACACACACACACACGTCAGCCACAGCAGCACTCTGCGGTCTGAACGCTGGCGGACAGGATATGACACGGGCCACCGCCAGACAAGGACAAGAAGAGGCAAATATGTTCTGGCACGCTAGAAACTATTTTTATTTAACTAAAAGGTGCGGTTGCTCTCCGTGCAGTCTCCTCTAGCAGCAAGAGAGAGGGAGAGGGAGGGGAGTAGATCTGGCTTTAGCAAACACCTCTCCTTCTCCCAGTCCTCCCAGGCTGTGGTTGGCTAGTAAACCTGTAGTGATGTTGATTTTGAGTCTTTCAGGCCCGACAGCGCTGTTTCAATGGATTGAATTCAGACATTGACTGGTGTTTCAATGGATTAAATTCAGACATTGACTGGCGTTGACTCGGTTAAGGCCGTGCACTTGTGAGCGTAGATATATTCTTTTTGTGAATTTCATAAATACTACGGAATGAGATATGAACGATGTTGAGTCAGAATGCTGCCGCCAGACTTTTAATAAAGATCAGAAGAATATGAACATATTACACCAATTCTGAAATCACTACACTGGCTCCCGGTGTGTCAGATAATTGACTTTAAAATACTGTTGCTCACCTACAAGTCACTACATAATTTGGGCCCAAAATACATTACCGACATGCTAATACAGTATGAACCGTCTAGACCCCTCGGATCACCCGGAACAGGTCTGCTAACCGTCCCCAGAGTTACGACCAAAAAAGACGAAGCAGCTTTTAGCTACTATGCAGCAAATAGCTGGTATCAATTTACAGAAGAAGTCTGACTACTTTTAAATCCAGATTAAAAACGTATTTGGTCTCTATTGCATATTAGTGGGAATACTTTATCCCACGGGAGTTTTGTCATTCTTAGTCATTTTATTTTCTCTTATTAATTTATTTCCTGTTTCTTTTAATGGTCTTTTGTTATCTTCCTTGTATGCTTTTCTGCTTGCCTTGTGCAAAGCACATTGAATTGGCTCTGTGTATGAAATGTGCTATACAAATAAAATTGATTTGAGTCGGTCTGTGTCACTCAGGTGAGAAGTTCTTTTCAGCTCCTGTTCAAGAGGACTGCATGAGGGTGAGAGTGTGGACTACATAAATGCTATTTTACGTGTACTTACAGCTTTGCAAGGCTTAAGTCTGCAATCTGTGCCAATAGACTAAATTCAGACATTTCTCTGGGCTCAATTCACGTTTCAAAAGAGCTGGTATAAATCACTCGCCAAAGCATGTTTGGATCGAACATTTTCATCTGTCATTGTGGTCCCAGCGCCTAACCACGGTTTCTAAGGAAGACAGGGGGAGGCGGGGTGTAATTGATTCTGTGCCTAATTTGTGCCTAGAAATAGGATTTGGTTTCAGGAGGTATTGAGTGAAGGAGTGGAGAAGAGAAATAGACTGAGATTGAATAGTATTTATCTCTCTCTCTTTGGCCTAACAGTTGTGTCGCCTGTGTTCGCCACTAGATGGCGCTGGAGAACAGATTTTAGTGGACTTATTCAACTCTCTTAGACAGGGAGGTAACAGAGAATGTATGGGTTTTTACCTGAATAACATCCAACAATGTGTGTTATCCAAAAAGTAGCAAAATAAAATTGTCATTCTTTATTTTACTCCAGTTCAGAGGAATGAAAATAGTAAATACCTACTGAATTACTTAGAAGCACTGGTGTAGTTACTCTTAAATTGACATATTTTCATTGTTAGATCATCAAAATAATAAAAAATCTTCTTATAATGAAGAAACAAAGAAGCCCGCAGACAAGAACACACACAAACACAGACGCTAACACAAACTGCTGCTTGCTGCAGACTGCAGGCAGGGCTGATGGGGGCTGGTAGACTCAAGAGTATTAGGTATTCAGTGGTGCCCGGTATTTATCTGTCTGCTGTCTGGTCTGCAGGCTGTGTCACCCTGCTCCCAGGGGCACTCAATGCCTGCTCCAGACACACGGGTTTCTGTGTGTGTGTGTGTGTGTGTGTGTGTGTGTGTGTGTGTGTGTGTGTGTGTGTGTGTGTGTGTGTGTGTGTGTGTGTGTGAGAGAGAGAGAGAGAGAGAGAGAGAGAGAGAGAGAGAGAGAGGGAGAGAGAGACACTGTGTGTGTGTGTGTGTGTGTGTGTGAGTGATTGTGTTTGTATGTTTGAGGAAGTGAGACTAGCCTCGTGCAGAAGAAAAAACAATGTTACGTTTCTCAATCGCTAACTTGGGTTAAGTCAATATAGCTGTGGTATTTTAAAAAAGATATGTTGTATGCGTGGAGCCTATCCTAATATCTCAAAGTAGACTGTATATTGTTAGATTCGCATTGGTATTGCCATTGGATAGAACAATACAAGTAATTATTATATTAGCATATTATTATTATTATCATTATTATTATTATTATTATTATTATTATTATTATCAGCGCTGTACATAGCACATATGGAAACAGACAGATTGACTGGCTTAACTCGTTGGCTTCATCTTCCTGGAAACCTATATAATTCTTCCTCATTTTCTAGTCACACACTCTCTAAACGGTCTAGTTTATTTATAGACAGACGACTGGGACGGGTGAAGAACGGGGGCAGGGGGTCTAGCTGCACATGTGCTCAAGAACCGCAAGACTGCGGGGGTCAGCCCAAGGTTAGCCTGTTCAAAGGCCGTCTTGATTGGTTGTGCCGCTCTGTACGAGTGAGTGAAACTCGATCTTGAGCTCAGGTCCCCACCCTCCCAAATGGAGACTAGTAGACCCAGACTAGACTAATTCCTCCCCCTTTCTCCTCCCCTTGCACTTCTACCACCACCACAGCCATTGTCAACTACCACTAGTCTGTCGGCTTTCTGAGTCAGGTTGGCCCCCCAGTCGCCCCCTCCCTTGCTCACTCTTTCGCCTCTCCCCTCCTGCCTCTCTTGGGGGCGTTTGGATGAAGCGGAATCGCTGCCTTTTTTGGGGGGCTGGGCCACAGTCTGGTTTGGTGCGCCTGCCTGCTTGTCTGCATACGGAGTCGAGAAGAGTGTTTCGCGAAAGAGAGAAACTCAAGTCTCGAGACAATGCTTTAAGAATGAGGAACTGGTGATTCGAAAATCTTCAGTTTTGACAACAACAACTCCGTATTTATTAGTGAAATCGGTCAATATGGCGTGAAATATGGTGTTCAAATAATACAATTTTACGTTTTGGAATACATCGGCAGACCCGTCGTGAGCTGCTGCT
This sequence comes from Galaxias olidus, assembly GCA_026901105.3. Lineage (NCBI taxonomy): Eukaryota > Metazoa > Chordata > Actinopteri > Galaxiiformes > Galaxiidae > Galaxias > Galaxias olidus. The sequence continues at coordinate 61,467 of JAPMUY010007639.1, read as the reverse complement.
CCCTGGAACTTTTTTTTCGGGGACCGACCGTGGCGACGGATCTTCCCCGGGTGCCGTGTCACATTTTGCCCAGCCCCATGCAAAACCTAACGGTCCCTGGCAACTCTAACAACTCCAATGTCACTTGCTCCTGCAACTGCACCGTGCCCCAACCTCAGGGCATGGAGATATGTAAGTAGCGCTGTGTCGAAAATCGAAATGGTTCTACTAACCTGCGGGACTTATGACTTTGACCCTTACTGTATGTTCTTTCGCTCCGTCGATTATTTGTGCTCACTTTTCTCAGTAAGGCTACCATGTACAGCTGCAAACGGCACAAGAAAAGTTAAACAATTAATGCGCATGTTACTGCACATATGTGTTTTCCATGTATGCTTTATTAAGTTTGGTATGATTTAATTACATTAGTCTTCTTTTACGTTGGTGTTAAGTTTATTTTCTTTGACAGAGACATTTTCAAGTGTTTTACTATTGTAGTGGAGCACTTGTAATTTTTTTATGGAACAGGAGAAATTCATTTTTATTCCAAGACCGTTACTAAAACTTTAATGTTTGGTCATTACATTAGTCTTCTTTTACGTTGGTGTTAAGTTTATTTTCTTTGACAGAGACATTTTCAAGTGTTTTACTATTGTAGTGGAGCACTTGTAATTTTTTTGTGGAACAGGAGAAATTCATTTTATTTCCAAGACCGTTACTAAAACTTTAATGTTTGGTCAGGGGTCTTATAGAATCTATAACATCATCATTATTGCCATGCAGCTGAAATCGTTGCATATGCACTCATTTTGTGTGACAGATTGAGATGCACTCAGAAAGGCAGGCAGACAGACAGACAGCGTGACAGCATGATGTGTAATTTCCACTGAGGCCGGGTCCAGGGGCCAAGCAACGTGAGGTGGAGGCAGGATATTAGATTTAGATCTGGCAGTTGAGCATGGATGAACTGACGCCATGTTGTAACCAAGATCACTACTGGTTGTGTGTGTATGTTTGTTTGTCTGGCAGTCTGGTTACGTTTCAGCCATTTGTTTTCACTGTCATCATGTGTTGCTGGCCAGGGAACCACACACACACACACACAGGGACTAGAGAACAACCTAATTAGATATGAGCAGACGTCTATTTGTTCCCGCTGTTGGGTACGCCACAGTGCATGCCCTACTGTACTTACCACAGCATCTCTGTTATCATTAGGAACTCTGTAGAAATAGAATGTATTTATTAGGTATGTTGAATCAGATGTACAGGGAATGTGGGATCTGTATTCAGCAGCATTATGCACCTTTAACACGTAGTGCTGTACCTTTTGTGCTGTTTGCCAAAGGGTTTTATTTCATTTTTGCAAGCCATTCAGCGTATGCGTAGCCCAGAATGTATTTAAGTTGAATGCACCCGGTGGGATTTGAACCTGTATCCTCAACGGTGTTAGCGCCGTGTTCTATCAGCTGAGCCAAACAGGAGCCAAGCCAATGTTTACTGGATTTGCTTCTCAGCCCTGTTCTGTAGCAGAAATTGGAATGCTTTCGGTGTGCGTATTGAAAGCCCTGTTCTGTCTGTAGCACAGGTAAGGCAATAATGACAAGGCAACGTACGAGCCTCTATTTTCAATTACGATGATCCATTTAGGCAGTTTTCCAATATTTGTTTTTCTCCTTGCTATTCCCTCAACGTAAGCCGTGCAATGCTGTCTCCTGTTCTAGTCCTTGTAAAGGATCCCTCCCAAAGCCCCCTGTCCCGTGGTGGGGCCAGCCCCGTCATACTCTGCTCCTACCCCTAGGATAGAGCCAGATCCTGGGTTCAGATGTCACAGGACTGACTCCTCATCGAACAGCTGTCCTCCTCACTGTAAGAGCCGGCGGGGGGTTTGGGGGGGGGGGGGGGGGGGGGGCTCGGTCTGAAGGTGGCCATGTCAACTGCCTGGGCTCTGATCAAACACACACTTGTTGACCCTTGGCTCTCCCACTCAGTCAACATTTAGCCTGCTCTCAGCCCCGCACCAACCGTCAGCTAATCTACGGCTAAGCTCTCTTTGTTTGTCGGCCTGCCATTGTTTGTTTGTTTCCAGAGCCGTTGTTAAGTTGGAATTAAAGAGGGGGATGAGAGGGGAGGAGGAGGAGGAGGAGGAGGGGGGGGGGGGGGCTTTGATTAATGATTACTAATCAGGAATCCTACTGTGACATTGACATTGGGAATTGAGTAGGAGACCAAGCATTCAACCCAACGGTACCTTTACCCAGACCGTTTTTTTGTTGTTGTTTGTTTTCTGTTCCACTTGTAATTCCTTTCGCGGGGAGTTTCCACGTTGGTTAGTGGCCGTGAATGGAGTCTCTATTCCCTGTCCTGTTTGCCGTAGGATGGGATGGCGAGCGCAGGAGAGCCGCTGAACAGCAGGTTGAAAAAGAGCTCCTTGTTTCGGTCAGAGGGACCTGTTGTAGTCCTTCTGCTCTGTGCACACACTTCCTGTAGTCTTGCGGCCACTCCTATAGTCTTTTTACTCTTTACAGACGCCTCCTGTGGTTTCGTAATGAGACACAACCCCTTTTTTTTGTTTTTAACGCTACGCATACACATCTGTAGTTTTATTACACAGCACAGATACTTCCTGTAGTCTTTCTACACTATACAGATGCTTCCTGTAGTCCTTTACACTGCATAATTAACCTGGACTATCTACTCTAGGAAGATGTATCATTTATTTTAAGACACCATTAGTCCTGATTTGGGGCTGTGCAGAGAAGCGTGAGCTGGGAGTCAAAACCGATCCGTTTACATGGTACAGAAGTCCCATGATGTCCCTGACCAAGCCACTTAGAGTAGACTGCTCAGACGCCACGACACCCCTGATCAGTTCCCGTCGCTTTGGTTCAGCTCACGTCAGATGTGTGAAACAGCCACCACATGACTCCTAGACGGCAGGGTAGGCCAATCCATCCTCCCTACTTGTCCCAGCAGGGCCACCGTAGTGCAGAGCAGCCAGCCAGCCAGCAGCCAGACGGCTAGTCACTGATTCACATTATGACTGGCTGGGGCTCCCTTTGTGTCTAGCTTCTGCTGCGGCCGCTGCTGCAGACCCTCAACACACACACACACACACACACTGCTCCCCCTCATCCCCCTGATTCCCCTGGGACCAAGGGGCTGATCCGTAGTCAGTGTGTTTAAGACAGGCCATCCATCAAGGGTGTGTGTACGTGTGTGTCTGCGTTTGTTGACAGGGGTGTCTGTGTCGGTCGTTTCCGTCACCAGCCACTCACTCTCACGTGAGCCTATAGGACCAGAATAAAGGCCCAAATGAATGAGTGAGCGCAGCCCGAGGATTTCCTTACACTAAGCGAATCAGGCACACTGTCTGGGCCCTGCAGCGGGTTCCTCCACGCGGATGTTGTCACATCACGGTCCATCACGGCGGGGTGGTGGCTGACACCGACACACATGGGGCCTGTTAGCTGCTACAAACCTCCTAATGCTCCCTCCCCCCGTGGTTAAACAAATTGACAATTAGCTGCTCGGTGTAATTTTCTGGAGGTGATCTGGAGCAAGAAAAAAAAATCAAACATGAAAAGGAAGCCTTTTTTTTTCTGTCGTGAATGGCTGACGTCCCGACCCGCACACGCTCCACTCTGAAGCAGAAATTGCATCATTTTGTCTTTATTTTTTGGTGTGGCTGTGGTGGTTAATCCGCTTTGTGTTCGTATTCACAGACAGACGCGGGAGTGGTGTCCCTTTTGGCACCCCGTCGCCCCCTGGCTGTGGTCGGAGTAATCCATAGCTCATGTCGGAGCGTCTGTGTGTGCTCTCTAACAAGGCCTCGCTCCGAATCTGTTCCTTATCGCAGCAAATTACAGGGATTACGCCGGGCCAAGGATTGTCAGATATCTTGGCCCCTTGTAAAAGAAAAAAAATAAATCCAAAAGCACGCCAAGACTAAGCCACAACACAGCGACGGCGGCTGGAAGGATCACCTCCAACTTAGTCTCACATCTTATCCCATCTGTAAAGATAAAGCATGTCTCTTTGGAAGCTCGCACTCGTTCCATGTAGATAAGGCTACGATGTGGGCGAGGGACAACCTGTTAACGGTAAAGTGACTACTACGACATTTATGTTTGGGGGGGGGGGGGGGGGGAATAGGAACCCAGCTTCATGTCCCATAATGTCACATGAAGGATCCGGCCCCATGGTATCAGGCTGCCTGTCTGAAACAGAGCCTGGATCAGTTCACAGGATGGACGTGACTGTGTGTGCAGTCTCTAACAAGGTCCCTCTGGGGAGATACGAGTGTACATCCCTCCTCCTTTATTGTTCCTTATTCGCTCCTCAGCATTAAGATTCAGGGGGGTGTCACTGGGCAGGATTGTCTGCTACCTCTCCTGTCCAGCTGACCCCAATCAGGCACAGGACCTAAGCTATTGTCTCTCTGAGCAGAGAGAGAGAAACAGAGAGAGAAAGAGAGAGAGAGAGAGAGAGAGACCTTTAACCAGTCCTTTATTATCACCTTAGCAGTTCACAGCATTTCAATAAGTCATAAATAGGGTATCCACAGGCAATGCATGCTCATCACACCAAAAATCATCCCTCACACACACATAACCAGTGATTCCTGATACACGGTACATAATGCATCCCCAAGTCCCCAAATATCCACAAACTCTTCCAGATCTGAAATCATTTTATAGTACGCAAATTCAATTTTCAGTCTACCAGCCACCAGCCCCCTGAACATGGGCTCCAAATCGACAGGGCCTACTTGTTTCATTTTGTTCCTCCTGGTAAGCCAGATAGTCATTTTTGCCTGCCCTATTAAAAAATTGACCAGACCAACTCTCTTGCGCTGCTTTGCACTGTATTTTGGCCCAAAGACAAAAACCACCTCGTCAAGTACCTCTCCGAGGCGATGAAGCCACTGCTTCAACATGGACCAGAGCGGCACTAGCCTAGGACAGCTAAGCCACAGATGCTGCAAGTCTTCTTCTGCCTGACAGAAAACACAATTTCCCCCCACCCTAGGATCCAGATGTGCCACATGTCTGTTTGTAGCCACGGCCCCATGCACAATTCTCCACTGCAGATCCGCACTGCGCTTCTCTATGGGAGTTTTATACAGGGACCTCCACCTGCCTCTAGGGGAAGCTCCCTGTGGCAACACACCTGACCACCTCGACTCTGACACCCCGTCCAGGTACCGTCTATTCAAAACTTTCACACTAACCACGTACAGATCCTTTTTTGACGCGTCGGCAAAGTCTGGCAGTTCCGGAGTACTGAAAGACAGAAGAGCCCGGCTGCCCTCTTCCTCCTCTTCCTCCACAGCTGCAGATATGGAGAGTGATGGAAAGTCTTTCTGGGCGGTTGCTTCCCCCAGTGTGGGGTCCTTCCCGATTGCTTCCCTAAACCTACTAGGGAGAGCACCTACCAGCTCTTCCAGCAGCCTCTCCAACAACCGCACAGATTTGACACCCGTCTCTTCGCTCAGCTTGGCGGCGGTTTTCCACCTGCCCCTCGACCTTAAGTGTGCCACTTTAGTCATACCAGACTTTATTAGTATTCCCTTTATACTTGCAGCACTCAACATGCTGCATTGAATAAGCGGGTTGTGGAGCACAGGCTCCTCCCCTATGTGACCAAAGACTTGAGAACAATCCCTTTCTGCTTTCAAAACCGTGCTCCACGCACGGAGGACAGCTTGATAAAAAGGCGTGGTCTGAGACAGGTTCACATTGTCCAACTTAATAAGAAATAGGTGTTTGTCGTATGCGAGGTCTCCTACTTTACGTAGGAGAGATACAGCCGTGTGTGTCCAACTTTGCTCCTTTTCATACAACAGACGTTGTAGGCTCTGTAACCGGAACGTAGTGATACGACTGTGGAGATCTATCAGTCCCTGCCCACCCTCTGCCACTGGTAAGTACAGAACAGCAGGCCTGGTCCAATGGTGGCCTCCCCAGAAGAAGTCGACCAGTTTCTTCTGTGTTTCTCTGATGATGGCATCCGGTGGTTGCACAACGGTAAAGCGGTGCCAGAGCATGGAGGCAATCAGGTTGTTCACCACCAAAACTCTCCCCCTATAAGACAACTGAGGCTGGACCCAAGTCCATCTAGACAATCGAGCACTTACCTTCTCCACTAACCCCTCCCAATTCTTTTTTTGAAACTGCTCAGTACCTAAAAAGACCCCTAAACACTTCAGACCTTCATTGTTCCACTCCAGTCCTGCAGGTAGTGCTGGTGGCCTCATACCTCCCCCTTGCTCCACCATATATCCCTCACACTTAGCCCAATTAACTTTCGCTGAGGAGGCCTTCTCATATAACTCCAGGTTTAAAGCAAGTGCACTGATGTCCTCTCGTCTCCTAATAAATACTGTGACATCGTCTGCATATGCAGCGAGGCTAGCCTGGCTCTGGGCATCATTGCCTGAGAGCTCTAGTCCTATTAAACTCCCCCTGAGCCTGTGAAGAAGCGGCTCTATGGCTAAAACATATAACATGCCGCTTAAAGGGCAACCCTGTCGTATCCCTCTCTTAACTTCCACTGGGCGGCTAAGCCCACCTCCCACCTTTAGCAAAAGAGAAGCATTTAAATACAATAATCGAATCCATGAAATAAACTTTTCTCCAAAACCAAAAACATTCAGGGTTTTAAACAGGTATTCATGATCCACTCTATCAAAAGCTTTCTCCTGGTCCAGAGAGAGCAGCCCCACATCTACATCCTTGTAATTAGCCAAGTCAACAACATCACGTAATAAAAACAGATTGTCCATTATTGTACGCCCGGGTACACAATATGTCTGACTACAATGTACAATGCTCCCTAAGCACTTCTTGAGTCTATTTGAGAGACATTTGGCTATTATTTTATAGTCTGTACAAAGCAAGGAAACAGGCCTCCAGTTTTTTAGTAGTCCAAGGTCCCCTTTTTTTGGCAATAAGGTTAGAACCGCCCTTGTACAGCTCAAAGGTAAAGTCCCTGAGCTGAGACATTCCTCAAAAACGTCGTGGACGTCCCTTCCCAGCAGCTCCCAGAAGTGCTTGTAAAACTCAGATGGGAGTCCATCAATTCCAGGGGAACGACCCCTTCCTAGCTGCTGGACTGCCGTGCACATCTCGTCAAACGAGACGGTAGAGTCCATAGCGTCAGACGTTATTCCGCTTATGTGAGGGAGACCCTCAGTTAGTTTATCCGCACTTTCGACGTCACACCCCCCTGTGCTGAAAAGGCCCGAATAGAAGTCAATTGCGATTTTCCTCATTTCAGAGGGATCCTTTGTTATAGTTCCATTGGGGTGTTTAAGGTGGACCATTAAGTTTGGATCCTTGGCCTTCCTCTCCAACCCAAAGAAGAACGCCGTTGGTGCATCGATGTCTTTAAGGGTAGAGACCCGGGCTTTGACCAAAGCTCCCTTTGCCTTTTCATGTAGAAAGAGACTCAGACTCCTCCTCCTCCTCCCCCACTTCTCATTTGCGTGGCTCTCATTACTCCCAATCATTTCACTCTCTACTACACTAATTTCTTTCTCTAATCTCTCTATGCATCTTTTCTCTATCGCCATGGTATGGCTTTTATACTGCTGGCAAAAAATCTTAATCTGGGTTTTCCCCACCTCCCACCATAAAGCCAGATTTTTAAACTCGCTCTTTCTTTTCCTCCATTCACCCCAGAAATCTGAAAACCGCTGGCCGAATTCCTTGTCCAGGGTCAGCCGCACATTAAAGCGCCAGAAAGGGCTACGTTGAGAACAGCTCCCTAGGTTGATCTCTACCGACACTAGGTGATGGTCTGAGAAGCCCACAGGTGATATTCTGGAGGCGGTGACCCGGTTTTTGTATGTTGTGCTTATATATATCCTATCCAGCCTAGCTGCCCTTATTCTCCCCTCCGTCACCCTCACCCATGTGTACTGCCTCACTGCCGGGTTCCTTTCCCTCCATATGTCTATCAAGTCACTTCCTGCCATTACATTCGTTAGACTTGCAGCTGACAGTGGATGGGGCTCCTCTGCGTTTCTGTCAACCATATACTGTGTTGTACAGTTCCAGTCCCCCGCTATCACCATCACAGAGTCGCTGTTCGATTGTCTAAGCTGCTTAAGTTTTTCATTTAGTTTGCTAAAGAGCCTCAAGCGCTCAGCCCCAGTATTGTAAGCATACACGTTTATAAATACAAATGGTATGTCCCCGATTACTGCCTGTATTATTTGTACCCTCCCTTGCTCAACTTCAAACGATGCAACGTTTCTTAAATGGAGCCTCTGAGAAAATAACACAGCCACACCTGCGCTACAACTAGTGCCATGACTGAAAAGTATTGTTCCTGCCCAGCCCATTCTCCACTCGACCTCATTCTCAACTGTACTATGTGTCTCCTGCAGACAGAGCACATCAATGTTTTTTGATAGACTCAGCTCTGTTATCATGGCCCTTCTCTCCTTGACCCTCCCTCCATTCACATTTAAGGATCCCACTGTAAGGCTCTCTATCAAAGCCATAAAAAGAAGCAGAAGAGACAAAGACACAGTGACAAACTGTTTACAGCCCAAAAGTGTTACACCCATTATCGTGAAAACGCCTTTCCTCTCTTCTCTTTCCTCAGTTTAGTCAAAATCTTTTTCAATCGAAACCTTTTCTGTTGGCTCAGTTGCTCATAACCCACCGTCTTTCTTATTTGTAACACAGAGGCCATGAAACTATCCACATCAGGAAAAAAATCCTTCACATCCATGGTGTGCCTTCCATATGTTTCATCTAGGAAATCATTTATTTCCTTTAAAGTGCAAAGCTTTGTCTCGTCTTGAGTAACAATGTCCGAGAATTGCGAGAGAGAATCATCATCTCCTATTTCCTCCTCATTGTTTCCATCGTCTCCACCTGCCCCTTCACTCCCAGCCTCAGCTGCCTGAATGGGTTGTCCTGCCACCTCTACCCCAGCATCACCTACTGACCATGCCCCCTCGCTGCTAGCCACAGCCGCTGCGACGTCTTCCACTACGGTGCTTTCTATCTCATTCTCATCACTAGTCCCCTGCTGGGACACTGCACCCCCCACCTTCTTTGCCACTGACAACAGTTCGCTAATTCCAGCGCTTTCCGCCGTTCTCTTAACTGGCTGCTGCTGTTGCTGTTCCCTCTCCAACTGACTTTCTGAAGTAGCCTCACTGACAGCGCGATCGGCACTCACTCTGCTACTGCCCGCTCCCTGCTCTTTTTGCGGACATGCTGAGCGCTTATGCCCAACCCCGCCACATTCAAAACACTTCATGAAGCCTGCATTTGCGTACACCATGTAGTAGCTCTGCTCGTGTTTTATCTTAAACGAAACCTCCAGGGTTTGTGCCGGGTTACTCAAATACATAAACGCCTGTCGACGCAGCGACGAGACATGCCTTAACCTTTCATCCTTACAGCCGAGGCTAACCGTTTTAAGGCTGCTCGCAAACTTCCCAAACCGGGACAGCTCCCTCTCCAAAGATTCATTGGAGATAAAAGGAGGAACGCCCGATACTGTAACCCGTGTTGATGGTACAAGCAACGGGGACACAGATACATACAAATCGTCCAAGACAATGCCGCTCTCGACCAGCTGATGAACCAGTAGCTCTTCGCGAAGAAACACCACCACGGCCTTGTTCATTCGCGAACCATACGTGATATTTTCATGCCCGATCTGTTCTGCTACAGCCAAGAGAACACTCTCGACACTATGCCTCAAATCGGCTACCACTCTAGCCCCGTGTCTAATTGACACAGTCGGCGAACCCTCCCCTGGCAGGGACGCCATTCCTCACAAAAAACCCAGAGCCCCAACCCTTGGGTCCGGCTCTTTCCACTAACCAATCGCAAAAAAAGAGTGGCTTTTCCTACCTTCTCTTGTGTGTTACCGTGAACAGGTTGAAAAAGTGCCAGAAAACACCAATATCGTTCAGCAGTTTCACACGCTCCCAAACTCCATTCACACTCCAAAACTCAAAACTCCCAGCATGCAGCAGAGACATTTGGCAACTGGCTCGTGTGACATCACGCCGTGGAGCAGACAGACCAAATAATAGAGAGAGAGAGAGAGAAAACACTGACCTCATAGTACACTATGCTTCCTGGACGTTCCTCTCTGTTTGTCTGATTGGGATGAGTTGTTTTGGCTTTTATGTCATCGCCCATGACAACTCGCTTACCAGGAACTTGTCAGCCATCGTGGGTGTCCCAGCTTCATCTGCCCATGTTGTCTGGAGCCGTCGTGTCCGTTCCACATCCTCCATTTCTATGGTCTGGCCCCTCTCTTGCTTTTCCCTGCGGCGGTCTGTCAGTTCAATACCGTGCCAATAGTCTTTGAACTCCGTCTCCTCTTCATCTCTCTGGATCTCTCTGCCTGTACCCCCCCCCCCCCCCAGCCACCTCCTCTCTCTCCCAGAGCGCGCTCCTCCCTCTCCCTGCGTGCCGCCGTCTAGTTCCAGCGCGGGTTCGGCCCGGGCTAGCCAGACACTGCCAGTTACCTTCTCTCGGCCAGTAATGACCCCTCCCGGCGTGGAGGGCCGCGTGGAGAGCGCCCGTGTGAATAATGAATGTAGGTCAGAGTCCCAGGCTGTGCCCGGCGCTGCTCAGCCGCTAACCCCCACCCACCCCAGCTGTTTAGGGCCGGCTAATCCAGGGCCACTCACCTGCGCGGCGGACCCTCGGGCTAACCACCAGAGGAGCTGCCGGTGGGATGAAGGAGATTAGCGGCTTCGTTTCCAAAGCGCCTCCCCGCCGAGGTAAAGCGGGACTCTGACATTTATACATTAGCGAGTTTGTCTGGGCCCGGTCTCCCGGGGAGCCGGGGTCGGAGTCAGGGGGTGGTGTGTCGGTTTGTTGGTGTGGTCGTCTGCTTCCATACCTCCGTCCGCCCGTGGCGTGTCGGCTGGTGTCAGATCTGTTTGTGTGGGCGCGAGGACGGACCTGCTGCTGGCGCTCGGCGGTGAAGGTCTGCGGGCCACGAGGAGTCATTCCTACTGGGGTTCATTTCCATTCGGAGAGAGCCGTCCGTTCCTGCTGTGGTGTAGACGTAGCAGTCTGCTCCTGGGCTTTGCATAAAGAAACCTCCATGAACTAGCGTTTTTCTTTGTGAGGCTCCACTCCTACCAGCCGTGTGTAGCTGCAGAGCTGTATCTCTGGCTGGGCCTGGAGGGACGGTGCGCCGGCTTCCTCCTCCGCTGATGAACCGACGGCTGTTGCCGGGTCCACGGCTAGAACTGTGGAAAGGCGCCTGATTGGCTAGCTGGAGCCGCGTCTAGCGTACGGACCGTAGCTAGCTGGATCCAGCATTACCTGTGGCTCTGCTATGCTAACCAGCCAAGCCAGTCGTCTGCTGGTCGTGCGTTTGTGTGTGTGTGTGTGTGTGTGTGTGTGTGTGTGTGTGTGTGTGTGTGTGTGTGTGTGTGTGTGTGTGTGTGTGTGTGTGTGTGTGTGTGTTGTTTGGGGGTGGGGGTGGGGGGGGGGTGTCTAGGTGACTGAGTCTGATGCAGGCTGCAGTGTTTGTGTGCGTGCGTGCGTGCGTGCGTGCGTGCGTGCGAAGCCAGACACAGAGAGCCAGACGTGCCCCTTCAGCTGTTTAGAGTGTGTCAGAGAGAGGGACCAGGGGGACGGAGGGGGGAGGTAGGGGAGGGGCGGAGCAGAGTGCAGAAAGAGAGAACGGAAGGAGAGACCAGGGGGACGGAGGGGGGAGGTAGGGGAGGGGCGGAGCAGAGTGCAGAAAGAGAGAACGGAAGGAGAGACCAGGGGGAAATGGAGGCAGAGCGATAACGAAAGACTAGAGGACCAGAGAAAGGAAGAGATACATAAAAAGAGAGAGAGAAGGAGAAAGTGCACGGAGGGGCTAAATGGAGACAAGCGGGAGAGCAGGAGCGGAGGGAGGGGAAAAGAGGGAGATGAAGGAGAGAGGCGGAGGGCTCCTCCAGTCGTCTAGACAACGGCATGAAGGGTCATTCCTTCTCTGCCGCCGTCTACGTCGTCCATGTTTCATCACGGTCAGAAGACACCGGACATGAAAAGACCCCTCTATTCCGCGTGCGGAGCGCCGGGAGTGAGAGCAAATCCGGTGCGCTCCGAGAATCGAATTTGACGTGCACGTTGACTTGTATCACGCCAGCCAGCGGACTCCCCACGAAGAGCCACAACGCAGGCAGGCTCGCCCTGTGGTCGTACGAGGAGAGAATTGTGGGCTCAATCCAAAATCCAGATCCTGGGAGAAATGAAAAGGAGATATTGTGTGTTCAGCCTGTTGTGGTGTCTCTATGCCTTTGTCACGGGGCGGGGGGGCTGTGGTAGAGCGGCGCGGGCCTATGGTGGTAATGAGGATGGTGGGAGATGTGGGAGACCGTTGGTGGGGTTTTTTTCAGCGTCAGCGAGGGTGTTCTGACGCTCTCCACTGATTCAAAGACTCCTTTTCCCTTGGCCTCACTCCCCCCGAGCTGAACTCCCTCTGCGCTATTAATACATTCATCGTGAACTCCATTCAAACCCAGCTCCACCATTTGCAAAATGGCTCTTACTTTTGTGGGCTGCCTGCCTGCCCGCCTTCCCAATGCTGTCGTGCGGCGAGCGCGCACACACACACACACACACACACACACACGCGCACACACACACATACGCACCGAAAAGTTCAACTCATGTTCACGGACAAATGCATCTGGAACAAAAACAACACAAAAACGTTTTTCATGTGAGCTCTCTTTTTTTTCTTTTCTCTTTCTCTTTCTCTCCCCTAAGTTTACGATTTTTTTGTTTTGTTTTTAGCTTCAAAACGAATTCTCTCTCTTGTTATCACTCTCTCTAAATCTCTCTCTCCGCCCTCTCTTTCACTCACTCTCTCTCTCTCTCTCTCTCTCTCTCACTCTCTCTCTCTCTCTCTCGCTCTCTCTCTCTCTCTCCCCTCTCCTGCTAATCCTGCCTGCCAGGCATGGCTTCATGGCTGTTAAGCATCTCAACCCAAAGGGAAGGAGAGAAAGAGAGAGCGAGAGAGGGAGGAAAAAAGTGCCGTCGTCTGGCGAGCCCGTTGAGTAACTTAAGCATGGTTGTTTTGGTCTGTTGGTCTGGCACAAAGAGACCACATGTGGAAGACATGTTTACACCGTGCCTTTCAAAGCCCTCAGCAGACAGACAGACAGACAGACAGACAGACAGACAGACAGACAGACTGAGAGAGAGAGAGGAGAAGGGGGTGGGGGGCTGAGCGAAAAACAGAAAGAGAGGAGCGGAAAGAGAAAATGAATTGGATTGAGAGAGAAAAGGAGAAAGGGAAAGGAAAAGGAGAGGGAGAGATAAAGAGAGAGAGAGAGAGAGAGTGAGAAAATGAGAGCGAAAGAGAGACGCTCTGACTGTGAGTCACTGGCGAAATGAAGCGGCCCACCACCATCACACGCCGCTGTTTGTCTGTTTTCAAGAAGGAGCCATTTTCCAAAATAGAAACCCAATAATGATCTCATGGAGATGAAAGGCGAGGAGATTAAGACACTGTGGCTTATCCTCCGCGAGACAAATGGAGACCTACATCTGCAAGACGTCTGCCTCCCCCGCGATGTGTTCACACACGCTCACGAGCCCCTCGCTAAACTGTTGGGCCCTGTGGGTGAGGGGGGGGTGGTGGGGGGGCGGCTGGTGTTCTCTGGCGTTAACCTTTGGCTGTGGAGACGGCAGCCTCTGCCCTCTTCCGCTGGCGTTCCGTCTCTCTCTCTCTCTCCTCCTGTCTCTCCGTGCGTTTATTAATAGCGCGCCTTGATGATCCTTTTCCTTCCTCGTTCATCCCTTCTCTTCCCCTCGTTCTTTTCCTCTTTTCCATCCCCTCTCTCCCTCTCTTTCTGTGTGGGTCTGTCTAAGTCTGGCAGCTCCCTGGTGGCTCAGCAGGGGGCCCTCCCTCACTCCCTTCTTCCCTCTTCTTCTTCCCTCCCCTCCTCCCTCCCCCCAGCCTGCTTTTTCACACGCCATCCCCACCGCTCTCTCTATCCCTTCTTCTGTCTATCCCTCCGTCCATTGCTGTGTCTATGCGTTTCGTGTTCTCCCTTCAGCCTGTACCATTGACCCAGAAGTAAGGAGCATATCTGCCTCACAGCCCCACTTCCTTTGTACTCTCTCTCTCTCTCTCTCTCTCTCTCTCTCTCTGTAGCTCTTTCTCTCTCTGTAGCTTTCTCTCTCTTTCTCTCTCTCTCTCGCTAGCTCCCCCTCTCTCCTTGGATCTATCTCTGTCATCCTCTGTACCTCTCTCCTTCTAGCTCTCTCTCTCTCTCGCTCTCTCTCTCTCTGTCCTACTCGGCACCCAGGCACTCTCAGCGTGACGTCGCCGGCGACAGATCCCGTCGTCGCTCCGTCCCGTTCAGGTTGAAGACGACGCGAGCCCGTCCCCCCGTCAGCGCTGAACACACAGTCCATCAGCGGTGCCATGTCGTGGCGGCGCGGGCCTCTATCTGCGCCAGGCAGCGCACTCCGTCAGTGTTAGCGTCGCCCCGCTCAGCCCGATAAGGAATCGTCATACTGTGATGGATGAGACGTTAGGGCTCTGACTGACTGGCTGACTGTACGGGTGATCGTTTAGTTTTTTTTTCCCCCAAGGATGTCAGTGTTAAAAGTATGAATTGACACCGTTGCGCTCTAACGGAGATGGATATGTCGTACGCTGAGTGGAAGAGGTTGGGAAAGGGGAGTCGTGTTCCGCCCAGGAGCTTCCTGAGAAGGAACAAACTGGCCTCTTGAGCTAGAAGGCGTTCCCAGCGGCTGACACAGAAATCCATAATGGATATTTTTTTTGGAGGGGGCAAATCAAAAATCCAATCGGAACGGAGCGGAGAAATAATCTCGTGTAGAATTACATTGAAGGTTGTTGTGTTTTTCGGGGGCCTAAGAGGCCAGAGATTGTGTTTGGCCTGTAAAGGGAGTGCGTTGTGTTCCCAGCTGGCCGCCGCCGTGGGTCTCTGTGTGTCTAGCGAGCTCACATGTCTGTCTGGTTCCCCTGCCAGCCACCTAGCCCCGACCCTGACCCCCCGCTTGGTCAATCATTCAGGGGGGGAAAAAAACGGCCTTTTCTTTTTCTTTTTTTCTTACCTCCGGCTTGTTTATAACACGAGACCGTCTAGACGTCTTGGCCTCAGCCTTTCCCCTCTATCAACCAGGTGTTCCGATAGCCTTCGCTTCACCTGAGATTAGCAGCCCGCAGAGCGAGTGTGTGTGTGTGTGTGTGTGTCTGTGTGTGTGTGTGTGTGTGTGTGTGTGTGTGTGTGTGTGTGTGTGTGTGTGTGTGTGTGCAGTGTCCCGTGTGTTTGTGTGTCGGGCGGCTGGAATGGCTGTGCAAAGGTGAACGTGTTTGTTTCAGCCGGAGCACAGTCGTGTGACTTTGGCCTCCCATTGGGAATGATCTAAAACCTCCAAGGTTCAAGTTGTCCCGGCGTGGACTAGAACTCATTCCCACACTCGAAAGGTTTGCACACTCGTGGTATTTGAAAAATACATATTATAAACATGTAGCCTGGTCAATCGAAATGAATGAGCCATTCAAAACAGTGCAATTCACCCTGATGTCCTATATTACAAACAAACTCCCAGTCCCTTAAGTACCAGTGTGTGTCTTAAAAAAGGGGAGGGGAGGAGAGGGAGGGGAGGGGAGGGGGACCTGTAACTGAAGCCAGACACTGGTTGTACTGTGGGTGATCCGATAGCCTGTCTGCTGACTGTGGACGTCTGGCGGGTTCCCAGCCCCAGACACAAACCCCCTCCCCTCCCCCTGACCTCCAGACACCTGGCGGACAGGGCTGACTAGCGCTGCTCCCGGGCTGGGCCAGCCTCTTACCAGGGTTCCCCAGCGGCGCTCGGCTTTTGGGGTTTGTCTTGGCAGGCCAGCTGGCATTTCCATTGGCATTTTCACTACTCTGATGGGTTACCATTGTTGTTGTGGCTCTGGTCTGTGAAGCTCGGCTGGGTTCCGTCTCTGTTTCTTCCGGCCTGGGTGGTGGGTCCTGGGTTGTGGGTTCTGACCGGCTGGCCCCTGCTCCTGTAATGCTCTACTGGGCCAGACACGGTGAGCCAACACTAAACCGGTTCATTAGTTTCCACGGAGAGGCTGGAGGAGAGATTGTTGCTCTGAGACTCATATCAGCTCAGCTGTCTAGACTTTACAGTTCACAGACCCCGGGTGTGTGTGTGTGTGTGTGTGTGTGTGCGTGTGTGCGTGTGTGCGTGTGTGCGTGTGTGTGTGTGTGTATGTGAGCGTGTGCGTGAGCGTGTGCTTGAGCGTGTGCGTGAGCGTGAGCGTGCGACTGGGATGTGTGCCTCTCCCTCTCTCTGCCAGCCAGGTCGCTGCCATGGAGCCCCAGCAGCTCGGGGCCTTGTTGATGGCGGCTCCGCGCCCAGGGGTTACCATGGTGACGGCAGTGCTTCATGCCTGTGTGTGTGTGTGTGTGTGTGTGTGTGTGGCTGCAGTGGGAAGGTGAGGGGAAGTGGGTGGGTGTGAGAGGGCCTGGAGCTGAGGGGGGCAGGAGGAGGCAGGAGCCAGGGTAAGCTACAGAGCCCAGGCAGGAAGGTACGGGGGACGAGGGACTAATGAAGTGTCCACAATAGGTGGAAACGCACACTCACACACACGCTCTCTTTTTCTCCCACAGAACCTCCCTCCATATCCCCTGTCAGATAGGGCCTGTGCTCCATTTGCTTTTGTTGAGGGGGACCGTTTCTCTTTTGTTTAGCTTTCCCATCCTCAGGGTTTCGCTGCGGAAATTGTCTGTTAGCCGAAAAAGCTGGCGAGGAGGAGGAGGAGGAGACAGGAAGTGAAGGGGGGCTACTGCAGCCAGACGAAGAGCGCTGCGGCAGGAAGTCAAGGGGGGGGGGGGGGGGGGGGGGTTTGCTGCAGCTGGAAGCGGGGGTTGAGGGGTTGCGCGTTCACTCTTTAGTATTTTCATGAAATCGTTTTCTGGGGGGTGTAACGGCGTTAACCCGTGGATAAAGTCGGGTCGTCAGAAATCCTATGGCCTTTCCGTTGGGTTTTCCACGTTAGTTCAGGCTACAGAGAGACCCGGAGAGTGCTGGTCAGTGAATTGATTCTTTGGGCTTTAGGGTCAGAGCCACTGTGGGCCGGTCACTCTCTGGGCCAGGGAATGGCTCCATATAGGCTCCATATAGGATCTGTCTGATAACTCCCTGCTCTCTGCGCTGCCCTCTTTAACAGACCTAGATACAATTAGTCAGCGTGGCCTCACTGCCCATCCCTATTGATCTCTCTGAGTGTGTGTGTGTGTGTGTGTGTGTGTGTGTGTGTGTGTGTGTGTGTGTGTGTGTGTGTGTGTGTGTGTGTGTGTGTGTGTGTGTGTGAGAGAGAGGGAGAGAGAGAGAGAGAGAGAGAGAGAGAGGGAGGGGGAGCGAGAGGGAGAAAGAGTGATGGCCTGTTTTGACAGTGTTGGGTCAATGAACTGTCTGACCTTACCCCGACCTCGGTGACCAGCCCTTTCACTCACACACACACACACACACACACACACACACACACACACACACACACACACACACACGCACACACACACACACACACACACACACACACACACACACACACACGCAGGTCAAAGAGCCATCAACGCTCTGTGTGTGTGTGTGTGTGTGTGTGTGTGGGTGGGTGTAGGCGCCGTCTGTTTACTCTCCCTTTCAGCGGCTCGTTGGATCTCCATGGCGATGGGCTAGCGTTGTTTTCGTGACTCTCTCTGGTTCCCCCACCTGATCAGCCACCGTTATAGATCTGTTTCCCTCTCCGCCATTATTAGCCACTTTAGCGTCCTCTCATCTATTTAGTTATCATGAAATGAATATTGATCTCCACAGCATACCAGGGCAGTGGGTTCAGGGGGAAGGGCCTAGCGTGGCCGTTTGGATTCGATTGAGCCGCTGTAAGTCACAGGATTTCCTGTTCTCTGAGACTGGCGATGAGTGACGGCAGTGTTCTCCTCAAGACCCCTTACTTAGCAGCACATGCTGTTCACCTTTACCCCCCCCCCTTCCCTCTCTCTCTCTCTCTCTCGTTCTCTCTTTCTCTCTCTCTCTCTCTTTCTGTCTGTCTCTCTCTCTCTCTCTCTCTGTTCTCTGTCCCCTGTACTGAACAGCACACAGTGTCCTGCTGCACAGTTTATTTTGGGGGGGGGTTACTAGGTGGATCAAAGTGGGCCTTTTCCTCTCCCTCACTCCTTCCCCCTCTCTCTCTCTCTCTCTCTGTCCCTCTCTCTCATGTTTTTTTCTCTCTCTTTGGTTTGTAGTTCTCGTCTCTCTTCCTCATCTTTGGAGATTCTCTCTCTCTCTCTCTCTCTCTCTCTCTCTCTCTCTCTCCCCCGTCCTTGGGGCTCCGTTCAGAGTGAACAGCCGACCAGCGATCCGGGGCAGGCAGGGCTTTGTGAGCTGCAGGCTGGTCTCCCTTTCCTCCCGAGCACCCAGCTCACAAACACACGGTCGGGCTGGCTTGGTTTGCGGGCGCCCCTCTCCACCCTGGCTCCCCCGCCCTGCAGTGGTTGAAGGGGGCCCGCTGCAAACGTAACCCTAACCCTCTGCTCCGCCGTCTCTGATGTGGTTGCCGAGCAGCGGGTAGCGTTCAGGGAGTGGTGGGGATGGTTCAGCGAGGGAGGCCACTCCTCTGCCACCACGGTGAGGTCACAAGGATGTCTCCCTCCCCGCGGTCGCTGTGGCAGCAGTCCCTAGCCCTGGCCCTCCTCCTCCTCCTCCTCCTCCTCCTCCTCCTCCTCCTCCTCCTTCAGCTACAGGAGAGGGTTAGGCGGCCTGGAGGACTGGACTGGATCGGACCCAGCCTGAGCTTTGGGAGACACACAGGACTGTTTTGTTTTGTTGAAGACCCCGAGAGATCCCCCTCCTCCCCCAGATCAGTCGTTGATATGACTCCAGTCAGCAGACAGACGCTATTGTCTGGCTAGAGCACAAAACACAACGTGTGTGAGTGTGTGTGTGTGTGTGTGTTTGTGTTTGCGCTGTTTCTTCGCTGTGCAGTCTATTCATTCTCAGTGACCTCTGGATGATACATCAACGGGAGGCTGGTAGAGAGATGGAGAGAGAGAGAAGGAGAGACGGAGAGAGAGAGACCTGCAGACGGGAGACTACAGCATACACTAAGATCCTTTGTTTTCTACTGTGTGAATGTACGCACAGACACACACATAGGCATGCAAACACAGACACACACACAACGTCCTTTCCCCTCTCACACAGACACACACACACACACACACACACACACACACACACACCACAGAGAGAGTGGTGTCCGGTGCTGAGGCGGTGTGAGTCAGAGGTCAGCCCGAGTCGACACCAGACAAGGTCAAGATTGACTCCTCCTCTGTGAAGGAGGCAGCACTGGCACTTAAAACAAAAGCCTTTCAGAGAGGGAGAGGGAGATGGAGGGGGAGGGTGGGGGAGGGAGGAAGGGTCAGAGGGAGGGCAAGAGAGATGGAAGAGAACAGAATGTTGTGAAAGGTCTGCGGAGGGCAAAACGGAAAGTGGAGAGAGAGGGAGAGAAAGAGAGAGAGAGAGAGAGAGAGAGAGAGAGATGTTCCAGACCCTGAGTTCTGAGTGGGTGTTACCCTGACGTCTGTGCCAAGCACAGCCAGCCTCCGTGGACTCTGGGACAGCCTTCGTCCTCTCCAGCTCGCCCTCTTCTTACTGTATGGTATGCGTGTGCCTGGGGATGGGACCCAGTATAGTCAGCATACAATTGCCTGAGGTCCCTGGCCCAGAATTTACAGACAGCTGGTGGAGTGGACTGCCCTCTGCTGCCCCCTGGTGGCATACTGTAGTCACAGCAGTCCAGTGAAAAAAAGTCAATGCTGTTCTGAACATTGTTAAAGGTTCAAATGTTGCGTAGAAGTTCATTAGCTTGGACACACTTTGTGAAACGTTTGTATTGGGTCCCTGTGGGAATTGAACCGTCAACCCCGGCGCTGCCAGCAGACCTGCTCCAGCTACCGATACCCTACAGGAAGAAGAGACTCGTGTTAAAGTTTGACGCCAATCCCGTTCTCTCTTTTCCTGCGCCTGTACATCTTCTCTTCATCCTTCTTCCTCTCGGGTCTGCCAAATAGCATTTATGGCCAAAGTAACACGAACACAAGCATTTCCTGTCTGACCCTGTCCCCTGTGTGTGTGTGTGTGTTTTGCAGCCGAGCTGGAGTTTGTTCAGATCATCATAATCATCGTGGTGATGACAGTAATGGTGGTGGTCATCATCTGCCTGCTCAACCACTACAAGCTCTCCACCTGGTCCTTCATCACGCGCCAGAGCCAGGGGGGCCGGCAGCAGGAGGACGCGCTGCAGCCGGTGAGTGTGTGTGTGTGTGCGTGCGTGTGTGCGTGCGTGTGTTTGTGACGTGCAGACTGATGCTGTGAATTCCCGTAGTTCTCGGCAGGGCAGGTGGGGGTGGTGTTCATGAGGCGGTTTCGTTCAGGCGTTTGATGTTTAATTCAGCAGACGGCTGTCTAGACAGATGTAAAGTTTGCTGTACACTGAGAATACACGCGCCACCAATGCACTCAACCACAGACACATTAGCAACCCCACTCACACCGTAAAAGAAACCCAAAAATTACCAGACACCATCAGACATCCCACACAAATACTGATACCCACGGACAAGATACACCCGATGAGTCAAATGTATATTTCGGGCACATGCAAGCACTTAAAAAAACAACACTCTTCTCTTCTCTTCTCTTCTCTTCTCTGCTCTGCTCTGCTCTCGTTTCCTGTCCTTCTTTGTCTTTCATTCTTTTTTCTTCCGCCGTTTTCTTTTTTTGCTGCGGCTAGCAGGTATTTGATTATGCTGTCTGGGAAGCGATGGAGGCGTCAAACGGAGGAAACCGCAATTATTTGAGAGCGAGGATCTTGGTTGCCGTCGTTTAGTTTGATCCTCCATATTTTCAGAGCAGGGGCTGTCTCCTTTGGTTTCCCTGTCACGGTGATTTGATTTGGGGAGAAGGGAGCGGGCTTATTCTCACTGAGTTTTGGCTTCATCATTGTGAAGTTGCTTTGTCTTTGTTTGTGTCTGATAGAAAAAACCCCAGTTATGTCAGTTTCGGTTACCCCGCTCGCGGTTTACATTACAAAAGCCCAGACATCAAGAGTAGATTTGTCTGGTATCAAAGTTTTGGGGGATTTTCCTTCATATGACCTTTTAGAATTGGATGTAGAGTTGTGTTTCTGTTGCACGGGACGACAGAGGAATGCAAAGCTTGACCCTTTCTTCTCCTCTGTGTATAGGACGGGTGTCTGTGGCCTTCGGACAGCGGCTCTCGACACGGTGCCTCGGAGGTAAGTCACACTGGGTACCTTAGCCACACAGCCAGGTCTGTGTGTGTGTGTGTGTGTGTGTGTGTGTGTGTGTGTGTGTGTGTGTGTGTGTGTGTGTGTGAAAAGGGGGGGGTCAGCAGTCAGAGGAGGAGACTAGGAGAAAAAAGGTGTGTGTTCAGCTTAAGAGATAAGAAAAATGGAGAAAGACGAGGGCAAAGACGAGGAGCAGACAGATGAAGAGAAACAGAGAGATAGAGCCAGACTAAAGAGTGCGTGGAGAAGAGAGGATTCGAGAGACAAGAGACATCTAAAAAAAATAAGGAGGCCAAATAAAAGAGATGGAGTGAAGACAGACAGAAAGAGAGACAGAGAGCCGAGGAGCGTGGGCGGATGCAGCGAGCGAGCGAGTGAGTGAGAGAGCGGAGGAGGGGGGGGTTCTGTGACTCTGCCTGTAGGGGTGGGGGGGCGGGGGGTGCTTTTTGGTGCGTCATTAATCACAAACACCTCCCCTGACAGCGTCTAGACAGCCGTCTGGGTGGGTGGGTTTGGGTGCTGCGCTCCCCCCCCGCCACCGCTCTGCTGCTCTGCGCCGTGGCCCCGCTGTTCCGTCGCTGCGTCATACCCCCTCCCCCCAGCAGAGAGCTCTCATTAGCCCACCCAGACAGGCCTCCTAATAGAATGGCTGATTCCTCTGATAGCTGTAATCGTCTGACACTGAGATGAAGTGAGGCTCTGTTGGCTCTGTGATCTGGTCACGGCTGGCCTTTGGACACGGACGGAGCACGCTACTAGGGCCCTCGTTTACTTGTTTTTCAGCGCGCTCGGATGTTGTGCCGTTCGATGGGGGGGGGGGGGTAATCAACGAGAGGAGACCTAGTGGAAGATGAAAACACGTTGTCACAACATGGTGGTGGCAATCATCCGGCTTCTCATCCAGATTTCGGAGCCCGCAAAAGGCAGTGGTCCTTTTCTCTCTCTGTCTGTCTCCTTCTATACCTCTCTCTCTCTCTCTCTCTCTCTCTCTCTCTCTCTCTCTCTGTTCCTGCATCCTTTAACCTCCCACCCCCCCACCCCCCTTGTCTTTTCCAGGTGATGTATGCCCCGCGGGAGAGGTTCACCGCCCCCTCCTTCATACAAAGGGAGCGATTCAGCCGTTTCCAGCCCACCTACCCCTACCTGCAGCACGAGATCGACCTGCCGCCCACCATCTCCCTGTCGGACGGCGAGGAGCCCCCTCCCTACCAGGGGCCCTGCACCCTGCAGCTCCGTGACCCCGAGCAGCAGATGGAGCTCAACCGCGAGTCGGTCCGCGCCCCGCCCAACCGCACCATCTACGACAGCGACCTGATCGACATGCACAGCGGAGGAGGAGGTGTCGGAGGAGGAGGAGGTGTCGGAGGAGGAGGAGGGGGGCCCAGGCCTCCCAGTAGCAACTCGGGCATCAGCGCGGCAAACTCTGGCAGCCACGGACGCATGGAGGGCCCGCCTCCAGCCTACAGTGAGGCCATGGGCCACTACCCGGGCTCCTCCTTCTTTCTGCACCAGCACAGCAATAACCAGAGGGCAGGGTCAGGGGGCAGGACCATCCAGCAGCAGAGCCAATCGGAAAGCACAATAGTACCTGTCAAGGCCAAGGAGAGCCAACGGGAGGACTTGGTGTGAGGAGCAAGGGGAGGGGGGCTACGCTTTTTTTTGGAGATCGGCACACCGGCAACGGCACTGTGTCAACCCCCGTTCCTCCGGCCCGCGCCCCCATCACGTTTCTGGAGAGGCTTGGCATGGAACTCTCTGCCCCGCCCCGCCCCTCCTCTCCACACTCCCATGCACAAATGAATATCAGCCTACAACAACAACAAGAGAAAGAGTGGAAACAAGCATTCAAAAATAATGTCTCTCTTTTTTTTTTTCTTTCATTGTTTTTATTGTGTTCCCTTTTTTATCGAAATAACTGGCACTGCTGGGGCGAGATGAATGCACTGCGTGAAGTTTCGTTTTTTTTTTCAGCTATGTAGCTATTATTATTTCCTCTTTTTGATATTTCCTTCGTACGAGAGAGGAAGAAAAATAGGATACTAGCACAGATTGAAATGAGACCCGCTTCTTGTTGTTGCTTTCCTCCCCGAGGACAGCGCCGTCTGTCCGCGGCCTTCAGGAGTTTCCATTTGCTTTCAGACTGGGATCTGTGCACAAGTGAGAACTTTAGAGACACAAACTCCAGCAGAAAAATCCAAAATCTTAGTGCCAAGGTTCTCGAGGAAGCAAACGAGGAAACGGGGAAGAACTACAAAAAAAACAAAAAAACATGTCGTTGAAAACAAAAACAAATACACAAAAAATAACAAGCTAACAAAAAGAAAAGTTGCACTATTCTATTTGTTGTGGAGAGAAGATGAGGGAAAGGATGCTATACGTATGTGGCGGGGGGCTTTTGTCTTTTCATGAATGGAATGAACAATGGCTCCAACCTTGTTCCACATTCGGAGCAAACTAGTATTATAAGCTTCTGTCCTTCCTTTTTGAAATCGCAAGAAAATACCTACTCGTACCCAGCCTAGAGTATCTCTGTCAGCGCATAACCACTGTTACAGTAAGACTTAGTAAGAAAATATTTGTCTCCTGCTACAACTTCCGACAAAAGTTATAGTCTGCCCGTGAACTGTCTGCTGGATGGGCAGCTTTTTCTAAATTCCTCTTCATCGTTCACTTTTAATGAAGCGAATGATGGGCTAAGAGGACCGTATCCTCTTCTTTAATTCAGTTCATCTGCATGTGAAGTTGATCACAGCCTTTAATACCGTCTCGCTAGTGGAGTCTGTCCCCCACGCAGCACTAAGTTCATTTATCTGTTCTACTTGAGTTGCTCTCATTACTCAGACTATGGTGTTGCCAGGGGGAGGGAGGGGAGGGAGGGGAGGGAGGGGGCAGCCCTACACAAACAGACAGCATATCCATGGCTCCATCCAGCAGACCTGTCCTGGCAGATCTTTCTGTTGTCGGGTTACCGTCTCCATTTTAGTCCCATCCAGCCATCCATCTGTCCATCCACCCATCCATCCATCCATGCATTTGTCTAACCCCCCCTCCCCCTCCCCCCCCCTCCTCTTTCTTGTCTAATCATCCCCTCCTAATGATCAGCCGCTCTGTTTTCCATTCTACCGCCATTCCCCACCGGAGTAGCTAGATTACCATCCCGGCAAGCGGAGTCGAAGGGAAGCCACGGCTCACGGCTCCGTCTTCGCGATTTTATCCCAAGCCACAACGTGAAGACGTCCAGTCTGCGCCGACGTAATCAGGTTTTTGAACTGTGGTTGAAGTCAAGGGCTATGCGAGGGTCCTTTCTTGTGGAAGAAAAAGAAAAAAACCTTCTTAACCTAGCCTTTCTCTCTGCTCATCGTTGCCTTCTCCTCTGCTCTCGTGCTTCTGTGTCTCTCTCTCTCTCTCTCTCTTTCCTCCCCGTCCCTTGTTAGCGTTTTTAAAAGACTCTCGCCCCGGCTTTCTATGAGTGTTTACGAGGTGGGTCTGTCCTCCCCTCCTTCATTCCCTCCGTCTGTCCTCTCTTTCCCTGTGCAAAGTGTGTCGGACGATGCAGAGGCCGCAGAGCCCTTTAAAGTGCAGACGGGAGTGGAGGCCATGTTTGGCTGCGTGCTAGTGCAGTCCCCCCCCCCCCCTCTCTCTCTTCCGCTCTCCTCCCCGTGTCTGTGTGCGTCAGACCTTTTGCCAAATACAGACAAGCTCAAGTTCCTACAGGAGCATGGTGTGTATCTGTGTGTGTGTGTGTGTGTGTGTGTGTGTGTGTGTGGGGGGGTGTGTGTGTGTGTGTGTGTGTGTGTGTGTGTGTGTGTGTGTGTGTGTGTGTGTGTGTGTGTGTGTGTGTGTGTGTGAATGTGCGCATGCGCACTTGCATTTGACTAGCTGACTGAAAATGACTCAAACTCTTATGTTAGGTTGAGAGTAACAGACACCATTTGAGAACATGTTCGTCTCTTATGCGCTTATAGTATTAAATCTAATCCCTAATACAAGCTTTCTGAGGGTCAGTTCATATTTCAAGTTCATTGTAGGACAGCATTCTAGAAGAGCCCACATAACATGAAAGACAAAATGGTTGCATAAAAACTACGCAGACCTCAGTCTTTCAGCAGGGGCGCGTTCAGGAAGGCAAAACCGTTGTGAACCGTTTAGACTGAAAAGTGTTGGAGGGGACGAGATGCCTCCTTAACAGGTGGCATGAAAGTTGTTCCGCTCTTTTCATCTTCGCTTCTTTTTTCCCCTCTTTTAAAGTCGTCTTTCTGGAAGATTTGTGATTGGCTTTTTTTTTTTCACGTTGAGCACAGCCCTAATCTCAATCAGCTGAACTGCGTGTAAGAGGCCTGCGAGGGAGAACTGGTAATCTTTAAGAAGGAAAAGGTCCTTCCGCGCTCTTTAAGAATTACACCCCGCACCACTTCTAGTCCTCTGTAGAAAACCACGCCGCCTTCTTAGGGCAGCTTTGGCCTCGTATCTTGACAGACGGGCCCCAGTCCCAGGGGCATGTACTTCTCTTAAGGACTCCAGAGGGTTCAGACACGGTTTAGAAGAAATAGGAAACTACCCTCTTGTGTTTTTTTTTTTTGTTCTTGTTGTCTTACTTGATCTAGTTGAATGAAAGCCTTCCATTGCTCTTAGTGTCAGTGTGTCTCTGTCTGCTCTTTCAGACCTGTTGTTTCCAGCCTGTCTGTCTGTCTGTATGTCTATCATGGCTACACAGAAGACATGGCCACGTGTGTGTTTCCTGTATATCGCTGCTGCTATCACTGTTGTTGCTGCTGCTGCTGCTACTCTGCTGCTTCTCCCGCTTCTTTGCCAGATTCTCTCCCCCGCCTCTTAAATCAGCCAAACCCTTTAGCTATTAAAGGAAAAGCCAATGGATGGATGTAGTCCGTCTGCTATATAACAACCCAGCCGCACTGTTTAATATCCGCTTCTTTCTCTTTGGTTTCTTCCTTCTTCCTTTGCTTTTTGCTTGTTCTGTCTGCGGTCATAAGCTTGTAAAAGGAGGGAAAAAAAGATGAATTTCATGTCTTCTACGAGGAAGTTTTGCATGTTACTATTAAGCGAGTAATTAAGGTGCCTAATGTTCATGTTTGAGCAGAACACACCTGGGTCAGAGGAGCAGTTGAAATCCTGTCTCAAATTAGTTGAGTTTGACTCCTGGTGCAGTCGACTGAGTTGCTTGCTTTCATCAAAGTTGCTGCTGAAACGCAAAACCAATCATCCGGTCCAGAGATCGGCCTGGATCTTGAAATGATATCCTTTTTTTTTTCTTTTTTTTATCTAACCGTAACTAAATTTTATAATAAAAGAGTGTTAAACAAAATATGCTCAGCCCATTTACAACTAACCAACAACCCTCCTGGCCATCTCCTCCACCAGGTAACTCGAGCAAATGCTCAAAATAGTGGGAGAGGATTTCAAAGGCTCTCTGACCAGGCTGTGAAGCAGACATAGGAACACACTTGCACTCAAAAGCTCCCACCTTTGTTGTGCCTCACTTCCAACGGTGCTTTTTTCAGTAGTCTGTCTTTCTTTATGTTTGTTTGTAACGTGTTGTATATAACTTGAATATATTATGCACATATCCTGCCCAATGGGTAGAAACCACAAAAAATGTTGTTAATAATGTAATATAATGTATAGACAATATAAGAATTTTAAGAAGGCAGCATCAAATTTTAAATGCCTACAGTACAAAATGTGCATTGTCTTTTTTTGTAAACAAGAAAAAAATGGTTTGCCAGGTATGCTTAGAGATATGGTTGCAAAACTAATACAAATTAGTACTTAATATTTTCCTATTGATAATAGTCTGTTGATGATAAGGATGAAATAACCTTTGGATGAAAGAATCTGTTGAAAATGATATTAGTCACCTTTATTGTTTATCTCTTCAGAAAATAACTTTCAACAGCATTTTCCATCATTTGTATATCGGTCAATAGATTTTGACTCATTGTATAACTATTAAATACTAACTCATACAGACTAATACTAATATGGTATTATATTATAATACCACCGATGTAGGTGAAACTGAGTTTTCTTAAAGCTAATTTGGCCTGTCGTTAAACGTAGGTGTATTTTAAGATGATCCAACCGGTAACATGAAACTTTGAGGAAACTCGGATCCGTCTGCTGCATCAATATATCAAAGCCTGTTGCACATCAACCGTTACCTTTCTACAGTCATTGACAGCTACAACTATTTTAGTATTCTTTACTTTGACAATAGTGGGTGTATATCTGCCAAAAGATTCTTTTTAGTTTTCATTTACAGTAAACTCATGAGCATATCCCCCTTCGTCTTCTTCTTTTTATACGATGGAGTCCACTTCAGTTTCATGTATTGCAAAATCTGACTTGTTTTTGAAACGACAATGAAGGACTGTTTCACTTTTTAAATGGAAATGAGAGAGTGCACTGTATGGTTACGTTTTGTTCATTCCCTGTTTTTAGAAAGGTGT
Source organism: Galaxias olidus (assembly GCA_026901105.3). Taxonomy (NCBI): domain Eukaryota; kingdom Metazoa; phylum Chordata; class Actinopteri; order Galaxiiformes; family Galaxiidae; genus Galaxias; species Galaxias olidus. Next base: position 33,679 of record JAPMUY010007639.1, on the reverse strand, counting down.
ACAACCAACCAAAAGTGAACTGAGCGGATGAATGATGCTGTTTAACAAACTTTGGCATTTAACTTTTTCTTTTGTTTTATACATTATGATATATGTGGCACAGTATATTGGAACAAAAGTCATGTTTAAACTGCAGTCATTTATTTATGTACTAAGACTCCACTGTACACTAACCAGTGAGCATGTTCATTCTTAACTATAGGTGATGTACATAGCAACGCCATTTCTTCAAAGCACCAAATAAATGGCAGTTGTGTAGTTTTGAGAGATCTCTATTGTAATTCTTGCTCAAGCCACAGGCTATTATAACTTTTTCGTTTTCCTGCACTAGCTTGAAGAACTAACGGGCTCAGACTGATTTCTTTCAGTGCCCCCCCTCTTTCCAGTAATCAGAAGTCTGTATTCAATTGCTGACAAAAGTAGCCGTTTTTATCGTTCCGATTTTAATAATGTCTCAACCGTTTGGTATTTTCTGTCTCAACAGTTACCACAGGACTGCTTCCATTATGGATTTTTGTAACATCTTTTAGCTTTATTTACAATGAATCCCTCTTGTTTCCCTCCCCTGTGTTAAACTGTATAGACCTGTGTACCCACAGTACACAGCCTATAGACGTGTAAACACAGAGGTAGAATTGTTGTGTATTTTGCCTCTTTTTTTATTTAAGCAATTGTGATGTTATAGGTTTTAGGCCTAAGGTCTGTTATTGCAATACTTTTACAGAAAAGAAGAAAAAAAAAGACTGAAAAAACGTTGCTCCAAGTGCTGTTGTAGTCAAAGATTTTATGCTTGTACTTATGCTGTAGTCAAACTGCAGCGTAATTAATAAAACTTTAAAAGTGAATTTTTATGTTTGAATTTATTCTATTATAAATTATTCATTTTAAGGATTAGCGGTTATCTTCTGTGCATATTGATGTTGTTTGTGTCAGTTTAACATTCGTTACAAGCAATTGGGAAAGTTTGTTTAATCACATCTTACCGTACCAAATAGACTGCTTGGTTGCTATTTGTCCCTGATTAGGGGATAGTTACCCGTTCTTAAAATTCAAGTAATTAATGCTTCCCTCACAAACAGGTGTATCAATTAAAAAGTTAATTTGTGGCAGATAAAATGAAGGAAGTTCATGCAGCCATTTTCTTAGAATATTCTGCCTTTTTCTAACCCAGTAACAATGGAAGTTGAGTGATAATTAAAGCTTAATTTTTCCCATCATCTTTAATAGAGCAATCACAGGTCATTTTTTTTAGACAAAATGTTTCTTACACATACAAGTTGTATTTTAGCAGCAGGGTAATTCAGTACAAAAAAATATCAGACAAGCAATTACATTCAAAGTTTGTTTACAGAACAAGGCACTGTGTAAGTATGATGCAGGTTCCAGGGACAACTGACAGTTAACTTTCGAGATAGGAATTGTGGATATAGCACACAATTGAATAATATTTATTGCTTATTGACTTTAAGCTTAACAAGGTTGTAGGAGCAAGAGCATCACAGTTGCAGACTTTATTGTTCTCAGATCAAAGATGGTCTAGGTCGAAGGCTAAAACAGACTAGATTTTCCTTTAACTCATTCTTCCTGTCCAGTTACTGACATGGTAGCGTACTCTACTTTTTAACCGTTGGAAGGTAACATTACGTAACTTTCTTTGTTCACAACCAGACACATTTTTCCACACAGGTCTACCCCATTCATTCCACTCCGAGGATTTAAGAGCATTGAGCCTGTGCCATACATTACTCCTATCATATCCAAATCCATGTAGGGAAGTGCCCAACATGTGAACACTTCAAAGAGAAGGGAGCAAAGACGTTTTGTCACACATTTCACTGTGGTCTTGACCTCTGTTTTACCTCACTGCTCCGCCCTCCATCTCACCGTCCCTGTGGGAGAGAAAAACTGTGCCAAGACTCTGAAAGTGTCTGTTTGACAAGACTGCATAAACAACATTGGCCTGTGTAAGTGGTCATTCATTAAGTTGGCCAGTAGAGGTCAATGAAGCTACACCAAGCTTTCTACTCACCCATAGCTAGATCACTCATAAAATGGAGAAGTTTAAAACAAATCGGTCGATTGGTAAATATGATTGCCTAAAATAGATCTGATGCCTATCATGAAATCACAATGGTTTCATAGATAATTTAACATTTTAAAAAATCCACAACTGTGAGACGACTGAATCTAGATACCGATACTGCTTAATACTTTTGGACGAGTGAAACACGGTCATGTTGGGTAGCTTTTGTCCGTCAACGCTGGGGTTACACAATCCGATCACTTCACCTGTAAATCTTAGAATTTACACTCAACATATCGCCGATCATAATTTCCTCAGACATTTTAGGAGGATTTATAAACTGAAGACAACCTACTATTGTCATCATATGCTTTACATTTTCATTTATTGTTAAGTTCCTTAGCAGACGCAATAACTACAACATATGTTAGAGTTAACTGCGCAGTCTCTCAGTGGATTGACGAACATGAGGTTAAAAACTATTTGAAACTGATAAATCATTTACATGGATTATGACGTACAATCAAAATAATTTAAACAAAATACATGATTAATCACATGTATTTTGACAGTTAAAATACACACAGAGCAATTTCGAAACTGTCAAATCAGCAATTTCAACCGAGGTGTCTGCCTTTATGTGCTACTCTCCAATATAGCCAACATAATTTGTTTGCCACAGGCCGAGCACCAACAGTAAAGGACTACGCTAGCAATCTTGCTCTCTCACACATAATGTATGCATCATTTTCAGTCGACAATACATTAGGAACACAAAAAGAATGCAAAATATTAAGTTATAGCCATTGGAAGAAATGCATTGGAAACTTTTTTTTTTACTTTCATAAGACAAATTGGACAAACTGCTAGCCCTGGGAAAGGCTGAGGGACCAGAGAGCTGTGAGAAAATAATTCATAAAACTTGAATTGTATGGTCAGAGTAAAGGAGTGTTTACTCTGACCATACAATTCATGTTTACAAATTATTTTCTCTTGTTGCTCACTTACTAGTGCAGTGAGTAGAAATTACTTTCGCTAGTTGGTATTCATCAACTGATGTCTCCTAAATATGTATTATCATGATATGACCAAGTGGATGTCTTGACTGAATGTGTGAAATTTCAAGGCAATGGCAAGACATTCTGTTGTGCATTCAGACGTTTGCCCCAAAAGTCATTATTGCTTTGACTCCGAAGACTCCAACGTCAATCTCTTTTTGTCTTGTCTGTTTTTCTGAAAGACACTTTGTCTTTGGTTTCCTGGATTTTCTCAGAGAACTTGTCCTTTGTCTCCTCAAAACGTTCTTTTGTTTCCGATAACAGTTCTTTGGTTTCCTCCATCTTTTCGGACAACAGTTCTTTAGTTTCCTCCATCTTTTCCGACAGCTTCTCCCTTGTCTCCTCCATTTTGTCCTGGATATATTCTTTGACGGGGGGAGGCGTGGAGAGGTAGCCGTGCTTACGGAGATACTGCACCGACACAGACGTGCCACCCAGCGTCATTGTGTATCTGGCGGGAGTCGCAATCTGCAGGAAGTATCAACATATAGTGAAGGTCAAAGGTTTGCACAGCAAAAATAAGCATTGGTGTTAACAGGGATGCTGAACTTAATATGGGGGAGAAACATTATAGCATAGGGCATTGATGGTATACCAGTAATTAATACACTAGTCTCCGGAATATCTCTCTGAAAAGTGTAGCCTAGAGTGTAATTATATGTAATCTAGCAATGGGTAGGAGAGGCAAAGACTTGGTGATGCTTTAATGACCTCTACTGTCCAGATTACTGAACGACCACATAAGCAGACCAACATTTCGATGGGCAATTGGTGTGTAATAATGCAATAGCAGTACTGTACCACCTTGTACATGGCGTAGGCAGTGAGGGCATAGCCGCTCTGCGAGTCTCTCAAAAGGCTAACAACTGATTCTGGTAAACCAATTAACTCCAAGAAGGGCACCACGTTCACACCTCTGGAAAAATAGAAGAAGAAAACATTTAAACAAGTTGGTGATGAACAAGTTGTGTTGTGGTATGCAAGGCCTTTGGAATCAATTTTAAAGAGTAATGTGTCAGCGATACATGTAGAATTTAGAGTTAAATTAAAAAAATGTCTTGCATCAGATTGAGTGACTGATAATATGCCCAAGAAAAGTTTCTGAAAAGACTAATGCAGGTATATTAACATTTAACTTAAACAAGCTACTCGTTACTTTTCTATACTATTACCGTATTTGCAAGTGTACCAGTTAACCTCGTGTATAAGTTGACCCCTCTGCCTTTGGCGATATAAATTAAGGATAAATAGTTTTCTTTCCATATTTTTATGGTTTAGGTCTAAACGGGAGTCTCACTAGACTAGAGCATATAGGACTACGGCAGCAACAACTAGTTTTAAGAACTTCACATAGGCCTAGGGATAAAACCAATTACATTGTTAACGGTCTTAATAATTACTACTAACCTAAAATAAAATCCTAAAACCTATAGCTCTCGAGCTGTTAATTCGATCAGGCTGCGATTGCAGACTACAAAGGGTGTCTATTTTCGTCAACTTCACTTACGGCGGACAGACTTAGCTGTAAAAAAATATGATGTATTGGTCGATCCCAAGTATAAGTCAACCTCCAAACTTTGAAGTTTATATTTTGATGAAAATTTCTCAACTTATACACACGCAAATATGGTTTACGACCAAAATTAAAACATGACCATAAACACATGTACGTGCACACCGGCATATTTCCAACATGAAGTTGACATTACTTACTTCATAGCAGCATAATAGAATGTGCCGAACCACACGGAGGAGGTCAGCAAGTGCACTGGAATCATCACTTTTCCATACTGTTTGAAGGTCTTCTTAAACCTCTGGACTAGACCGATGGAACTGTCCTGCAGGGGGTCTATGTCTACAGGCTCCTCGTGTGCTGTGAGGGGAGCCCCGGTCCTGGCTGCAGCTCCAGGGACCTTGGTGGTAGGGTCTGACCCATGGAGGCCTGCTTGGGTGGGGGGGTTACTAGGCTGGTGGTTAGCCTCTGGTTGCTGTTTTGGTTGTTGCATGGCCCTGCCAGGAGCTGAGGTGCTGAGTCCTCGCGGCCCTGGGGGCAGGCGGAGGACGCAGCTACAGACCATTGCTGGATGCTCACCGAATGCAACGCTGACCAGAGCCGAGCGTATGGCGGCCACCCGCCGCAGAGCACGTTGGGACAGGACCCGCTGCATCATGTCCTCGTTCTCCTCTCAGTGACTTGTCACCCACTGCTCCTGCCACAACAAAGACAGCCCTCCTTATGAAACCACAGTCAAGATTGCATCAACTATGACAAATGACACATTGAAAAGTTATTTACTATAAAGCAGTTGAAAATTCAAATTGACATGTTTGAACAGGTTTATGAGAATGTGATAGGGTTTGCAAATCCAAAGTATAATAATAATAATAATAATAATAATAATAATAATAATAAATTTAATTTATAGGTGCCTTTCTAGAAAACCAAGGACACCGTTCATGGCACAGAATAAACAAACGATATATACAACTACACAAAAATAGAACAATATAACATTGTAAATGCAATAAATATAAGGCAGACACAAGGGTATTGAGATAGGGAACATCAAAAATAGAAATGAGGTAAAAGGGAACAAAGGGGTAAGCTAAGGAAAACGAGCGAGTTTTGAGACGGGCTTTAAAAACGTCAATGGAGTCAAGAGTTCCGAATCGCAGGGGTAAGGGAATTCAGAGAATAGGAGCAATAGACCCCTGGGTTGTAGGCGGCTATCCAAAATAAATGCATAAATGCCATTCTGATCTGTCAAGCGCCTTAATGGCCATGACTGGGCACGTTTTTAAAGCAATGAACACATTGGCAGTTTGCCTAAAGGTGGTTCTTATCTAAAAGTCCAATAGGTCAGATATTGAGTAAAAAGTAAACGTCCCGATTCTATTTCCATCATACGTCTTGCACATTCCTTATTTCGCAAACTACAATATAAAAAAACAGCTCAATAAGTCATTCAACTGCGTACCTGTAGTTATAGTTGCTTAACCAACAATACAGGACCTGCTCCTGAAACATTCGTTAGTATGAAACCATCATAAAAACGCAAATGCTTTGTTACCAAGTGGATAGCAATAGAACGTACTTCGATTAAAGCTTCATCTAATACGCGTCGTTACCTTAACCTTAAGTCAACTTACAAAATTGCAGCTGGTAAACAAGTGTGCACGTGTTGTAGGGTGAGCAAAGGTTACAGTACTAAGTAGTCCATTACATGCGCAGTTGCTGAGTTACTTCAATTAGTTGTTTAAACTTGATGTTTCTGAAAGTGATTTTCAGTGACGTAAGGTATAGGGGCGCATAAGGCTTTGCCATAGTCAATCTACAAATCCAGCCTGCGCCGTCGAAATCAGAGTTGTGAAACAGTCTAGCGCGCCTGCAGATCAGTGCTTCTCGAAACTGTCACAGCTAACGTTGGCTAGCGCAACTCAGTTTAGAGAAATTAGGCCTAATTCATGGGCTGCAGCCAACTTTGACTTGATGTGTGACTTCTTAGCTGCTAATGCTAGCTAGCTGTTCTTGTTTACAGGAAGAGGGAAAAATAGTAATCCAAATATTCTGGATTTTTATCAAAGCTTACTACCCGAGTCTACTGAATACATACGTTCTAGGTGAAGAGGTAAGGTCCAGACAAACAAGTTTTGTGAAGTTCTAAGATCCATACAAACATGCCCGTTCTGTCATTCAAAGATCAGCCTCTTGACTGCAGTGCTGCGTGAGGATCCGCATGTACACTGACTTCGCAGTGCATCATGGGAAATGTAGGGAATGTGGTGCTCGCTGTCATCTGTTAAATTTGGAATTATAACAGCATTTCCCATCATACCCATCATGTCGATTGCTCAAAAGTAAACGTTTGGGATATGAAATATTATTAATACACACGACTAGGTAATAGACTCTTTGTTTGGTAGGTTATTGGTTTGTGAAGTGAAGTGTCAAATAATTTTGGCCTTTTGAGTAGAGTAGTTCCTTGAATAGAGGTTACTTTACTTTTAATCTAAAATCCTACCAACCTTTTCTTCACAGACACAGAGCAGGCATACCCCTATTAAGTTTACTTTATTTTTTTATTTACCTGCTATCCCCACTCAGGTCTACACAACACACACATTTGCTGTGTAGGGTTACCAGGAGCTTGTCTTGCCATGCCCACTGTTTGACCTTGACATTAAAATGTTAAACAAAGTTACTTTTTATTTGTCTAGCTATATGCCCACAAATATTTTCCTTGCACGTAACGTAATCGAATTACCACATACAAATAGTTTTAAGTATTTCAAAAAAAATATACCTAGGTCACAGGTGGACAGTTAGCTAAAGTAAAGCAGAGCTAAATAGATTTATAAGAGTTGACTGTACCTAAACAAAACAAAATACAAAAACATTTAAAAATGTGGGCACTTAACTGTTGTTGGTCTATTTTCTTCTGAATGCTAATTAAAATTAAAAGTATTATGTCAAAAAATGTCACTCATTTTATTGGGGATTATTGCAAGGATTACAGCCGGTTTAAATTAATAATGTACAAAACACCTGCATTTGTTTTTGATTGATAGCCATGTATTATTTAAAAATACATATATATATATATATATATTGTGAGCAAAATTTTTCAAATACATACACAAATGACAAAACGTGTCCATTTATATAATTCCTCTAATATCTCATTGCAGAAAGCCTTTCTGTCGTTTGCAAATAATGTTACATTCAAAGTATAGGTAGACCAATTGAAACTTGTGGCATACTTTATTTGGTAAAATGAACCCACATGATTGTGTGATACATTTGTCCACCAGCAGAGGGTGGGATTGTGGCTCGTAAGACCTCGCGCGTGTTGCTGGTGAGGGTCCAACTCAAGCATGCAATCTATAGTTGGAAAAGATTCAATAAAATCTGAATTGTGTTCTATAAACTTTTTAATTTAATTTATTTTTCATTTAAACAGGGACAATCCAACAGAAAACCAGGTCAGTTTGACACAACTAGGAGAGAGGTGGTGTGCTCCAAAAACGTATGATAAAACAAAACAGCCAGGCCTATAATGCAGACCAATGTACTAAATTGTGTTTAGTATATTAAACCATGTAAGAATAATGCAGCAGACAGATGCTTGTTACATAACAAAGCCCAAATGGTTCTGTCTGGTCTCACAGTATTTAATGGAACATGAGCAGCTGGAATTTGAATGGTGTCGTATATGGTCCTCTTCATTCACAGAAACACATGCTTCTTTGCTCTTTGTGACAAGGAATATAAAGGCAAGAACAATCTATGTACTCAGGGTTAACATTGAACCACACCAATAACTGGTTTCTTGTTGTGACCTCAATGTTCTCAAGTCAAATTGAAGCTGTAATTTACCTTTATTTTGGGAAAAATAATTAACTAAACATGGATGATTTTCAAAGGCTTTTAGCTGGAAAAATTTAAAAACGATCACATTATATTTAATTGACAGGTGCATTGGGTAACAGCAAATGCTTTTGTTATGCCCTTCAATTTGCGGTGATCTAGACCTTCACCTTTAGACAAATGAACCAGATAAGAGACAGCTTTGTGAGGAGTGCATTAGCAACGGTATGCACCATGATAATAGAGTATATCAATTCTGGAGGAGGATTATATAAAATAGGATTTTGTGTTTTATAAGATCAGTGTTTTTGAGACTTCTCAGCTCATATAAATGATTTGATTTTGTAGTGTAGGTTTTTTTTAGGGAAAATATGCCATGACAGTTCAAGACTTTAAAGTGTAGTTTGCTGGTTTTGCTTAAACTAAAAATCAAAGTGAGAGATTCATCGTAGTACCCAAATATTATTATAACCCAAGTATTATTTAAATATTTTTTAAAAGTATTTATGATTCATAATAAGTTTTGTCTTTGCAGGGGTGGTATACTGATATTATGCTGGCTCCATGTTGGAATAGTTTCTAACAACAACAACTGCATAGATGATTGCTTTGACACTAGCAGAATGACAATATGGAGTTTTGACCAGATTACCCACTATATTTATTCCTTTCCTATCTGACTATTTTCTCCTCATTATTGTGTCAAAGTTAGAACTCTCTCTTTACTCTTGTAGAACTTGGATTGAATGCAAATTAGTCATTATTTTTACTGTGGATCCTGCAAGGAGTGGGGTTGCATGTGGGGTTTTGATGAGCAACTGGAATGAACTTTCATAATATTATCACAGAAACGCAATTTAAAAATGAGACTGATGAAGATCAGCTGCTCTGCACATATAATTAAAAAAACAAAGGGGAGTTTTAACCCTTTGTTAGAGTTTTAATTTATTACCTTAGTTTTTTAACATAACACCTCATCGAACATTAAACGTGAGAGAAATATTCAACCTTTCTTATCACTGTAAAACCATGGAAATACCATTAAGACTTGATTCTCAAATGCAACTGCTTTAAATTAATTCCTTTTAATTAAATATGTTGACAAACACTTTAACTATTAAGTCTGAATTAACAATTATTTTACAGCCAACCTACACATGTCAATCTATATGCTTTTTGATTTAAAGTTTTACAGTATGTTTTCTTGTTTTAATTATCACAAACTTTTATTGTGTTCATGTGAAACGTTTGATAGTACATGCTGAGGCACTTACTGTAGAACATTGTTAATTTCTTTTGATCTCTTCAAAGGATTAGAACATTTTAAGAAAGATATGAATTAGCTTTGAATATTTTAATAACTTCAAAGAAATACATCACAGACAATATGTTGTTTTTTCGGGATTAGTTGGTTATTGTCTTGTTTTGTGTTTGCAATGTTTGGCTACTGACAATTGAAACTATAATAAAATGACCATTATAATAGGTATCAAAAAGGAAAAACATTTTTATTAACAAATTATCCATGGCGTGTCTTTGCCTTGAACTTAAGTGGCAGAGTGATCAGCAAATGAATGGTGAAAAACACCAAGAGATTGGGAGCCTATTTTTTTAATAACAAGGCGTAAACCAGCATATCTCCAGTCACATTAAAATCAAAGAAAATTAAACCTTCTTCCTTGACACACAGATATGAGATCTATGAGAGTGATGAAATAAGGAGGAATTGACTTTTCTGTTAAGAAGTATTAAAGAAGAGTCAATTAGATTTTGAGCAAGTATTATTCTTAATGGAGGTTAGAGATTATTGTCATCTCTCCTAAATCTAATTGCCTTAGATTTGGATCAATTTTGGGTTATCTTGCCAAGTGAGCATCCATCCATCCATTGGCAATTTGAAGGAAATTTACTCCAGAAGGAATTAATGAAGGAATTAATTATCATATTTTCATAAAACGCGAACAAAAAGCATTACAAGAAATTACATACTATATGTATGAAAACGTATAATATAAACTTAAGAGTTAAGAAATACACACACATTGAAAGTGATAAAATAAGAAAGTGGTATACCAATTTATAATACATTTAACTTCAACATTACCAGTGGTTAATGTCACAGAAAGCACAGCACATACTAATACTCAATTCTTCATTTTAATCAGGTATGATTACCTAATATGGTTATTGTCAGTTAGATACAATCTAATTTCCCCTTGCGTTGCTATGGTGTTTAGAGATGAAAGTCTTCTGTTGATATTTGAATAGGTCTGGCTTGGTCAGCCAAGTTCAAGTTAATGCTACACACACATAGTGTATACACACACACATGCATACACATGTATACCTATTATGTGTATACATACATACATACATACATACATACATACATACATACATACATACATACATACATACATACATACATACATACAGTACATACATACGTATATATAATGTAGTCTACTGCTCAAATGTGCATTTGTTTTGCTTTACGTAAGTGGATGTTCAGTTGACAAAGACACACACTCCCACACATACACACACACACACACACACACACACACACACACACACACACACACACACACACACAATATATAATACCTAGTGTTCAGATATCCAACCAGTCTGGGTCACAAGTTATCAGTCAGAATCACAATATGTGCCAGCCTGGTAGTACTGAAGTAGTGTGATCTGGTTGAACGTTTTTTACAATCCCATAGGCTCCGGCAATCATTTCAGAACCGTCTGCAAATTTTTCAAAACCTCAGCCACACCGCTCAAAACCATTACCACTTGACACACAGGCTGTCGTTTTTTTTCCAAATCTTTAATGTTGCATTCACATGTTTGAAGAATCCTTGCAACTTCAGAATCATTGTTCAAATCACTGGCTTAACATATAGTTTAGATCACTCACACACACCATCACATCACATCACAACACCGATATTTGTTGGTTCAATCCTACAATCTTGAAGTAGAAAACACATGATACCTGTTTAAATATGGTTCTAAATGCATTTATGTGAAAGATGTAGTAGACAGTGGAATAATTGAACAAATGCCATAATCCAAAACAATCACTCTAAAAAACTATATTTAGCATGGATTTGAGTTGAGAGCAAATATGTCATTGGGGTTTTCAAGTGGGCACCTTCCATCCCAAATGTTTCGTTATATTGAGCTCACGACACCGCCAGAATTGCTAAGCTCTGAGATATCCCTACTCTATTTGTGTTTGCTATTTTCGGCAGCATCGCATGGATAATTACTGTCATCTGAAAAACAAAAAAGGTTGGCTTCTCTACTCCTGCTGGCTTGGTGTGAGCTACACTCAGCAGGAAAGCGTACATTAACACATTTATGAACCAATTATCTTCATGTGTTCATGTCTATTCTATCCACGCAATCACTTTTCTTTTTTCATAGTTTTGAAAAAACATTTTGATGTTCTGTGTTCTCTGTCTACAGTTTTGACACGGGACCACAAGGCTTTGTTATTAGTGCCGACGTGATTGTTCAAAGCTGTGAAAGTGTGGCCTCATGTAGCGCTGAAAGGAACGAGGAGCATGGTGTTTTGACTTTCACCACCGTGGTGCTACAGAGGGTGGGTTACTTCCTCTGTTTCTCAGTCCCATTAGTGCTTTCAATTTATGATATCATGTTGATACTGGCCTGACCGACAACCAACTGTGCCACCGAGTCTAGAGCACAGGATATCATGTAAACTTCAAAGAACTCAAGTATTTTAAGGGCTGCATAAGGCATGAGAACAGCCTTTAGATGCAATGTTAAACTGAGAATATTGAGAAAGTTGTGTTGCTGTTTTTATTATGACAGTGCTGGCTGCGAGACTGACTGAACCTAAAATGTGTACTGTGAACCTATGCACTTTTGATTGTGAGTTAGGCTAGGCTTTTTTGCATTATAACATAATGACATTTTCTGGCCATAACCTACTTTCAAGAATATGAAGGTCGATTTTTATGTTCAATTGGGTCCTTGTAGTCACAAGGCAGACTTTCTAAAGCAAACGTCACCGCAACCGATGAAAAGAGCCATGCAACAGTTTACCACAAATCTCGGGCGGTATTGGCCCCTGCTGAAATCTGATTGGCTCTAACAACGAGACAAGTTGAATTTAACTTAAGACACATTTGGAGCTGAGTGCCAGTCCGATTGCAAAACCGAAACAAAGAAGGAAACTCTTTTCAGACTGCTGCCTGCAAACTCAGCCTTCACAAAAAACACCCATCTTGTCAATCCACAGCTATGCTATCATGGCAGGCTAGGGCATCATTCATCCAACATGGCAGCAAAAGGAAACCAATTTAGCCCTGTTACCTTGCTGTCTAGCTGTCTCCCACTGAAGCACAATGACATCTCCTCTTCTTTTGAGAAACAGAAGAGACAGTGCAATTGGGTGAAATAGCCTAATTGAAATGGGCCACGCTTGTATCCACAGATCTCACTTCATATTGAAAGCAAAGCATTCCAGTAGTCAGGTTATACATCTTGATTCTACCGTCATGTTGTTGAATTCTCTTGCTGATTTTTCTTTTTTCTTTTGGTATGCCTACACATAATAGGTATATTTTTCATATGAGATAACCCAAAGGTATGATATTCAGCAGCTATAAGAAACGTTATTATACAGTACACTGAGAACGAGTTTCAATAATCATTGTGGAGCCCAGCCTTATTCGCATTATATATCACATTTCAGGTCACAAAATTATTTCAATTAATTTGTAAGTGCTGGCAATGCTGGGTAGCCATCTCTTTCATTAAAAAGCCCCCACGTTTGAAATAAAACTGAAATAAATATTGAATTTCCCCCCTTAATAGATCACAATGATATTGAATTACCCCCCTTAATGGATCACACCTGCCACTAACACTGTCAGTTTTTATACTATGCACCCTAACATGCTCCTACCCCCCACCACACACACACACACACACACACACACACACACACACACACACACACACACACACACACACACACATATACACAAACGATACGTTCCTACGACAGTGTAAAGTAGGAGTTGAGTGTAATGATGTAATACTCACACCACTGTGTGGAGGTGGGCTCTTCTCCCGCAGCACTGCTTCTTTCCTCATTGCAATCCATAAATCCCCCGACACTCAAGACATCCGCTATTCAGACTGCACACCAACAGCTGCGTGCATAACACAATCAAAGGAGTAGTAGCTGAGAGGTTAGACAGCCGCAGGATTTCCTATCGTAAATGAGTACAAAGAAGAAGCACTAATTACATCGAAGAGCAACCTCCACGAGAGCTGTCCCTTACTAAGGGGTGAGAGATCTTATTCTAACCTTTCAAAGACTTTTGGAATTTTATTTTAATTTGCCTCTGACAAAAAGCTGCCACTCCTGATAATAAATAGTACTATTACTCAAAGTTAGTTCTTGCCCAGTGCAGCGTGGGTGGGTGGCAACATATGCTTTGACATTTGGTATAGCTTTGATCAATATTATGCCTTTTAGATTTTTTTCATACCACAATCCTAATTATTAAAGTGAAAAAAGGAAACAATTTTAAGATAAATAAAACATGGGCATACGCATACCACAGCGAACTGTGTAATTATTATAACATTTTTAATTGTTATTCTGATCGTGATGAAACAAGGACGTCGGTGTCCCCTCTCACATAATGTCAGCCAACAGAAAGCAGTGTAGACTTTAACCTGATTAAACCATGCTAGGTTTTTAAATATATTATCATACCTTTGAAATTAACTATACACTATAATATAGTCAATGTGTTAATATGCAGCCTATATTGCCATTATTGTAAAGCAGTAAAATACTTTTCCCCAAATCCCCTTGTGTTGGGGCAGGGGTGAAAACTCCGGGGTAAATAATCTGCATGCACCATCGTATTGTAAATAACCTATGTCAGGGCTGAATTTTCTTTTCTTTAAATATACTGTACAGCACTTCCTCAAGCAGTTTACATAAGATGTTTGATTGGACATTATGATGCACGCACTGACAGATGGTCTAAAATTTGAAATAATTGCTGTAATTTTCCTCATGATGTTATCATGTGCTAATCTATAGTTAGTTCACTTGTCCATTGAATAAATCACACAGTGGTAATGCTACTTTGAAAAGACCCAAAGGGAAAATAGAAGGGAAAAGACAATACAAAAGACAACTTATTTTGTGGAGGGGGAGTCAAATCTTAAATAATAAATATTGAAGGGTAATTTTAAATAGAATACTGTGAATACTTTGTTTACATGAGTTACCGTTGCATAATTTCAGCCAAATCAGTCTTACATGGTTATCATATCAAAATTAGCAGGTGATCGACCCTCTGATGTTTTTAACCAATAGAGCTCATTGATGCATTGATGGTGCCCTCTGGCAGGGCTCTGTGTGCGATGATCTTGTTAGTTGCTGCTTGTGGCAAAGGCACATGGTCCCTGTTATCACTTGGACAGGGGAGGCCTACTGTGACTGTTGAGGGGATTAAATAGAGAGAGAGAGAGAGAGAGACAGAGAGAGAGAGAGAGGAGGGGGGGGGGGTACAGTCAAAAAAGATCAGAAAAGAAGCAGAGAGTAAGCGACAGATCAAATCAGTCCTGCGAAGCTGCTTAGACATCGTTGAGTAAACACAGTGAATCTAATATAGCTCACCGGGAAACCAGCTACTAAGAATAGCAGCTGGGAAATATGCTTGGAATAGTCATTTATATCGCTAGAGGTAAAAAAAAAAAAAAAAAAAGCAGCATGTAAAAACAATTAAATGAGAAATGAAATGAGAAAAGGGAAAATTTTTATTGTAGTCACCAGGAACAGGAAAAAAGCTAAAGTTCTTGAGTACATATTGCCTTAAAAATATAACCTGCATCAGTCAATTGACCTCCACTAAGTGGCTTTTGAATTATTGCCTCTGGGCACATTATAGGCTGCTGTAAAGGTTTAGATGCCTGTGCAGAAAGGTGTAGTCAAGTAGACCAGGATTCTGAGAACACTCCTCTAGCACATCTGAATTTTAATCTAAATCCACTTTGTCTTATATGTAATTTTCTTTTTCTTTTTCCTTTTAATTTTCAACACATGGGCACTTTTGATCATAAAAGTGCATACTTTCCACCTTCCATTAGGTGACCAAAGGAACCACCACACATCCATGTGAACATAACAGTCAAATGAAATACCATAGCTGAATTCAAAGAAGACTAGGTGATTTAAATTGACTATGGCAGCCTCCGGTTTCCTCCCACAGTCCAAAAACATGCAGGTTAATTGGTGACTCGTAGGTGTGAATGTGAGTGTGAGTTGTTGTCTGTCCCTATATGTCGGCCCTGTGATAGACTGGCGACCTGTCCAGGGTGTACCCCGCCTCTCGCCCTGTGTCCGCTGGGATAGGCTCCAGCCCCCCCCGTGACCTTTGTACAGGATAAACGGTAAAGCTAATGGATGGATGGATATGGCAGCCTATTGAAAAACTTATCATTTTTATCTTGTCTTATCTTTCTCCATATTCAGCTGTTGTGAGAAAAGTTGGTCATAATTGGGTGTTCTCAGAATCAGATTTCTTACATAAGACTGGAAACAGTACCCATAATTGTTCTGTCTGATAATCTTGAGTAGCAACGACTACTCCAAATACACTTGAGCCAAAGGAAGTGTATGAAGCTGATGGTGTTTGATGTTTAAGGTTAAAGAACCTTTCTGTTTTAGCTTTGCATCAAAATATGAATAGTGGGAAGGATGTCAAAATGCACCTTTTACCCCTACAAGACGTTGGCAGAGATTCCATAGGGGTCTGAGAGACTGGCAGCAGAGCCTCTCACTGTAGGTATGTGACCCAACAGACCTACATTGTTTTCACACCGCGCAGGCTATAATTAAAACCGGCCAAACTAACAAGAGGCTTGAAATTATTTCGCATATAGCGTGTTATTTTCCTGCATAATGTCAGTCTCCAAGGTTGGCAGGGGACCTTACCTACTCTGTTTTCCTCTAGCCTTGTTAGAGAGGGTAAAAAATGTTTAGCTGACTCCCGAAGTAATACACCGCCGCCAAGTTTGTATGGACCCAATTAAAGGTTGTTCATATCTGCTAAAAGAACATGTCACCCCACTGATCGTGATCATATATGGCCTGAGAAAAACTTTCCCAAGGAAGAATCCAAAAATAGGTTTGTTTTTCCTCATAATAAAACAGAGCATCAAGTGCTCATTGAGACTCTATTGTATATTTTAGGAGAATATGATAGGCGTGACATGAAACAATTCATGCTAATGTCTAGATAAAACAAATCAGTGTTGGAATTTAATGCTTGAACCTTTCCATAGGAAACATAAATCGTGGGCCTATTGCACAAAGGGTTAAGTTGTCTGTGCTCTTAGATCCTCGCAAAGAGGATAACTTTATCGGTCTAATAAACTGTGTAGCAACTTTAATTATCACTTAAATAAAAATAGCATCTTTTCTTGATAATCTTTCTAAGAGGTTTAACGATGAGAAAACACCTAGTGGCACAACAAAACATACGTGCAGTAAAACAAATCAGAGTGCTCTTGTTCAAAGGAAATGAAAAAACAGCATGAATAAAAACCCAGTGTGTGACTAATTCATTAAGTTAAGGTCTAACATAAATACAGTTTTGTCTGTTTGTCATTATGCATTGTCTTTGTTTGTTTTGTTTCTGTATCCTGTCAGTTCCGCATTTTGTATAGTTTCTATATTCTGTCTCTTTGGCAGTTTCTGTTGTTTTGCAAGATCCTGTATTATGAATAATTGAACTTGGTGACACCTTAACTTTGATGTAATTATTGCTGTTGCTTTGTCAAATGTACATTGAGCCTTTCCCCCCTTGTTTCACACAGCCCTCAGAATGCCACCCCCACTTGGCCCACAGTGATCTCTACCACGGCTAAAACTACCGAGACGATGAATCTCTCTGAGGACTCCTCCAACCTACAGGAGGCGCTGTTGAGCAACTCCACCCTTAACTACTACTACTACTACCAGCAGAACTTCACATTGTCCCCTTCGCCTGACAAGAGCACCACATCCAAGCCAGCGGCGTGCGAGCAGGTTCACATTGCCACCGAGGTAAATGACATAGGCCCAATGATAAAAATCAAACGTTAAGTGCATAAAGAACCAATTTATTTATACATGTTTGTCGTTCTCAAAATGTTTAGCGCACAATGGTTTCTGTTCAGTTGTAATTTATTCTAGAGGTGTAAGTTTCAGTAATTATGATTAGAATAGTTATTATTTTATTTTTCTCTGGTTATAGCACAGTAGAACTAATGCAACATATCTATTCTATTCTATCCTATTCTATCCTGTAGGTCTTCTTGATCCTGGGCATCATCTCCCTGCTGGAGAACATCCTGGTCATCACCGCCATTGTGAAGAACAAGAACCTCCACTCCCCCATGTATTTCTTTGTGTGCAGCCTGGCTGTGGCGGACATGCTGGTGAGCGTGTCCAACGCCTGGGAGACCATCGTCATCTACCTGCTCAACAACCAGCAGCTGGTGGTGACTGACCACTTCATCCGCCAGATGGACAACGTCTTTGACTCCATGATCTGCATCTCCGTGGTGGCCTCCATGTGCAGCCTGCTGGCCATCGCCGTGGACCGCTACGTCACCATCTTCTACGCGCTGCGCTACCACAACATCGTGACAGTGAGGCGCGCCGGCTGCATCATCGGGGGCATCTGGACCTTCTGCACGGGCTGCGGCATCGTCTTCATCGTCTACTCCGACAGCATGCCCGTCATCATCTGCCTGGTGTCCATGTTTTTCGCCATGCTGGTGCTCATGGCCTCCCTCTACAGCCACATGTTCTTGCTGGCGCGCTCGCACGTCAAGCGCATCGCTGCGCTGCCCGGCTACAACTCCATCCACCAGAGGGCGTCCATGAAGGGCGCCATCACCCTCACGGTGCTGCTGGGCATCTTCGTGTTGTGCTGGGCGCCCTTCTTCCTCCACCTCATCCTCATGATCTCCTGCCCCCGGAACCTCTACTGCGTGTGCTTCATGTCCCACTTCAACATGTACCTGATCCTCATCATGTGCAACTCGGTCATCGACCCACTCATCTACGCCTTCAGGAGCCAGGAGATGAGGAAGACCTTCAAGGAGATCCTCTGCTGCTACAGCCTGAGGAACGGCTTGGCCAGCGTCTGCGCTCTCACCGGCAAGTTTTGACAGCGACGTCGTGAGCGCCGTTGAAACAGGATACAACCCTGAAGATGTTTTATTTAATTGGAGTTCTTGAGGAAATGTGGAAAACAAAAGAGACAGCATAGTGTGGGAGGAGGGATGTAAACTGATATGGTCATATAAATCTATACTGTATACACGTCGAGTCTTGGGGTGGGAGAAATTTGAGAGCTTGGCGCAATATACAGATATAGACAGACACATAAATAGACAAGTGGAACAACAGTCTTAGGGTAAAGCGTGGACAGAGACTTGGGATTCTCCACTCGCACTGGCACGTGTTTTCTTACGAATCTGACGCACAAACACACATACCCACTAGTACACAGATCAATGGTTAAAAGAAAAACGTCTTTATAGTTCCATTGTTACTTTATTTCAGTGCTGCCTACCTCCTGGTTACAATAATATTGGCTTAGAATTGTTAGGTGTAAAATGTTGCTTTCATTTCATATAACTTTATCGCTTTTTCTTTTTCTGTGAGTGCCAGAACGATCTAGTGAGATGTTCGAAAATGTACATTCATGAACAGAATACATTTAGATGTTCTCCGTACCAAAAATAATGTATTTTAGGTATTTATTTTTTGAACTGAAGGGTAAATGTGTGTGTGTTATGTTGTCATGAAATATGGAGGAAATCGTGGAACTTTACACAGAAAACATTTCGAGAACTGTACATTGAATTGGATTCATTTGGTCAATTAAATATGTATAAATAAATGTATATTTATATATAATATATAGAAAGGTGTAAGGAAGTATTAAAACAGATTCATGATTCAATTAATATTTTTTTATGGAAAGGTTTTAATAGGAAAAAGATAGAGAGATACGTTGTTCTAAGAATTTGCAATTTATGTTAACTTACATCTCAGTAAACTACTGTATATTATCACTATGTACATATGATGTCTACCAATGCTGTAGTTGATGTTATAACATGAAGATATTCCAGTATAAATTAAACAAAACAAACAAAACTACCTGTGTGAAGTCTGAACAATGGACACAGGTTGATCCTAGTATTGATTTCCTCAAATGTCTGTGCGAATGTAAAGCAGCCACATGGAACATTATGGATTATGGATCGGAAATAACAAATGGAATGTGTTACAACAAAAACATGAATCAAATTAATTAGGTATTTTATAAAATTGTTTGAAATACTTGTCAGTGTTGGTTTCTGTTGGTTACAATTATATGTAAACAGTTGTGTCCAATAAAAAACACCCCATTTCCAAGATTGTATTTTTTTCTTTTCTTCCTATCATATTCAATATCAATACCTAGCAGGCCAAAATGTATGCTGAAAGATATGTGAAAACTCTTGTTATCATACAATTATAATATAATTATATACAGTTATTTCATCCCTGCAGCAATAGATAAATAATGTAATTTTAGATAAAAAATGCACAATTTCACCAGGCTTTAGGTTAAAAAAGATTTGCAAGAAATTAAAAAATGATGATTGAAAGGAAAGGGACATGTTCAACGCTTTAGCAGAGGAGATGAGCATTTCAGATGGTAGAAACTGAACAACAATTCTGTATAAGGAGACTGATTCTCTCCAGAGAGACGCGCACACACACACACACACACACACACACACACACACACACACACACACACACACACACACACACACAGATACATATTATTTAAAGACTATCTAAATGGTAAATTATAAGAAATTGTGAGAGAAGTTTGCAGATGTACTGTACATACAGTATAGAAAGATGTAGAAAGAGAAATAAATACACTCACAACATGGATACATCTTGACCATGCGTCAAAACAAGTAGCTGAATAGCCATATGCTTTCATAGGCTTATACAGAGGCATTCAAAACATACTTTACAGGGCTATGCAACCGAATCAATAATATGACCTATAATTGGAACAGAACAGCATTCTCCGGAAGGTGTGCCTCAGCTCGGCGCTGCGGAAAGCGTAGATGGCGGGGTCGACCACGGCGTGACTCATCAGGAGCACCACGTGCAGCTGGAACAGCGAGCGGTAGCACTCGCAGTACGGGTTCAGCGGGCACGCCATCAGCAGGAGCAAGTGCAGGAAGAAGGGCGCCCAGAAGAACACAAACACCCCAAAGAGGATGGTGAGCGTGAAGGCCCCCCGTAAGCTGCCGCCGCCGCCGCGCTCCCGCCGCTCGCCACTCCCCGGCAGCACCGCGATCTTCCGAGCGTGGACGCGCGCCAGCAGGAACATGTGCACGTACAGGAACACAATGAGGGCCAGGGAAACGAGGAAGAGGACGATGAAGAGGACCTGGATGCCCGCGTGGTCGTAGAAGGCCACCATGAGCCCGCCCCCCGTCCCACACACCAACCAGATGCCGGCCAAAATGGCCGCCGCCCGCCTCATGGTCATGATGTTGTGGTAGCGCAGCGCGTGGAAGATGGTGATGTACCGGTCCACGGCGATGGCCAGGAAGCTGGAGAAAGAGCCCACAAAGGAGATACAGAGGA
>JAPMUY010007639.1:0-7500 GCA_026901105.3 Galaxias olidus | reverse complement strand
AAATAACTTTTGCAGTCATCCACAGGGAAAGTTTTATCACATTGAATTCTTTATTTGTTCTAAGTATATACTGACCCTTATTAAGCAAGTGAAAAAAGTACTTTCTGTGACAATTTAATACATAGTTGATCAGGCGTGCAACTCATTTATTTGACCCAATCATCATGAAACAAGCACAGTTTGACATTTTGAATAAAAGAGACACTACTGACTTACGTGCCTGGATGTTGAGACACAGTGAATTTAAAGAAGTGTCTGTAGATCATACTTTGAAAGAGAGCAAAGTAAGTTACAGCCCAGCGGGATGGGCATTGACATATCACAGAGAGACACTGGCTAAGTATCACTTACAGGGATTTGGCCTCTTACAACCACATTAGCCCATGACGTCTCCCCCCATCTCCCCCTTTCTCTCCTTACCCCCTACTCTCATCTCTCCTTTTCCTCTCAGCATGTCCTCAACACAAAGAACTCCTCATATCTCATTAAGCATAGGTATGGCCTATCTGTTCAATAAAAGACAAATGCAAAGTAGCGTTGTCTTGTTCAAGAGGCATGGGGTCCAGCTGTAGCAGTCTGAAAGAAATCATTGCAAAGGTTTACATTTTAGCCTGGGAAAGGATTCTTCATTGACACCTTTCGACTGTGTTATAGATTGCAGGGCTCAAGAAGAGCTGTTTCACTGGAACTACCGTCAGCATCTGGATCCTTCTTTACTGCAATTAAAGTGTATCGTTAATGACAGTAAATTCAATCAAATCATAAATCACACACACAAGGTCTTTTGTGATCTTTAAATTATTAAATCTAAATGAAGCTTCCTTCAATCGAAGCCGTCAGCAAGTCCAAATCTCACTCCGTAATGTGAATAAAAGATAAGATGTCTAAAATATGATCAGATTACCTTGTACCATAGTGGGCCCATGCAGTGACCCCAAGTGGTTGAAAGGGAAAATGTCCGTTGAGACACAGTTCAACAACGAAAGATAATGTTTATTGACAATCATATATAGGCCTAGCTTCAAACTAAGGAAATGTCGGACCATATCCACATCTAGCCATGGCACATGCTTTCAAAAGTAAACTTTGCCAAATAACAAATGTCCCAATATGAAATGAAAAAAAAAAGATTTTGGTATAGGCCTACTTCACTTTACGACCTTATGCGTTTTAAGTGTATTTTCAGCCATCTAGAGCAACATGAAATGCATTAATTTGATTGCATTGTTTGTATTATATATTTATATCAAACTAAAACAATCTCTTTACACTATATTACAACTAAGTGTAAGCAATATATACTGTCAGATAGTACCCTTTAATGGGGAAAACGTGAATCTGGAAGGAGTGTGGTGAATAAATTGATTAGTTGTATTGCTTATGAAAATATCTCCGACTCCTTCCACATATTTGTTCTTTCAATTGGCCACGTGTATTAGTAGATGTATTATCTTTTGGTATAGTAAGTAAAAGTCAAGACAAGTGAGGCCTATCTGAAATGACAGCTTCTATGAGGTTGAAAGCTAATATGTTTGTAACTGATTGATGGATAAAATATTGTTTAAATATACATTTTAATCCCACTGTTCAACAGCAACTAAATTTGCTACTTTTCTAAGTAAAATAAATAAATGCAGGTATACTTTACTTTTAAGGTGTCTCTTCTAAGGCCGTAAAACTTTTTGGAAATATGATTGGCTTCTCTTCTTTAATTTCCTTAAACGTCATGAGGTGTTTTG
Organism: Galaxias olidus; assembly: GCA_026901105.3. NCBI lineage: Eukaryota > Metazoa > Chordata > Actinopteri > Galaxiiformes > Galaxiidae > Galaxias > Galaxias olidus. The sequence goes on along the minus strand of JAPMUY010007639.1, from coordinate 5,761 downwards.
TTTGTGCAGCAGGAGGCGGGGGAGGGGTTGGTATCGCTGCAAGGAGGCAACCGAAACCAAGGGAGGATGTAGATTTTTTTAGGAGAAATTACTCAAGTCATTTATCAACTAGCCTGATCTTAAATCTTCAGAAATAACTCAAAAGGATCGTTACTGGTTTTGATCCTGTAAAAGTGACCTGAATGTGAAAGCAGGTAAGGTAACACATACAGCAGTCGTTAGCTTAATGCTAGCTGCTAACGTCGCTAAGCTAGTTTTGGAATATGTTAAAAATATATATATATTGACTTGTCGATACACTAGTGAGCAAGACCCTTGGATATTTTCTACCCGCACATATTAAGCTCTTGAGTTAACCGAAGTCAGATAGTTAAAAAAGGATACATATTTATCTTACTCACCTGTCATCGATTTAACTCTCGACATTGATTGTTTCACCAAAGTGAGCACCCGCATCACGTAGTGGCTATGCCAATGACTGAGTCAGACTGCAGCGCCATGCAGTATATTCGGTGATGTAGTGGCGACCAGTGAGCAGTGATGGACCTCTAAGGCAGATGAGTGTAGTGTGCTTGCAGACAACAAATGGTGCTGTTGCTGCTTGACCGGTCTGTACCGCAAACAATCCTCCTCATAATTCTCTTTTCCCTCCTTCCCCTTTCTATTCCAGCATGCGGTAACAGAGGTCCCTTCAATGTAGAGGAAGGATGAAGAGTCCAGTGCACAGATGCAGGGACGTGGAGCGACAAGCTGGGGCCGCCGCTGGCTACCTCCAGACTGAGCAGCGCTTCCCCTCTCCTAAGAACATCTCCCCTTGTTCTCCTTCCTCCTCCTCTTCCGCTGGCACCATGTGGTTTATCCGGGACGCCTGTGGCATCATCTGTGCCGTCATCACCTGGATGTTGGTGTTCTATGCCGAGTTTGTGGTGCTGTTTGTGATGCTGCTGCCTTCCAAGAACCTGTCCTACAGTATCATCAATGGCGCTGTGTTCAACAGTCTAGCCTTCCTGGCCCTCGCCTCCCACTTCAGGGCCATGTGCACGGATCCTGTGAGTAGAGTGTCAGTGTTCTGCTGATGCTAAGTGCTCTGCCACACGTGGGTGGCACAAATCATATTATGTGCATACAAAGGCACGCTTAAACACCTACACCGTAGTTACTGTTTACATTGAGACTATATCTAGAAGTTTCCTCAATGGCATCCAGATAGTTTGGCAGAAGTCCCCGTGCCCCCTTGTTTGACTTTTGCCTTGCATCTGTTCTAGGGGGCTGTACCCAAAGGCAACGCCACTAAGGAGTACATCGAGAGTCTCCAGTTGAAGCCGGGTCAGGTGGTCTACAAGTGTCCCAAGTGCTGCAGCATCAAGCCTGACCGAGCACACCACTGCAGGTTAGTGATCGAGGGCTTTGAGTTAGAAAAATGTTGCTTTTCTACACTTAAAGCGCCTACATGTTCTGTCCTAGAATTTATTATTGTAGGCGTTCTCTTTGAAAAATATCCATAGAGGATTGTCTAGAATGTTGTATGAATGTCTCAGTAACCTCCAGGCACATTATGTAACCTTGCCTTGCTTTTCTTCCCCGGATGTCATTCTCTGTGTTATGCTTATTGAAGTGTCTGCAAACGCTGCATACGAAAAATGGACCACCACTGTCCCTGGGTCAACAACTGTGTCGGGGAGAATAACCAGAAGTACTTTGTGCTTTTCACCGTAAGTACAGGTCCCTGAGAAGGGTCACAAGCTACTGAAACCATATCTGTACTGAAAAAATAAGGATCTTTCTTCAACTGATGAACTTGACAATGTAGAAGTAGGTGTTAAAATGGGCTCAACTCTGTTCCAGATGTATATTGCACTCACCTCCCTCCATGCATTGATGATGGTGGTCTTCCATTTCCTCTACTGCTTTGAAGACGATTGGACAAGTGAGTTTAAAGCACATTAACCTAATACATTAAAATGCAGGAACAAATAAAGTAGGTTTCACTGGCAAATGATTAGAACAGCCTTACTTTTGTTTTGTTTGGCGTTTTATTGCAATTTGACTTATCGCCAAGGTATGAAGGCTTACCAATTATCTTTGCATTAAAGTTGTTTCTCCTATTTAAAATAGACAATAGTTGTATTATATGTGTGTAATAAAAAAAATGTCTGGACATTTACAATAGAATACAGTCTTTCTTTCTGAGTTTGAGTAGCTATTTTTACTGACACTGTGCAGCCTAGCTGTTGTCTGTAGCATTTCAGCTCATCGTGTGAAGGTCATTTACCCCCTGAAGCGCAACATAGAGAATGCCAAGATTCTGGGTTTTAAGTATCACATGTGTTCTATTTTTTTTTTCTCAAAGCCCAACGGAAAACTCATTTTTAACTGTTCAGAAACATTTTATTTAATTAAGCAGTGTTTTTCCCTGAACTTGCATTAAGTTATTTTGCCGTTTGGGGTAAAAAACAGTAACGGCCATAGTTTTACAGACAAATAGTCAGAGAATCAGCTGAACATGCTTCTTTCCATGGGTTTGACTTTCTTTCTTTCATATAGAGCGAGAGGGACACTAGTTGGAGGGTTGAGTTGCAGAACAATATGCTCGGCAGCATATGTTTCAGACTGCTTCTTTCTGCTTCACTCAGCTCTCTGTCAGACAGGCCCACCGTCATCTCAGCCTTAATCAAAGCGTTACCACCTGCTGTGCTTCAGAGCTCTGGAGGAGATGCCTGTATTTCACCCACATTTTAACATGACTTTACAGATTTACTGCGCCCTTTTAAGTAATACCTTCTGGAGCTCGAGTGAAGTTGTGGGCCATGTCTTGCGACACTCTTTCTGCAAAAAAAAAGTTTTGCGCTTTAAAACTAGATTTTTTTTAATGAATATAGTCAGGATTAAGAAGGGAAATTTTCTCTGCTTTTGGAGATTACACACCTCTTCTCACCTGAGAAGGAAGCCATTATTTATTTATTTACGGCTACTCTTGTGTAGTTTGTGTTAACGTTAAAACGCTCCTACCACCCTCTCCCTCACGTCCTCCACCCTTCCCTCCCTCTCCAGAGTGCAGTTCTTTCTCACCCCCAGCGACCGTCATCCTCCTCATACTCCTGTGCTTTGAAGCCCTCCTCTTCCTCATCTTCACCTCCGTGATGTTCGGAACCCAGGTCCATTCCATCTGTACCGACGAGACAGTAAGTGACCTTGACCAACCATGCTTCTTTTCCTGTTCTCCCTCCATCCTTTTCTCCTTGGCCCTCCAGACCTGCTACCGACTGCTGCTGCTGCAGCTGCTGCTTTTATAAAGCTAATTCCAAAGCTAAACAGAGTCTTGCGACTTTAATTATTAGAAGTAATCATTTTAGAAAATGGTTGTAATTGTCCGAAAATGGTGTAATTCAATGGATCTAAGCCGGCCTTGTTGATGAATAAAGGCTTTTGTATTCACAATGGTGCAAAGTAAGCACAATCACTCTCGCTATTCTGAGTTAAGGCTTTTCCTTCTGCATAGGTCACCCAGGTTAGGTTTGAGCAAAACACTAGGTGACATGCACTTCAAAGTTGTGTGTTTTTGAGCCATCTCTGCAGAAAATCCTCTTAATTCATTTGAATGTGGATCAACTAACTTAGCGTTTGTCCATGCATCTAACAATAGTTTCAGAGGCTTTCCTTCCCTAAATGCTTGCAAAAGGATGCTGCTTGTGGCATTGAGCTGTTTGCTGTCATTGTTGTTGCTGTGTCAACCCGGTCGTCAAACAATGGTTGACTACAAGAACATAAGAGGAGATGTGTCCATGTATCACAATTGAGAAGGAATCAGTTTCTCCTCTTAAGATGTGTTGTGTAGTTCTATGCTTTTTAAACCTTTAACCTGTTTTTAACCTACCACTTAATCTAACTCTCCTGTCTGCTTTTAACTTCTTTTTGTCTGCAACCCGAGGACAGTTAAACAAATATAAATACTGTAAATACACAGAACTTGTAAGACTCAAGGTTTGCTCTGTTCCAGATCACACATTGACAGTAAACAGTCCTAGGAAGGAAGTTTTTTTAAGCCCTTTCTTTTATTCACACTCTGTGTCATCCTTTCCGATTTGTCCTTTGATTTTGCGATAGAAAATACAGACAGAACAGGATCGAGGAAAGCACAAATGTCTCGCATTGCTTTAAAAAACAAAAACGACAACTAAAGTTTGTGATGCGTTCACACACTGAAGTTTGGTTGTCTCTCGTTTCCAGGGCATAGAGCAGTTGAAAAAGGAAGAGCGAAGATGGGCTAAAAAAACTAAGTGGATGAACATGAGGGCGGTTTTCGGACAGCCCCTGTCGATATTTTAGTTTTTAGCCCGTTTTCCCGGGCCAGGCCTGACACGGGAAAGCCGAGTCTACCTACATCATGTGGTCTGAACTCAGACAACCAGCCAGCCGGAGTGTCAGACTCAGAGGTGGGGCAGTGAGAGGTGGGTTAAGGCACTAATCTTACCCGCCACCAAGACCGGCCACCTCTTCCCTTATCATGACATTGTCCCCTACTGTACCTGTAACCTCTGTTAGCATTGGCATTTTTTTTAAACCGCTTTTATTTTCTGTTGCCAAATGTTACTTTTTTGGTGTATTTTGTGATGTATGTTTTTTTTTTTTTTTACTGTGTGCCAGCAAGGGGTTAAGAAAAAGAAACACTTTCAAGCAACCTGTAAAACCTGTGTCTACGCTCTGTGATATGGTGTGTGTTCCCAGCTGTTTCTCCTCTGTTCAAAGTAGACTTTGATGGGTGGTGTGATGTTGTTTAGCAGAGTATACAGAATAGCAACGTTAAAGGCTTTACCTGTCGAGGGCAACTCAGTACAGCAGAAAAGGCCATATGAAAATATGGTTGAAGAAAAAAATCTCTGTCTTGATAATTTTACTTAAAAATTTGTGTCATGACGCCATGTGAAATCTATTTCAACAAAAAAACCAACTACTCAGGTTACTTACTTTCTCCCCTACTTTCCTAAAGTATTCCTAATATTGCCAGTGAAGATGAACCCTCTCCTCTCTGTACTAGGGCTTATAGCTTGCCCTCTGATTCCTTTGTGATACATACCAGACACCATCATACTGTCAATCATGGGTATGGACACTCTGCATGGACCTATCACATGTCATTCTGAGGATTTGGGGTTGTGCTTGTAACAAAGCAGAATCGATATAAAAGCCAGCTAGCTTTAAGGATTTCTTCAATCCTTCTCTTATTCTTTCTTCTTTTTCTGATGGAGCTATGAAAGGTTGTCCTGAAACAATGGGCCCTACCTGCTTACCTGAAACCCCAGGTGTTTGAGCTCAATGGAGCTGGAATTAAGCGAGTGCCGTTTTTCTTGGTTTTAAATGTTTCATAAAATGACCCTTTTCTGTATTTATGTTTCTGCATGAGCACTAAATGTCAAAATAGCCCACGCTTGGAGGCAGCACACCTGTGTAGGTTTTGAATGTTATACATTTTGTGCCATTCCGCCAGTTGTTTTTGAAATGCCTTTGTAATTCACTCCCTTGATGTGAAAGTGGACATATTTCGGAGGAAACGTCATTTTTGAGTGCACCGAAGGAAGCAGTATAACGGCCAATGTGGGGGTCGGCTAAAAATAGTCTGTAAATGTCTTTAGGAAAAGGACTTTTAGCTTCACAAAGGAAGGTTTCTCCCTCAATGATCATAAATGGATTATGCAGTAGTGGAACTGTTAACCTAGCTGCAATGTTACAGGTTGGTTATTGTAATCATTTTGACAAACAGGTG